>JAQQZS010000035.1:2850884-2863033 GCA_030068045.1 Platyallabes tihoni
CAGTGTAGAAGTCAATCGAGCGCCACCACAAAACACAACATAAACGTCTAGGACGTTCAGAGCTCGTTCGTTTATCCAAAAATTTAACGCCCATGTGAACAAGGCCTTAGTGACTAGCCAGGCATCTCTATCACTAGCAATTAGCTCAGGGTTTTTAGAGTGTTTTGGTTTTTGGAAATCGATACAGACTAATTTCTGAAAGCGTGCTTGTTCCAGGCATGAGGGATAATTCAATAACTCTGTGACATGCTCTGGAATTTAATTTACTGTAGTGGATCTCAGAAAGCTGTGCGATGATTTCTTTTCCACATTTCATCAATCTTTTTTTTTGGTAGAGTCAATTAATTGACTTGATGATCAGAGTCGATTAAAAAAAAATTCAATATCAATGTTTGAAACTTGTGAAAGTACGCACCAAATATTCTTACGATTCTTTTCCCTTTTTTTGTCTTTACATGACTGGAGTGAGGAGCAGAAGCTTGGCAGGAAAAAAAAAACATTCTGTACATGTATACAGTATCTCATTTAAACCGTATATACCTAATTTCACACCACCACAATATTTCACTCACTCACTCTCTTACATTTGCGCTCAAATCCAGTGGAAACGACCCGACAGTCTACCTGAGATTCACGGCTCTACTGAATATATTCTAGAAACAGCAACATCACTTCCTGTGCTCATGAATATTCATTTGAAGGACTTTGAAAGTTCGTTGCCTTGAATATTAATTTCATGTGGCCTGCTTTGAGACCAGTTTGACCTTTAACCTCTCCTGTCCTTTACTTCACTGCTTCCTTTTCACGCATAACTGTGACCGCTTTTATAAACACACCCTGCTGACAGCTGAAAAAAGCTGAGCCTCCAATAACGAACTGGACTTTATATTAACTTAAACACATCTCCTGTTATACTGAACTTCCAGCCTCCTAACACTCAGTATGATGCAGTTTAATCCCTGCTCTCCGTTATCACCCAGATGAGGATGGGTTCCCTGTTGAGTCTGGTTCCTCTCAAGGTTTCTTCCTACTGCCATCTCAGGGAGTTTTACCCTCAGCACCGTCACCCTGTTCAGGGACAAACTGATCATTTTGATTCATACACATTTTTTACATTTCATTAAAATTTCCATAATTTTCTTTTGATTCTGTAGGGCTGCTTTGCGACATTGACAATTGTTAAAAGTCCTATACAAATAAATTTGAAAAGGCTATGAACCAACCACTGTTTTCTCTCTCTCTCTCTCTCTCTCTCTCATATATATATATATATATATATACAGCTATACCCTGGCATACGATGCACCGCCACACGAATTTTCATTTTACGGAAAAAAAATGTGCAAGAAATTTGTCTTAGAATGCGAAAAATTTTTCGACGTACAAGTGACGGAACCGAGCCGAACCGAACGCAAGTGGAAAGCCAAGCAAAGCAAGTTTTCTTTTTCTTTTTTTTTGCTTTTTGCATATCCACACAAACACTCACACACTCACTATGGGTAATTACATATGGGATACAGCACATATATATGGGTCCCAAGAAGAAGGACGGTAGCAAGAAAAAAAGGGATCAGCTTTCAGTTTCATTTTTAATGAATTGTTAAAGCAACCGATGCCAAGAGGAATCATAAATTAAGGTTAAATCAGGTTTAATATCTCTTAATTTTATGTTTTACTTAATGTACGTCTTTTCTAAATGTTTTGATTGTTTCTACAGTATATGATTATGGTGTTGGAAATGAGTAATATTGATAATATTTTTGGGTGGCTGGAACGGATTAACTGCATTTATATTATTTTCTTATTAATATGTGCACACACACACACACACACACACGCACACACACATTCACTTCTTCACCTATTCTATACAGTATGTCAGATATGTCTCTTGACCTTGAGTCCATTTCTCCTTATTCAAGCCTTGCCAATCAAAATGGCACCTGTCTCTCCCTGGCAGTAATCCCGGCATAAACCTTCCATTACTGCAAAGGGCTTAGCTTTATATGCCTGGTGCGGCTCCTGGTCCCCTCCCTAAACCCTCCGACCTGCCCAAGTCATTATCTTATATTTCCCAAAATATAATAGAAAACCTCTTTCGGCCCAAGGGTAACCCATGTTAATACAGTACGTCCTCATCCGAGCATCACACTGCAAGGCGCGGGCACACTGCCATCCGTCGATCTCTTTCTCCTTTGTTTCATTTCATTCAGATCTCATCACGTCTGACAGATTTACATTTCATCAGTGCTGGCCCTGACCATATTAATAACTCTAGAGGTGTTTGATGAAGTTGGCGAGAATAGCAAATGAGCTGACACTGACATGAAACGATTATGTTTTTCCCTCTCATTGGGTCCTCGATCGGCCCTGTCTCCGCAGATGTCTGAAGGGCCACGTCCGTCATAACTGCGGGAAGAATTATGAAGTCGTTTTCTTTCTTTCTTTTTCTCTCTCTTTTTTTTTTTATTTATACAAAGTGATTTTTTAAAAATGTTTTAAACCTTTATTTTAATCCCTTTCTTTCAGGTAGTGCGTCGATCAAGAACCTGTACACGGATCCTCTAAGTGCTTTTGTCAAGGTGCCCTCTCCATTGAGCAAAGTGAGGATTGATTTAAATAAAAACAGCTTTGCATCTGGATTGCATAATTCTCTCATCCCCTGAACACACAGCGATAAGATGCAGCCCAGAGCAGAGTGGAAATAAATATATAAATGCTCTCTGACTCACTTTTTCCAGTTCCCTCTGATCTGCTTTATGCTGCAGTCTGTTAAGTACTGAGCATTAAAAATCTCATTTCCCACCAAAAAAATAAAAGAGGAGCAAGACACATAACTGCTCTTGGAAAGGAAAGGATCTTAATGATGCTTATTTTACAGCACTCCAAAAGTCTGCTGTCACCTTGCGCATTAATAAAATTATTTTCATCTGTACGATGTAAAACATACCTGCTTTAAAAATTTTATGGCTTATTATTTACTGTAATAGTAAACACACTACAGTTTACATCATAAGCCTCTAATCTACGCTCTGTTAGAAACGTATTAGCTAATAGATTAATATTGTAAATAAACCTTATTGCATATGATTAAGTTTTAAATAATAATAATAATAATAATAATAATATTAAAAGCTAATAATATTTCCTCAGTGATTAGATAATTAGTTTTTTGACCATTCCAGGCCTCCCGTATCATCGCAGCTGAAATGGTGAGCTTCGATTACCCGCTGTCTCGAACCCCTAACCTCGTTTCCATGGAGATGGAGCAAGCGAGGAAAGTCCGCGCCTGGAGGAGCTGGCGAGGCTGACTGTCGTCGCCTTGGGGAGGTGAGGTCATTAATTCTCCCTGGTAACAGTAGGCCAGGGTGTTTTTATAACGTTCCGAGACCAGACGCAGCGGCTGCTTAATGGGGAGACCAGATACGTTCCAACCGCAGAACGGAGCGGGGAAATAAATAAATAAGTTTATCAAAGTAACAGCTTACAAATAACGGCTTCGCACGAGGTTCTCCCACCGTAATTGGCTCCTGCGCGCGCAACTCGGTATCGATTATAGAAAATCTAACAACATTAAATAATAATTGGTCCTCGTTATGGATCCCTGGCAGGAACAGTAAACGGATTCTGCCGTACGGTAATTAGGATTAATGAAGTGCTGGCGAATCCGTAGAGGTGCATCACTGCAAGCTGCCGCCATGCAACGATTAATCATTGCAATTAGACGATGACACTGTTTACAATAATGTAACAACTGCCTTTTGATTATCCAACAGACATCCATGTGCAGCTGGAATAGAAGAAAGAAACCAGGGAGAAAATCTCAGACGGAGGGACAAAAAAAAAAAAAAACAGAAATTGAAATGCCCTATAAACTGAAATAATGAGGTTATTCCACCTCGTGCAGTGTCTCAGGTAAGTGTCTTTAAAGTTCTGGACTGTAATTAAAACCAGCAAAGAGTGTTTTAATGAGAGAGTGAGAGACAATGCTTTCAGCATAATGAAGTAGCTCCTTATGGTTTATTCCCTTCGGGAGTCTCGTTCGTTCTGGTTGGTTGACCCGGTATTCTTGACCAAAGACTTTTAACCACGGTTTTTACTTTAACTTCTGGTTATATAATATATGTGTTTATTCTATCATTTTTTCCCTCCCTGTATGGCGCTTGGCGTAGGATCACGAACACTCGCGGAGTGTATTTCTCTCATTGTGTATTTCCAACTGGCAAATCGGACGCTCATGTTCTCGCAGCTTTTTTAAACACGTTCGGAGACAGAGGTTACGAATACATGACCCGACTGATTTATTCAAAGCTTTGCATTAACCATGGCTCAGCCTGCGGGCTACGCTGATCCGAATTTGCAATTTTAGGTATGAGAAAACAACAAACAGCATTTCCAGAGGCAAATAAACAAGTGTATTGACCTTAATGCAAATTTCGTTTTAACAGTGGATATATCTTGGGGAACATTCAAACACGGTGAAGTTGAGGGCAATTTCTGCCCTTTGGTTTTCTGGGTAAAAAGAAAATATGTTTTATAGGAAAGTTTACCTTGCAATAAGAAAACAATCAAAAAATATGGCAACATCTACAGAAAAACAGACTGTCCTGTCTTGGCCTGCCTGGTCTCCAGATGAGATCTGAAGAAAGCAATGTATTTTATCTGATTTTATGTAACAGAGAAAGAAAGAATGGGTGAAGCGTGGCCAAGCAATCTGTCAGAATTACAGATCGACACTATACGGACAAAATGATTTGGCCAAACCTGCAATGACATTGAATCCAAACACACATACTTCAATATGGAGTCAGTTCCCCCCGTTTGCAGCTATAACAGCTTCCACTTGTCTTGGAAGGACGTCCACAAGAAATTAGAGTGTTTCTGTGGGAATTTGTGCCAACTAATGCTGTACAGCATATATGAGGTCAGGCACTGATGTTGGACGAGAAGTCCCGGCTCACAATCTCTGTTCCAGTTCATCCCAAAGGTGCTCGAGGGGGTTGAGGTCAGGGTTCGGTGTTAGGGCCAGTCGAGTTCTTCCACACCAAACTCATTAAACCATGTCTGTACAGCGCTTGCTTTGTGCACTGGGGCGGAGTCATGTTGGAATAGACAAGGGTCTTCCCAAACTGTTGCCACAAAGTCGGAAGTATAGCATTGTCCAAGATGTCTTGGTATGCTGAAGCATCAACTTACCAGTAGATCAGGACACTAAATCATTTAATATATTGACAGTTAATATATAGAGAAATATATTTTCTTACCATCATTTATCTTTTGCTTGAATTAATTAATATTTTTTATGCATTGTTGCCCCACATTTTGGTAACAATAGGTGAAGGGGTGAGTTTTTAGGAGGGACACTCAGCAGTATGTGCTGCTTTAATTACGAAGGACAGCAGAAGTACAAGGGCCTGATTGATTGAAACACCTGAATTCAATAATTAACAGGTTTGGACAAATATTTTTATCTATATAGTGTAAGAAGAGGAACAAGTACATATAGACATTGATTATTAAGTATATACCAGTAAACTGGTGACAGGATCATGGGCACACAAGGCTTACCCATGCCCGTGGTGACCTGAAAGTCCTGCCTGTCCTGTTCGATCCTACAGAAATGCAGCACAACTCGATAAAAAAAAGTCTAATTGAAAAGCACCAGAACATCCAGTGCATTACCCACAGTCTGTCACATATGGGGCCCAGCAGGGTCAGACCGCTGACTCAGGTTCCAATATGATTCCTCTCCTTAGTTCCTAATATGATTGAGCTCTCATGGGACCAACAAGTCATCCACACAACACAAATGATCCCTGGTGCCAGACACCACAGCACACCCTCAGAGGCCCCGAAGAGCCACACCCCCAATCATTTTACTGTCACATAAAAAGGCCTGAGTGCATCTGAATCCCATGTGGGTTAATATAAATGTAGAGCTGGCCTGTAAAGCCTATCTACATCCCACCATCGGTTAAAGTGATATGACGGACAATGGCTCGTCTTTTAGTTTTATTTTCCTAACGACAAATAATTGTCTGAATGAACCCGCATGCAATGCAGCAGGAAAGCTGAGTGTGTCTATAAATATGTTACTAAATCAGCTTTCACATTTGTTCACAGTCATTTATGCACTTAATACTGACATTTCCACACTCGGACCTGCGCCAGCCATGCAACTCAAAACACTACTTTTGTTATACAGTACCATGCAAGCTGCCTTACAACTTCACAGTTCCAGAGTGGAGGACATTAAAGCCCATGATGCATTACAGTAACGGTTAGGCTTATCCGTGTTGTGAAACTATAGTCATCTTTCTCTGATTTCCACATCCTGATAGTATGACTAGCTGTGTTTACACGGACGCTAATATTCCTGTAATAATCAGAAAAACAGCCCAAATAAAAATGCATCATGCACACGCCTCATGATCCGGTCCAATCTGAAGGAACACTCAATGGAAATAAGAGGGGTCGTGTAGATCGTTGATTAAGAATATTATATGTGTTAACACTCTTCTCACGGAAATAAATATATGGCAATATACTGTAAAATATAATGCAATATATAAAATAAAACATTTCCCTATATAGGAACTTATATAGTTATACTTATACTATAACTATATAGTGCTTATATTTATTAATATATTGCAACATATGAATGCACCATGTATGGATATTGCAATGAAGACAAAAAACATTTTAAAACATTATTGAAACCTTATGCATGTTAAAGTAAAATTGTGTGTATACTTCTTAGTCATGATGAATGCCTATAAATCCCATTTTGTTCGAACTACATTAACATATAAGCATATTGTAAAATAAAAAATGAAGGTATATTCAATTAAATTCAATATGTTACAAAGTATATTGTTGAATATAAAATTACATACATTATGATATACATTTGAATATATTTATATATATATATATATATATATATATATTTCAATATATGAAATTACTTTATGTATTTTTTTATATATTGTACAATATATTTATTCTTTATATTGTTTTCTATAATTTATTTTTGAATATGAATATCTTTTTATTTTCTGATAATTATTAGTTAGTATCAGTTAGTGTAGCAACGAGGAATATTTTATTATAAGTTATTATAAAATTATAAAATTATAAAATCAGTTAATAAATAGAGAAATATATTTTCTTATCATCATTTACTTTTTGCTTGAATGAATTAATATTTTTTATGCATTGTTGCCCCACATTTTGGTAACAACAGGTGAGACGGTGAGTTTTAGGAGGGACACTCAGCAGTATGTGCTGCTTTAATTACGAAGAACAGCAGAAGTACAGATATTTCTCCCATGACACCATCTTAGCTGTCTTAGTCACCGTCCTACAGTATCCTGAATGAATTGAATTCAAAAGAAAAAAGAAGTAAATTCTTTTTCTGTTATATTTCTTTATACTAAAGAACCCACTTTTCACCGGTCAAAAAAGTTCGGTTCTAATTCAATGCTCTGAGCATGTAAACACACATCTTATCAGATCGGCGCCCGTGTAAACAGTTAATCCGGAGTCTCTAATTGGAATGATTATAATTGGATGAGAGAAATATGGTCCTTGTAACCGCTGCACCCGCTTCAGATTTCCTTATCACAGTACATACACATCACACAGTTACTTTAAATGTAGCTTCTAAATCTGGACACTGCGCTACGGGCTAGTTACCCAGCATGCACTTTTGGCCCGGCAGTCCACCAGACGGATGTGTGTGTGAGTGTTGGAAATCCCTGAGGGGGCCTCGGTGATCTGTGTGTGCTTTTCTGTATAGTGCTCAATAGGCTTCCGCGGCTTCCCGCAAGATTTATCTCCGACCATTAAAATACATTTGATTGTTATCACGCCGCGCTGCCGCTGTGCTTTCTTAATTCTCTTTCTCTCCGCTTCCTACCTTCACCTCCCTCCCTTTTATCATCCTGCATCTCTTCCCGCGCCTCTGCCGCTATCGTTCTCCTTATCGACTTCCCCCCAGCCGTCTCTCTCGCTCTCTCTTTCTCCTTCCCGCCCAGTTTATTGACGCTCGTCCAGGCTTATCGCTTCTCCTTTTGTCTCGCTGTCCATTTTTCTCCTCTCTCCTGCTTCGTTATCCTCAATTTGTCTCGCTGCTCCATTTTGTCTGTCAATGCGAGGAAACATCTATTACCCAACCCAAATTAAACGTGATTGAATGTTCAGCAACTGACCTACTAAACACAACAGCAAACTTTAGTACACATACTAAATGAAGCAACCACTCAGACACGCCATTTATACGCCATCTGATATATCAGACACCTCCGTTAGGCTAATCTGATTGGACGAGCAGCGTTTCCCAGAATGCTTCTATCTATCTATTTAAATAAAAGAAAGGTTTTGTCTGTACATGATGTCTGTTCAGAATGATATCTTTGCATTTTGGAGGACAAGAAACCAGTTTCAGAATTTGTTCTGTCTGTCTGTCTGTATGTCTGTATGTCTGTGACAGATTTTGTCACAGCATCGCGCAGAACTGTCTAGACAGAATTTAATGAAACTTTCATAGTACTTAGGTATTTTCTTGTGGTTACCAATCAACGCCATAGTTTATCGTGTATAAACTATAGTAAGCAGAAGACACAGAAACGACCGCCAAAATCATCAACACAAACACACGACAGCGCGGCTCATCATGGTTTAATCTAAAAGAAAAATGGTGTGTACACTATGAAAACTGAACCTTGCGACATAAATGAAATCAAGATGTTGAGTACAAGGAAAGTTATGAGCAGTGATGTGCTGATCAGGTTATTTTTAGCTTTAAACTTTTTTTTAACTGGTGAATGACACAAGTACATTTTACTGTTTGTATCACTTCGCTAGTCTGTGTTCATAAAGTAAACTTCCACTTCCACTAATTTCGAGCAGTTAGTACAGTGATTAGTGACATCATCATCGTCATCGTCAATTGTGTTAAAGGATCATTTTCTGCAACATAACTCTTGACTTAAAATATGAAAGCTCATCAAATAAAGATGAAAACTCAGCCTGCGGCTCGATGCCTCTGGCCAAATTCCAGCCGAGCCGATATTCAATGTAACCGCACTCGTGTGATATTGCTTAAATAAAAATATGTTCAAAAGATTTCATGTGTGTGATCTTAAAATAATAATTGACTTGTGTAATACACGCTTTCTAGACAAAGCAGCATGTCTTTAGTGAATTATCACATTTAAAATTCTAATATTATCGAGTACAAAATCTCCAGTGGGTGTTTTTACATAAGTATATACAGTATATCTTTTTTTTCCAGCTCTGTTTCTAATCAGTACCCAGATCTCTTCATATGAGATTTTAAACTGAGCTGAAAAAAAAATCTAATAAAACCTTTAATATCCTTTAAAGGTTTTCATGACATTTTTGAAGCCGCTCTACCTTTACTTTTTAACTACCTAAAAACTTGAAGAAGAGTTTGTAGATCCATCCGCATCAGCGCTTAGTGTGTTGATTGTCCCGAGATGCTTTTCAGCTCACCGCGGATGTAAAGAGTTACTGTAGCTTTCTGTCAGCTCGATGTGATCTAATCATCCTCCTCTGATCTCTCTCATCAAAAAGGTTTAAACTCCGACACAACTGCCGCTCACTGGATGGTTTTAAATTTTTGCAATATTTTGTGTAAACATAAGAGAATGCTGCGTGTAAATACACCAGGGGATCAGCAGTTTCTTATACTTGCACAAAGTCACCGTCCACATTCATGTGCGATCTGACTGTAAGGAGACAAGGCGCAGGACAAGTACAGGAGTGAACTGGGTTCCAATGCATCCGCCTGTAGAGGTCTGGGACAGCATAAAACATTTGTAGCGTGAACTCAAAAGTTACCAGTGCTTTCTAGACACAAATAATGTCGGGCAGATTGCTCTAATTGACAAATCATTTGAGGGCTGTCTGGAAATCTCCCCAGTTGACCATTTGGAGATCTCCACCACAAGGCTAATGGGTAAAGCAAAGTGATGTGATAACAGCTTTTTTCCTTTTAAGCTCCTTTTCATTTACAGTATACATTTTGTTTGTAAACCACTAAACAGGCCATCCAGTATCTGGTCGAAACACGTCTGGCTGAAAACTGACGGTGCGACAGCCTTCATCCATGGGAAATGTATGAAATGCGGTGATTCACATCTCGACTCAAACATCGCTTTTATAAAGAATATTTTGACGTTTATAATCGACGCAAATGGGTCGATCGGCCAGGGACCAGAATTTGACTGGTTTTCAGTTTCCGAGGCGTGACAGAAACGTGTTTTTTGGTGTTACATTATCAAAAATCGCACGTGTTAAAAGCCTCCTACTGTATCTGCCTTTTTTCTCCAAACTCTGTGAGTGAATTAGTCTCAAACCCCCTCATTACACGCGCTCACACCAGTCTGAAAATGGTGCAAATTACTTGAAAATCACGTGCATTAGAAGCCCTGCATGCACTCGTTAGGAGCTGCATGTGCCCGCCAGCTCGCTGTCAAGTTGAGTTTTGAGACTTTGGAGGCATTTGCGGAGATAAAACGTCTCGGTTTCTTTATAATCCTACATGTGTCGCACTCTCAACTATTCACACTTTTTCATCACGTGTGGTAGGAGTGAATTATTTGCAAACTTTTAATTTTTAAAATTTTTGCTCCAGACACACATGGTCCCAGTTGAGACAAAGAAGTTTTGTTGTGCGGTTGTTGTTGGAAATGGGTCTCTGGATGGAGGAAGAAGTATTCATAGTTGAGTATGATTTCTGCTCATACGGAAACGGTCGTAATTGTGTATCAGTTCCGAGAGAGATTTAACAAGATGGCAACAAGGAAATTTCACCATTCTGGTAGTGTACTGTGTCAACATTACTCAAGCAAATTGTCTCCTATAGCAGGAGATGACAAGGTAATATTGTTCGTCTTTTCATTTCAGTACATGTTGATGCATACTGTACTTACTTTCTGGTTTGTCTCAAGCAGCTGTATTTCTTACACATTTTTAAAGTATTACATTCTACTAAAATATTAAAATTGAAATACTGTGTAAATTGTGTTGTTGATTTTTTTTTTAATGACTCGTACAAAGCGATAATTATTCCCTGTCATTATTATCTTCTGCGCCACAATCAAGTCCACTAGGTGGCGGTATTGCACCAATTGCATCCAAACTCAAGAGAAGAAGCAGAATAAGCGATACTATCACAAAATATGAGTATATACAGTACAATATATCAAGGATGGAAGCAGTTTGTATTTTCTATAAAGAATTATTTTTAAATGAATTTGTCAGTTTTAGATCATATTAACGTAACTGAAAAAAGTGTGAATTGATTCTGAATCAAAAACAGGCCCAATTATTTGAAGAACCAATGACTCGATCAAACGATTGGATTAAATCGTATAATTGATTAAATCGCACAGCTTTAAAATGGCTTATTTGCGCAACATGGCAAATGATGTAATAACACCAAGAAAGCATTATTACGATGGGAATATAAAGAAATATGTAAATAAAGTGATAATGACAAGTTATTATGAACGTATGAGAAACTAACTTGGTGGCAGATTTATTTATAAATTTTTTTTATTATTCTTTAACCTGAAGTGGTTTATGCTACAGTTGCACAGCGTTTTCATACTGTACAAAATAATAATTTATAATGTTGCACAAATTAGTTTTTCAATATTTCTGAATATTAAATCTTTTAACCAATTTAAAGCAGTTGACTAAACCTGTCCTAAATAATTCCTGCGCAAGAGATCCGAATCCATTCAGACCGTACGTTTTTATTAAGAAGGAAGTCTGAAACCATGCAGAAGAAGAAAAAAAACAACAACTAAAAACTAAACTGTGTCTCATCTCGTCTGTCTCATCACTTCTCCCGGTGTCATCGTCCCTTCTCGTCCCTCACTGATCCGTCCTGGACTACTGTTGGACTTTTCTCTCCTTTTTTCTCTGTCTACTCTACAGCAGTTTTTATTTTTGAAAAAGACAGCGAATAAATATAAATTATTATTACTATTATTATTATTATTATTAGGATCACTAAGGACAAAAAAGGAAGCACTGTTTTTGTATTGTTGCCGCGAAAGTTTCGCAACGCGAGAGTTTCTTCGTGTAAAAACAACAAACGGAATTCAGCA
>JAQQZS010000035.1:2886502-2898324 GCA_030068045.1 Platyallabes tihoni
CCCCCCCCCCCCCCCCCCCCCCCGTCTGCCATTCCACAGTCAATCATCATGCTACTATTAAGTAAAGGTGTGGCGTGCGCTCGTAAAATACAGGACATGGCAAGGCAAGTTTAATTACATGGTTTTTTTTACACAAGATAGATAGATGCCACTGTAAGCAGTTTCATTGTGCTTCGAAATTAAAGTCATTAAAATGAATTAAAGATCAAAGGACGATGAAGGATAAGATCGAAATAACGATCGACGATCTGCTAACGGCATTGCGCGGTTAAGGATAAACAGCACAGGTTAACAGAAAGGCTTTGAGAATTGACAAAAAACACTGCAATTAGGCACCGTGTTGCAAAACAAAAGTCACATCGGCAACCTGCAGCTCCTTTGTATCTCATGGTGTATTTCGTGTTTCAGTCAAGGGTGTAGCTGCAATCTGGGCTTGTTCAAAGTCAGACAGGGAATACATCCTGCCAGCTTTCTCCTTTCTCAGCAGAACTTTTCACATGATGAGAGTCTCCAGACTGGCGTTTGAAGTGCATGGTGAAAGTTTGAACGGAAAGATAAAATTAGGGTTGGCGTTTTGCACATGGCTTACGAGGAAAACATCCGGGAGAAAGTCACGAAGATAAATAAAATGGAGACGGAGAGTGCACATACTGCAATATTTATCAGCGTGTTGGTAAATATGCGTGAACTATACACTACTGGTAAATACCGATGACAAGAATAAAAATCTGAACTAGTTATGACCTATAAATAAGATGATTCACTGGGAAATTTAAATAGAAATAAGTCATTTTTAACACTGAATGGTGGATCAATATCTTCATGAGATTCAGCCGACAACGAGGACAAAAACAAACTTTTATAAAATATCTTAAATATAGTAAAATAGAAGCACAGTTCTTAGTAAATTATTTTTAAGCAAACATAAAGCTTACATTTGTTTTACTCTATTGATTTTATCGTAATATAGATATTTTCGTTTATAGAGAGCAGACATTTATAGAAAAAAAAGCAAAATGATTACATAAAGGCCATTTAAATCCCAGTATTGGTGTATCGGGCGTTCAGGTCAAACCAGGACTTATGATGAAATTTCTGGTGAATGAAGATGTAAAAGTGATTGACATTTATAGAAGACTTAAAGCGTAATACAGTGATGGGCCTCTTAACCTCAGTAAAACATTTGAATGGTGCAAATGTTTCAAATAAAAGAAGGCCGTACTGTATGTCCCTGAACGTCGATCCCGTGAACATTCAGCGAGTGGAACGGCTGATCCTCGAAAATCAACAGATAACTTGTCACCAAGTTGTGGGAGAGACGCATCTGTCTGTGTGTACTGTACACACACTCGTTCACCAACACCACTTGCACATTACAGGAACTCGGCTGGGATTTATCGCCACATCACACCTACAGGCCTGACCTCGCTCCAAGCCATTTCCACATCTTCGGAGCATTAAGGGAGTTCCTGGGAGGATCAAGACTCCGGCGTACTGAGAAAACTTTCCACCTTGATGGTTTCCAAGCACTAGTGAAACTCTGGGATAAGTGTATTAGTGTAGCAGGTGATTATATAGAGAAATAAAGGGAGTTCTGTTATTCTGTGCAACCAAAAGTCATAGTTTTACATGACGGTCTGATATGATATGATTAGATATATGATTCATAAAGAGAAATATTAAATAACTTTACTCAAGATACAGTATCCTCACTTATGATGTTAAGGATCTGAAAAAAGAAACATGAATTTGAATACATTTCAAATCAATTATTCCTACTTCTACAATTATAGTCATGTTCTTCCAGTTTAGGTACTGCAACGGGTCGAGTAATTTCCCTAACAAGTTAAGCTAATTCATAAACTAAAGAATGTATTATTATTATTATTATTATTATTATTTCATTGTTCAAGTTTGAACAGTGCTTTAGACTCAACATCACACATCTATATATTTTTTAATTAAATGCATTAAGCATTGTAAAAAATCATATAAGTGGCACCGCATTCTGCTAAGTCAGAACTTTTAAAAACAAAACCGACCTGAATGCTTCAAAAAGCAGAAGCTTGTAACACTGACCTGAAGTTAAATGGCTAAAAGAACAAAACACAACAAAACATCTGTACTGAAACATGTGGCTTTTAATTAAAATAAGGTATCAGTATTGAATGCGTACACCTAACTCAATGGACCGTGATTTTCTTTTTGCTGTACGTTTTCTGTGTTTTTGGATTTAAGAATCTCTCGATTTGCTTCCCGGATCTGTCGTTATAGTATCTACCTACTGTACCTTGCACATTTACACATTATTCAGTAAAACAGTTAGCCAAACTTTGCAGACGATATCAGCAAACGAGACTTCCAGAAGATTCATCAGGTCTTCTCTGCAGAGCATGACAGTCTGCTGTTCGGGCACACATGGGTGTTGGCCTTAAATTGCTTTACGCTGCCAATCAAGAGTCAAGTAATTACATTCCTACTGGAGCCGCAATGATTATTTCTCCATGCTTGAACAGTCCTGAATGCGTGATTACAAGGGCGTCTATCTGTCTTTAACCAGACACACGTATACTGTATAATGTAGGTGGTAATTCGCTGATTTGCATTGTCACTCCCATCAGAGAGGACAGGGGCTTAATTATGGGGTTATTATATATGACTTGAGAAGACCATTACAGGAATAAACTTTTGTACCAAGCAGTTGGACAACTTTCAGTGGTGTCCCTAAGCCTTGGTCTGTCCTAAAGATGAATAGACTTAACTAATGGAAAGCTAAGAAACTTTAAAAAAAAGTGCATAAATAATTTAGAGACATATTCACAGTAGTTCAGGTGCAAATGTCAAATACGTGGAATGACAGTGAAGCAGAGGGGGTAATGACTGGAAGAGATAATGGCTGCTAATGATAATCACCTGAGGAAAAACAGAAAAAGCTAGACAGGTGATTAGTACTTGCTGGAATCTGTGAAACAGAATGTGAGCGAGTGCCGTGTCGCTGCCTGTAGAAAACTCTCAAGTCATAAAAACACTTTAGAATAAAGTTCCTTTATGTAAGAAATGAAACATGTTAAAGGGAAACACTCTACGATGATGTGATGAAGCTGTGATTTTTATGTTTTACTTTGTAAAAGACAATTTATCTGTGCAAGCACTTATATTTACAGTTAAGGATGTGGGATGTCTTAGAATTTAGCTTCTGTTACTACTTATATGATAAATCAGTCACTCCTAATAATAATGATAATAATAATAATAATATTAAAACCACTCTGTCCTGAAGACTGGATTGTTATGACGTACTGGCACTGGAGACTCCTTTTATAAATGTTTAATATAAACAACCTCCATACAAGGAGTAAATAAATAATAAGAATTTTAAAAAATCACCATGTTTGTAATTATAGTGCATTGTTATTAGTTAATTAATTATGAATTAGTTAAATGTGTTAAATATCTAAAATGTGCCTTTGTGGACTGTTTGCCAGACAAGTAGGAAGATGAAGAACCTTAATCACACAAAATGAATCAGCACCATGGTATAAAGAAAACTATTTACTTCACTAGTTTAGGAACTTTAGAACTAATAAGTAATTTAACAAAGAAAAAAAAAACAAGGCAAAACAAATAATATAACTGTCTCTCCGAAATGTTAATGAAAAACACCTCCACTAATTGAAGTTAACTAACAATTTGTTAAAGTAGCTCCTAAAACTCAGAGCATGTTTAAGCATTACTTGTATTTTTTTATAATAAACATATTGTAACTGGTTCGACCCTATGTGCACGGGCGGAACCATGAAGCACGGACGTGAGGTGAGGTCTTACGGGAAAAAGGGTAATTTATTTAGGAAAAATGGGGAAGGAAAGGGTTAAAGGAGGGAAGATGGAAAGATAGGGAAGGAAAGAAAGTGCACGTGCAGATATGGAGGCAGTGCCATGCTGGCATGCGGGCACACAGCTGGCGACAGGTGGCGGTGGGCGGAGTGGCAGAACGGAGCACGCAGAGGCAGCGCTCCTGCACGCTCCCTCGTGACGGCGTTGATAACTTTCGCACTCAGTTTCCTCAGCGGACTGTACAGACCTACTTTCACCCTCTCTGTGACTGACTGTTTAAAAAAAAATTAACCACTATAGAACACCCAGAACGCCAAGTGATACGGATAATTAAATTTCAGAGTGCTGTTACCGTCTATTATCATCACTGCTGGAATCAATCAAATTGCTCAGTCGGAACTAACTGTTGTGTGATTAACAGTATTAATTAACAACATGTTGCTTTAGTCCTATACAGGTGAGTATAGGATTTGTTATTTATGGTTTCTTCATGGTAGCTGATATTTTAAATAAACAAAGCTGCAAAAATGCAGCTCCTGGTTTAATATCTACTGTACAGTCATGTGTAAAGGTTAGTGCCCCCCTGTGTGTGTTTGGGTAAAAACATAGCAAAAACAATCTGATCAGTGCCATGTTATTTTTCACTGTGTTATTATTTATTTAATAAAAATGAAGCCAAAAAGAAAAAAAAGCATGTGGCCAATATTAAGTGCACCCTTACTGCTTCCACTGGTTGAAAAAGGGTAAGTTGAAGCCAGGTGCTGCTAATTATCAGGCTTTGATTAATTGATCTGCACATCAATCTGGAATGGGTTATAAAATCACGCTTAGAAACAAATCACAGACTTAAATGATTCAAAAAACGAAACGCAGAAGCTTGTAACACTGACTTAAGTTAATTCAGAAAATTACAAAAATCCTCAAGAGGCTTCACTGAGCATGTCCACGACGGCACAATTAGAAGAAGACTGAACAAGTTTATTTATTTTTTTTTTAATGTTTGCCAGGAGGAAGCTTCTTCTGTGAGGTTTGCAAAACTGCATCTGAACAAAGCTCAAGCCTTCTGGAATAATGTGCTATGGACATATGAGACCAAAGTGGAGATGTTTGGCCTTAATGCTCAGCTCCATCTTGAGGGAAAACCAAACAGCATTTCAGCAGAAACACCTCATACCCGCTCTGAAGCATGGCAGTGGTTTGGGAGGATAGGACCTGCATACCTTGTAGCCATTGAGTCAACCATGAACTGCTCTACAGTATATAGCAGAATATTCAAGAGTCAAATGTAAGGCCAAGAAACATTGGCCTTACATGACAGCTAAAGCTTGGTCGAAATCAGATCGTGCAACAGGACAGTGATCTGAAGCACACCAGTAAATCTACATCAGAGTGACTGAAAAACAAAAAGGTTTAGTAATGGCCTAGTCAAAGTCCAGACCTCAACTCAACTGAAATGCTGTGGCAGACCATTAAGAGAGCTGGACATTAGTGATTTCCCAAAAACCTCAATACACTGAAGAAATGTTGTAATGAATAATGGACCAAAACGACGTGAGAGACTGATAAAGTCATACAGAAAGTGATTACTTCAAATTATTGCTGCTTAAGGTGGATGTACAAACTATTGAATTAAATGGGATGTTGAGTATCGCCTGCATGTTTTTTCTTTTTGGCTTCACTTTAGTTAAGGAAATAACGGCACAGTGAAAAAAGTTATATATTGTTGTCCATCTGAGGTTGTATTTGCCCAATCCTGAGACCTGCTAGTTTTTACTTAACATAAACCATACAGCAGAATCAAACAAGGGGGCACTAACTTTTACACGTTTGTATCTTTCCATATACATAGCTTATTTTTCCCAACACTGGTCTAACATTAGATATCTCATACAATAAACTTCGTCTCTTGATCTGTGTTTTGAGTTGTTGGCTCACTGCGTTAAATTCATTAACAGGATCTAAACTTTAAAGAGCATCATCAGAAGTGTATCTAGGACTTTGGGCTTGGTAAGCACCCTCTACAGTTTATACCCCACCTCCCTGCCAAGTTCCTCAGCTGCGCAACCGTGTGATTAAACAGCTTCATAATCTCAGCAATTTAGTTTAAATTCTTGGATCTTTAGCCCATTAAGCAACTGCAACCTTGGCACTGGTGCAACACTAACCGCAGCCCAAAAACGGCAGAAAGATAAGGGATGTTAGGGGCTTTGGAAATACCTGCTGAAATTCTGGACTCTCACTAACATGTATTTAAAGAACACATGGGGTTGTAGCAGCAGGCCAAGTTAATATCCTCATTTGGCTTCAATGAAATACCCTTCAGTTACATACAGTACTGCCTTCATCAACATTATGGAGGTAGCTGATTAATTAATTCAAGATTCAGATGAAAATCAGCCAATTGGTAAATACTTCGTGTCCAAAAGAGTTATGTGCAAATTTAAAAGTATTTAAACTTCAGTGTTTGGCACATTCCACAGCATTTCATAATAAGGCTTTCAAATAATACTGGCAAGCCATTAGACAAGTCCAATTAACTGTATACACTAAGTGCAAATTCTAAAATAAAGCAAAGCTGTTGACTTCCTGTTAATTAACTAGATTGCCATTAAGGCAAACAGTACTGTTTTTTAAATTAATTAATTAATTATTTTAAATCTCAGATCTTGTACAGCCACATGCTCGGGGTTCCTTGTCTGGGACTCGAACCCTGGTGTTCTGTGAGCCGGGCTGAGATACTCACGCTGCACAAATGAGGGGTAAATACTTTCTCGTGTTTGTTACTATGCTAGAACTATCAATAATCGTCAAAAAGAAAAAAAAACTTTCAGGATTTATCTCCATCATTTCTACAAAGTGCCTACTATGCCATTAATGTTCATGAATTGTCCGTAGATTTAGTATCTATTCGTGATTAGTAATTTAGTGCACAGGGTTGGATTTAGCCTTTTTAATGGATTTTCTCCTCCCACATCATCAGTGATTATTACCAACACTTTATAGTGACACCTTATAGCCGTCCGCAATAATCTACAATCCATCATGAAGAGTCACGAACCACTTCAAAAGTATACAAACGCTTAAAGAACTGGAATACCACACTTTCAAATACCTTTAGAATATTTTTTAAGTCAGTTATTTAAAAATTTCGAGCATGGTCAGAATGTTTTGAGGCTGAGGATAGTTATAGCACTTCAATGTACAGTACTGAACTCCAACAAACTTCCTCTTCATCTGTATGATTTTCTGCAAAAACCTATGATCACACTGGTTCGGATAACATTTAGAAATCTTGGAAAGCCCACACAAAAAAACCCTGTGAAGCAAAGAACCCTTTCTGTGTCTACTAAATGAAAAAAAATACTCCATCCATCCATCTAACCATCCATCTAGGAACCTCTGTAGTCCAGCTAGGGACACTGAAGGCCAGTGGTGATAACCATTGTATTCATTCCCATTTTTACGATTGTGGAAGAAGCTCCGGTCAACATTCACACACTCATTTACACACTACAGGCAATTTGTGAACACCAATTAGCTTAATCTGTCTCCGGAAACCTGAATAAACCCGGAGGAAACCCACCAAGCACGAGGAGAACATGCAAACTCCATGCACACAGACCTCGAGACGGGAAACAAAACCTGGAGGTGCGAGGCGAGAGTGCTAACCACTACACCGCCGTGCCACCTAAAAATACTTCGAGGATCAGTAAACAGCAATAGGATATGAAAAAGTCTATTTTTATTCTACATCATCTTGCTTCTACGGTTTGTTGAGCATCCAGGAGATTCTGCCACGGCCTTCCTGGAGACCCTGACTGACACACTCGTGTCTGCTTTTGCAGGAGAAACACAGCAGCCTTTACTGTATTTCAATTTATCCAGGCTTTATCTATTGACAAGCAAAAAAAAAAAAAAAAAAGAAAACATTATGGACTGGCCAAAATATCTAAAATATGACACATTTTCCACATTTTCGAATTGAAACCAAGCACTCGCACTGCAGCACACCTTTTTTTTTTTTTACCCGGCACATAAAGCTAGCTGTTTATTGGCCCATTTCAGCGGGAATGCCTGGTATTTGATATTGCTGTAAACAGACACAAAAAAAGGGGAATATTTTACCTTCACAAAAAATACTTTTCTTGGAATGCCTTTTTTGTAACTAAGTTTGCGAGAGCAGCCGGCTCGAATGAAAAGGTGACTGACGGGTTCATTCACGTCCTGTATTGTAGACTGACGCAGAAGCGGGGGACGGAAGTGATTCGAGGTACAGAAGTCACAACATTGTGTTTCGGCGTGCGGTCTCGAGAAACCGATCTTTAAAGATAAAAGAAGATAAATTTCCGTATCAGCATCTTTACATGTCATGCTTACAATGAAAAAGCCGGTACTGTTGAACATGTTCTCAAGGGGAAAAAAAGTGGATATTTATTTATTTATTTAATTTTTTTTATTTTGACAGTAGCTCTAACAGTCCATACATCACTGCCCATAAAAGCCACAGCTTTATTACTATCGTCCATTTACACATTGTTTCTCGAGTCTCATCCCATCAGCTCTGACGCCGGTCCTATCGGGATTCACATCTCAGATCTTATGAACGTTGACACTCACAACAGTGTTCAGCAACGATGAAAATGAAAGTGAATTACACTTATGCACGGACACACGCATACAGAAACACCGCATACTGATATACTACTTACCGATAGGACAGGGTCCCTCAGACACCACCAGGATCTCGGTCTGCTGTTTGCAGGCGTCCCTCCGGAGCAAACACTCGTTATTGTAGAACTTGTTATTGGAGCCGCACACTGGGGCGTAGTCGTTGTTACACTGATCAGAGGGGGAGAAAAGAGTGTAAGTAAGGTCTGCCATATTTTAATGACATATCGATTGATGGTGTTGTTGCGAACGCCGGATATTAATATTTCATTAATATACACAACATAACCAACAACATGTTTTGTTAATTTTGGGAAATTGAAAAATGTCTCCCCGTCTATAGGCGACACGGTGGTGTAGTGTCTGTCAGCACCTCCAGGGTCGGGGTTCGATTCCCGCCATGGGGTGTGTGTGTGTGTGTACAAAGAAATGTAGGTTAGGCTAACTGGCTTTTCTAAATTGCCCATAGTGTGTGAATGTGTGTGTGTGTGATTTAGGCTCCAGGTCTCCCATGACCCTGCACACAGGATATAGCGGTATAGACAATGAGTGAGTGAGTAAGTGTGTGACCGCCGTCTATAGGGTTTCCGGAACGTTCCTGGCTGTAACACATTTGGTACCTTAAGAAAGTGTCACTCTTTCACAAACCGCTTGCAAAGAAAACGGGTCAGTGTGACATTCACACCCCAAATACACTGATTGTCTTACGCTCATGGTAATATGTTTCAGCAGAGGGCTCCTTAGGTAAGATTTGTCAAATTTTGGTGTTGCTATACAGTATGTTAAGCAGATGGAGCTGAATTTAACATCTAAAAAATTTTTTTGTTGAAATCCCTCCTCCTTAAAGTGACGGTTCAACCAGTTTAAAGTGACAAGCCTTGAGCTTCAAAACCGCTCTTCAGGCTGTAACATCACACTTAGGTTTTCAGAAGAGCAGGTTTAAGGTTCTACTCTGGAAGCTCTGGTGGGCGCCATCTTGGCAAAAGATCCAACTGATCCAACCCTGATAAAACAATCATTACGTCAATGGGCAGAACAAACAGAGCTCCCACAGTTGAGCTTCGAACCCTATATTAAGTTAAACTACAGCGATTCCAGTGAGCTAAACTGATGCATAGCAGACAACTAGCGGTTTGACACCTGCAATGCAATTGCAGTTTATTATATAATTATAATTATGTACAATCGTGGGGCATCGGTGACTCAGTGCTAGGTTTCTCGCATGTCACGTGGAAAGCCCTGGTTCAGTTCCTACCCAATGTCCAAACCCCCAGCCACTGGACGCAGTGTCGGTCCCAAGCCTGGATAAAATGGGGGCGGGGGTTGTGTCAGGGAGGGCATCCGGCGTAAAAACCTGTGCCAAAGTTGTGTGCGGATCAGATGGTCCGCTGTGTCGACCCATTGATGAGAGCACATGAAAGTCCATCAACAATTTATGACTTAATATAATTTAACTGATGAGTTACATAAAACTTCACCCCTGCATGAATGCCATAAGAGAGAAATCTAGCTATCGAGACCAAAACTGTTTTTTTTTGTACCAGGTTGCAAACATATATTTCTGATGTAAAGTTGGACATTTTCTATCATGGGGGTCTCTGGAGATTGACACACTTTTGGATGCAGTGGTCATTCGAGGAACTGCACAATCTGCCACTATCGCATTAGACGCATTTTTCAGAAATTGGGGTTTGTCAGGTTTAACTTGAGTTATCAGGATAATCCAGCTTATAATGATTTATGAGAATGGTCACAACTGTCCTTTTCTTCCTCTAATAAGCTCTTATGAGCACTAAGCTGTAGCATTAGCATGATAGCCGGGTGTGGATTAAAGGGGTGTGAGGGAGTGTCTACAGTATAAAATGACGCCATGTCCTACATACAGTATTTGTGCAGCTTATAGTATTACTAGTAAAAAATTTCTAAAGATTGACATGTACTGTAATAACTGTAAGACTTGTATTTTTCTTCTTTGACACCAAGATTCCAAGTGACCTCCTTACTGTGGCTCAAACCTGAGTTCTGACCCAGAGTGATGAAATAACTCGCCTTTCTTTAGTTGTTTCACTTTTTTTTTTTTTTATAATTCTGCATGCAGAAAAATACAGTATTACTTTAATGACAATGCTTTAACTAAATAAATACAGCTGACAATAAATGTACAAGTTCAGAGTGAAAACTGATTTTAATGGCATCAAAACTGTAATATTATTTAATATGCAGTATACCGCCTGGGCAATAAAAACATCACCACTTCAGAAGGGTCAAAATTATTGGCCTGAATTGGTCATGCAAACAAAACAACTATCTTAAATGACTGTAATTGGGTTAAGAACTGTGCAATAGATTATTAATACCGGGAAGGATAATGCTGAACCATCAACTTTATGGACCAAAACTGAGTGAATCATATTCATAATAATAATAATTGGGGAGTAAATCATTACCTCGGTAAGAAAAAGAAATAGGCTAATTTTAGTGAAACAAAGTATGTGTATGTATAACTGGACTACAGGACAAGGTCAAGTTCAAATACAGCTATTTATTTGGCATTATGTTTCTTTTCGTTTTTATCAGCGTGGGCGAGTTTTCATAACTGCATCAAGGGATGCATTAGCATGATTTGGCAACCCTGACCTGAACAAAGGATGCAGGTAAGAGACAGAGTTTGGGAATTGGCCCGAATATAACGCCAACAAGGGCAGCTGTACAATTTTATTTTGCACAGTGATGGTTGAACTTTGCAATTAATCTGTGGCTGACACGTGTACTGAACCATGGAGAGAAAATCCACTCGAAATACAGATATTTACAGATTAACAAAAATACAGGAAACAGCGTACTAGAGAGTAGGACTGAAGTTAAACCTGCGCGATAAATGAAATCAAAATATAGAGTATAATTGAAGTTATGAGCGGTTTTGAGCCAGATTATAAACCGCAAGTTTTGACAGCGTACTGCGCATGCATCATATTATGGGCGCGTCTTAAATCGGCAGCTGGACAGAAGTTAATGAAACTGTTCCAGTACTTAGATTTCTGCCTGAAGTTTAACCTGCACTGTAAGTGAAATCAAAATGTGGAATAAAGGCGATGTTATGAACAGTTATGTGCCGGCTTTAATAATCTACTTTATAATAATCTACTAATGCGCTACTGTCTCAATATAAACAAACACCTGCACCAATAGATATTAATTATAAAAGATAAAGTGAATATTTTTACTGGGATTAGTTCATATTTACACTTTGTCTGAAATAACAGCGCTGAAGTGGTATAAGTGAATTTTAACACGCTGGAGTCGTTTTAAGACAAAACTTC
>JAQQZS010000035.1:2929445-2940581 GCA_030068045.1 Platyallabes tihoni
CATAAACATTTTGTGTGACAAACATGCAAAAGAATAAGAAATCAGGAGGGGGGCAAATAGTTTTTCACACCACTGTATTTGCTGCAAACATGCGTCACATGCAAACCAAAAATATTTCACTCAGGTCAAGTACATACAGTACATACTGTAGGTTACGCTTCATGATTGTGTGCCACACCTTGATATGGCAGCAACAACAGTGTGTGTTACTTGTTCCAAATGCCACCACTTGTTGCATTACACATCAGCTGGAGAGTGAGTTTTATTACTGAGCTAATAAAGTAGTGTGCATTTTCACTTTAAACTTGAAGTGCAGGGGAAAATCAGATGTGTCGTGTAAGGACAAAACACCACAGCTTATAACTGAAACGTTGGTCGACTGCTTGTTAAGCATGCCATTCCAGATTTATTCTCTGTTTGCTGTTATAATAAGCACCACTCTTCTCACCTCTTCTCTCCTCTGAAGGTTTTCCACTAGATTTTAGGGCGTGGCTGTGGGGATTTGTGTTCATTCAGCTACAAGGGTCATTAGTAAGCTCAGGTGCTGATGTTTGGATGTCGAGGAGATTCCAGTTTCCAGTTCATCCCAAAGGTGATGATTTAATGGCACTGAGCTCACCACTCTCGAGTTCTTCCAAATTTTCCAGCCATCAAATACCAAGTCTTCACAGAGCTCGCTTTGTGAATGGTGGAATTGTACTCCTGGAATAGGTTTGTAGTTTCAGTAAAGTTGAATTGTAATGCTACATCACAGGCAAAAACAAACCGTGCGGTTCAAACTTTTTGAAGCAGAACCGAATATGTATGTGATGGGGTGCACAAACTTCTGTCCATGAACTGTTTCTTTTCAGAAAGTCCAAACATGATAAACATACTGGGTACTCATTAGTTTCCATTAGTCTTTTATTTAAATCTAGCTATCTAGCTCATTATACCGTGCAAAAGTCTTGAGCCCCCTATTTATTCATATTTTGCGATCAAAGATCGAGACCTTCTTGTGTTTTTAATCTAGTCTTGAGGAATAGTACTCCAGGCTTCCTGCAGGACTTTTATTTCTCTCATTATTTTCAGTTCAGTCCTTGTACTGTACCTGAGCAGTTTCAGAGGAATGTTTGTGGTTTGTTAAGCTACACAGTGACCTACAGTATGACTCATTCAAGCATCTAACTTATGACATGAACCTGTGAGAAACCTTTGAGACCTGTGAGATGATGACAGATGATCAGGCCAGTGATTGGTATACTGCTGATGCTGAATGCTGAGTGCTGATGCTTTGGAACAGATGAGAGGGGAAACAGACACGCATTTTGTGTCTGTTTGACTAAATTCAACTGTCAAACAGACACAAAATGTCAAACAGTAAAAACATTTGTTCTCTTTTCCTTAGTTTAATCTACGTCATTTAATTTAACTTAATATGACGTAATGAGGAGGGTTCAAGACTTTTGCACAGTACTGTACATCAATACGTTATGTCAGGTACCATTTTTAGCCTTTGGTTTCAAGGCAACCAAACCATGTGACTGAACATCACACATGAGCTTACAGGCTACTTTCAGACATGATATGATCAAATGATGGTGAGTACAAGTCTACAGTAGGAAAGAACATCAAGAAATACAGACATTGTGGTAGAGAGTGACAGTTTTATTGTGTTTCCTTAAACAAATGTTGCTTGTGAGCCGTGCAACAGATAGAGGTTTGCCCTATTGTTGTAAGGTCAGGTTTTTGAATTCTACCAATGCCATATAGTCAATTGTGTTTCTGTGCACAGTAAAGCAAAACGTTGGAGAGATCTCAGCTCATTTATGATGAAAAGGACACATAGCGCTGTCCTCCATGCGTGTGTTATGCAGCTCTTACGAGGCTGTACTAGCTGGCTCCAGGTCTTTGTTCTCGTTGCTCAATAGCGCTTGTGTGATAGTTACTAGGTGGGACAAAAGAAAGAAAAAAAAAGCGTGGCTATTGTAATGTACTCCAAGAATGCAAAGTTGATTTTTTTTCATGAATATGTGTATGCTTTAGTGGTTGTAGAAAACATTTTTAGATTTCTTAAACAACCTTCATGAAAGAGAGCTTGAATGCCAAGTAGTTCCTTGTGCCTGCAAGTTATATCCACATCTTGTTTCACAGAATATAAAATTTATTATGATGTTGTCTTCCAGGCTTCTTCTATTATGGCTTCTCAGTTGTGAATGGCCATCATTATGGCACTGTAAAAAAGCCAACGGCATGATATGTTGCCAAAGCGGGACGAAACGAAGTCGGGAGAACCTGCTGGTGTGTGTGTGTATGTGTGTGTGTGTGTAAATATTTACTGTTTGATATAGAGCATCGGTTTGCACTGCAACAACAGGTCAACATACAGTATTGGAGAACAATAAATCAAAAAAGACCTGTGACATCAATGGACGGTCGATAAAGCGATGCTTCTTCCATCACGCAAACATTTTCCCTATTTTTTAAAGCTGACATATTAAGGGTTGGGCACCTGAATCTTGCCTCAGGGACGTTTGAATATTCTCCCTGTGCTTTGTGGGTTTCCTCCAGGTACTCCGGTTTCCTCTGACAGTTTAAAGACATATAGTGTAGGGTAATTTGTGTTTCCCAATTGCTCGTAGTGTAGAATTGGGTGTGGAAGTGTGTTGCCCATCCCAGGTGTACCTTGCCTTGTGCCCTGAGCTCTCTGAGATAACTCCCATACCCCTACACCAAATAAAGAATATTGGAAATGAATGAATGATGCTTAAATAAGAATATACTGGCTTGCTCTTTCTTCTTTTGAGTTATTTCTTTTCCCCTGTCCACTTGCTGGATGTGTTGGGATTGTACAGCGTCAAAGGAGAAGGTTTGGCAGCCACTGGTTCTATACATATGCCAAACAGCCAGGTATCGAGGGACAGGGCTGATTGTACTTTCTGCCCGAGGCCACTGTTTCAGCCCGGTGAATAATTAAAAAAAACAAGCTGGCCAGCATCAAATATTTAACAGGTGATGTTTATACACTGCTGTATAATGCATTATGGCGCTTTCTTGATGAAAAACAGGAAGTGTAAAGGATAGAGTTTGTTTTATCTCACGAAGGAACTTCGACTTTAATAATAATACTAATCGTAATGAAGTGGTTGAAAAGACAAATGAATCCAGAAACCAAACAAAAGTAATGTTCAGGATTTTAGCTACTTAATTGTGCCACGTTTACTTTAATCTTATATAACAGATTGCCTGGCTGCTTTGGAGTGTGTGAAAAAAAACAACCACAAAAAAACAAGATGAAGTAGACATTTGGGGAAAAGAATGAAAACAAGAAAATGAGATGATTTTCCACTTGAAGGTCTCTGCATCTGCATCTAACTACATTCTGCTTATAAATCAGTCAAATCTTAAGGGATTAGTGCAGCAAACAAGTCGGGTCCTGGTAATGTAATATCACAAGTTTGCGAACATTAGCGCCATATGTTCACATTCACTGAATCAGGAATCTGTATTATGCTTACTGTTGTCTCGGTTAATGAATAAACTCGCGTACCTCAGACTTTTACGGCTAAATTCGAGAACAATTTTCCACACACACTGCTCAGTCTGCGGCTGCGAATGCATCATACATCCACCACAATGTCTGAACTACTGTAGAAATCAATAAAGTCCCGGACAGGGAGAGTCTTTTCTTTTTTTTTTTTTCATTCCTAAGTGTCTTTAAGAAGCTGTTTTATTTAGAAGGCAACCTAGAAAAGAATCAGTTATGGAAAAACCAAATAGATCAGTGATGCGATTAGCTCCATGCTTTGTTTCTGTGACTTGTAGTTGCCATGCTTTTCACATTTCCTGCTTACTCCTTGTCACCCGGGCCTGTGTTAAGTAATTATAAAGCCTCAATTACGACAAATTAGTCACATCAAGTGAAGCGACTTCTGACCGTGTCCTAGTTATTATTCTTTTAACTGCTTCGCCCTTAGGCTGATTCACCAATGTAGGAGGCCTTTTAAACAGTCACCTTCGGTCAGCAAAGTTGAAGCTACATGCATGATTACACTGCAACTGTGCTCAAACGATTTTGGTAATTAAAATAAAAACTTGGCTTCAAGACCTTTTTGGAGTCGTGTACACAAATGCGGCGAACACGACCCCAAAAATGGTCTTGAACGGAGATTTTGCTGCACAGCTCAAAACATTAAAAATAAAATAATAATATAAGGAACATGGAAAAGCCTTGTATCATTCATCACTGATGTCATCATCATCATCATCATCATCATGACTCAGTATCCCTTATTTTACTCTTTATCTCAGCGTTACTATTGACAATTCACTTATCATTAAAAACTATATATATAGGGTATGATTTTTTGCAAAAAACAAAAACAAAAATTTTTTTTTTTTATTGTTCTCTCTTATATAACCTCAGAAGATAAGGCATCCCCACAATTTCCCCACAGAATCACTGTAATCTGACTAGTCCTGATCATTATTTTTCTGCTTTCTTCAACCTCTAAAAAACTTATTGACAATTTACAATGCCAAAACGTAACCGAGTCAGACCAAACATTAACCGAAGCAATTCAGGTTTTGAACTTATTGGCATTCCAAGAACAAAATGGAGGATAGGAGATATGAGAGGGTTGTTTTTGGTGGGGCGGATCATGCACACAGTTCTGACCAAACAAAATGAAAACATGACATTTGCTCAAACTCTGACTTTACAGCAATCGTGAATAAATAAATAAAATGTTTGGGTTGTAAGTGAACCTAGTCTCATCAATCTTCATAACCATCATCATCATTATTCATTTATTACTGTTATACAGTAGTTGTTGTCGTTATTCTGTCTACTAGAATTCACTGTTTTTTGTCTATGAAAACGATAAGATCTTGTGAAAATCCATTCAGTCAAATGTTTGCCTTTGTTCGAAACACTCAGAACAACAGACAAGCAACACAACTTTCTTTTAAACCACTGAGTTATTTATAAAAAGCAATCAGATAGTTGTGTGGTTTGTTATTTAGACTTGTTAATTTATGATTTCACAGCATGACTCACGTGCAAACATCACGCACACGATCTTGTGTAGGAGGGAAAAAACCCGCTACTATGAACAGAATGATTTAAAGATTTAAAGAGTTAAAAAGTGTTTCTAGTCCAGAACCCAAACAAGCGTTGATGTAAAACAGCAACAGACTGCCTTGTAATTTTTAATTAATGGATTCATTTCCAAGCCTGTTTTATTTGTTTACTATACTGTATTAAAGCGTTTATTAACTTGAAATTGGTTTGCACTGCTGGAGGAAAAAAAAGCGGTGCTTATGTTGAACAATCCTGTGAATATTAATCAGTAAGGCCCTGAACTCTGGGAAACAAAGCGAAGCGAGCGTGAAACAGCATCCGGTGTGGTACAAACAAACAGGGGTTATATTAAAGGCTATAAAATTACACTCAGAGCAGAATGAACACTGGCAGGTGTTGACTGAACACTCAATCTGAGTTTAACCCTCTATACACTTCTTAAACCCTCACAAAGGGCTAAAGGCAGTACCCTGATTATTCCCTTATGAGATTCCAGCCTCATCATATCAATGCACGGCATCACTGCTGTATCAAAGCGCACAATGTTTTCATGCATCCTTCTTGTTTTTTAGGGTAGTGGTGTCAAGTGCCTTCCTGGCTCCGATAAGGCGCACTCTAAGGGCTGTGTCCCAAACCGCATTGTCTATTAGGAGAGAGTCAACATTATGTCCAATACAGAGACACTTTTTTATTTATTTATTATTATTTTTTTTTAATGATTGAAAAGTAAGCAAGATTTAGCCCGGGTTTATTGGATAAGAAATCAGATAGGCTAGAGAAAAGAAAAATAAATACTGCGTGTCTAACTGCGCGTAAAATGTAATTGGATAAGCTGTTATGCCTGTGCTATGGAATAATAACACGGGCAGCAAAATGCATTAGAGATAATGAGATACAACGCATGGAGAGGTAGGAAAGAAAGAGAATAATGGTTGTCTCCAAACCATTATGGATCAGGACGCGGGATGATATGGAGACGCGCGGTGCGGTGCGCTGCGGTGCCGGTCCTCTCTCTCTCTCTCTCTCTCTCGGCTGTGGCGCAGCACTTCCAGTATAGTGTGTGTATAAACTTTTGAAGATAAGGTAAAATTTAAATATGCGTCTCTCACCCGAGCAGTTCCACCCGGTGGGCGTCTGGCAGTCGCTGAGGGAAGACGGGAAGGCGCGAAGGCGCTGCACGGGCAGAGTGGCGAGCAGAGAGAGCACGGCGACCCAGAGCCAGTCCCTGGCCGCGCGGCTCCATGAGCGCCGAGGCTCCGCTGTGGCCGAAACCGCCGCGAAACCCATCTCAGATTCCCCTCCGCAGGACCCTCTGAGGCCGAATCACACGCCGACACGGGGCCATCTCCCGCGACCCATGGAGCGCGCTGGGGGTTTGTTCGCGCAAAACTGCACCGGATCCGCTCGGAACCAAAGACGAAAATGATGATGCTGGAGAGGAAGGAAAAGCTTGGATGATGATGATGATGGTGGTGGTGATAAAGAGAAGAAGAAGTCCAGGAAAATAATATCTTTAAAATTAAATTAAAACTGGTAACTGGAGCAAGAAGGCAATTCCATATCTCGGTCTGGGTGTAACATCCGCCGGGCTCCGAGGCGCGCGCACTTCACTTTCATCCCCACCCGCGCTCCCCGTTATAACCACAGTGACGCGCAGCGCGCGAGCAGCAGGTTTCCAGTGCGCTCCGGAGTCACATGCCAGCGCCCGGGGTGGAGCTGCGCTTCTGATTGGCTGAGAGGAAGAACGAGAGAAAGAGAGAGAGAGAGAGAGAGACAGAGAGAGATGTGCGGGGGAGCGCGGGGTGTTCACGCCTAACGTTTAGACCTGGTCTAGATGAATTCATCACATCAGCCTGCACTGTCTGTACACACACACACACACACACACACACACACATTCAGTGGGAGAGAAAAGACTTCCGCATTTCATAGAGGATTTCATAACGAATGTAATTCAGCTCAACTGTATTTTATCTGTAGAAAGATTACTGTAAAGCAGCTCTATACAAATAAACTCACTCTCTCATCGTCTATACCACTTTATCCTGTATTGGGGGGTTCTAGAGCCTATCCCGTTAGACTTCAAGCTCTGCGCAGGGTACACCCTGGATGGGGTGCCAGTCCATCAAATGGGCACACACACACACACACACACACACACACAAGCGTATTCACACACTATAGGTAATTTGAGAACGCCAGTTAACCTAATCTGCATGTTTTCGGAATTTAAGAGGAAACCCACCAATCACAGGGAGAACATGCACGCACACCTCCAGACACCGAAGTGGGAATCAAACCAGGACCCTGGCGGTGCAATATATTCAAAATATAAGTTTATCCCTTATAAACAAGACAGAGTCGATAAATGAGAAATAAATGAGTAAATTAAAACTTCCGGAGAACCCTAGAGAGGATCCCGACTCAGAAAGGAACCCATCCTTACACTGTTCACTTTAGGAGACCAGAGAGAGAGAGAGAGAGAAAGAGAGATTATTTGATATGCTCCTTGCCATGTAATGGTTTAAGACAAGGTACATTTTGTGCAGAGTGCAAGCACCGCTCCTACCTGTGACGGTATAACTAAAAGACAGGGCCAAAAGGAAACACAGACATGAGGCCATCCTGAAACATAAAGCGTCCCGCCGCTCGACCTTCAACAAAGCTGAGTTTGTTATGAACAACTTTTAAAATATTGACATGAATTGCAGCATTTCTTCATATTTCTGGCAGAGCACATGCCGTTTTTGCTTTAACATCATTGTGCGCTCGAGGTGGCACAGACTTGACACATACTGTACAGTATAATACATAAAATCCCTTTTAGATAAAACTAGAGGTTACTCACGGCTCCACCCATGTACATGAGATCCTGACGCCTGTGGGCTACCATCACCTGCGGATGGAGCGTGCAGTCAACATGCAGGTTTCAGTAAGCTGGGCCTGATGAAGCCATTTTCGCAGTATATGATGCTGCCTATTGTTTCATCCATTAAGGAGCTCCAGTGACATGCTCATAGTAAACATAAAAAGTTGATGATGAAGAAAGAATATCTATCAGATTGTTGTCTGAACAGCCTGTTCTTGGTCTCCTGCTGATGTAGCTCGTCCACCACAAGGTCCGGTACGTTGTTCATTCTGAGATGCTTTTCTGCTCACAGTGGATGTAAAGAGTGCTCATTTGAGTTACTACAGTCTGCGTGTCAGCTCTGAGGCATCTGATCATTCTCCTGAAGACAGGAAGTCACACAAATGACACTTTTGTTTTTCTTTTTTTCTCAATTTGATGCTTGATGTGAAAATGAACTGAAAATCTTTGCCCTGTATTTGTGTGATTTGTGTTGCATTGTGTTATACACATACAGTAGCTGCAAGAACTGCAAGTGTGTGCAGGTGTACCGGTGTTCCTACTATAAGAGACACCAAATGTATATAATGTACTGACTGGGCTGGCACCTTTAGTACCTTTACTATGGTCCTTTATAATGTCAACAGAGTGGCACATGAGAATCAGTGCTGTCTCACAACAACAAGGTTCTTTAATTTGATGCAGAGCACAGGTTAACATCTGCCTGGATTTTCTGCACAGAATTTCTTTCTTATGTCAGCCTGGGTGTTTTTTTTTTTGGTGGGTTCTCTGAATTCCTTCAACCTCTGGAAACATACAGATATGAGAACTGTAGGTCAGTGGTTAAAGTGTTGGACTACTGATTGGAATGTTCTAGGGTCAATCCCCATAACCAACAAGTTGGGCCCCTGAGCAAGGCCCTTAATCCTCAACTGCTCAGACGTAAAATGATATAAAAATGTATTGATTTGTGAAGGGTGCCCAATCATTTGTCTTTAGTAAGATCTTTATCCTGGTCTCTATCACTGGATAGCAGTTCACCCTGGATGGGACACCAGGACACCATGAACACACATACATTTATACAATTATTCATATCTAGGAACGATTACTCTTAGCCAGTCCACCTACTGACACGGATCCACCTTTACCAAGATAACCAGACGATCTGAAAGAAATGCTCGCAGACACAGAAGAACATATGAAACATCATGCAGGCGGTGAGCCGAGCTCAGGATAGGACCTGCGACCCTGGAGCTCTGAGGCAGCAATTTTTAGGCAGTATTCACTGTTTCGCTCCTCAAGTTAATTAAAATAGCATTAAACATAGTTCCACCCCGTAGGTGTTTATTTAGTGCTACAAAATGTAATTAATACTGAGAGAGTTCGTTCAACCCTAAATATGTTTATTTAACATGAGGTGTCTGCGTGTCAGCTCTGAGGCATCTGATTTACAATTGAATGTTGTAAAAATGTGTTCGACACCAAAAAAATGCCTCAGTTCATCTTGTAAAACTTAAAACAGGTTCATGTGAGCCGGTGCTGAGTGATGAGATGTTGTACGTATCCTTGGCACACACATATCCAAGTAGATATGGAAATGTGTTCTGCGAGACAGGACGAGTGTCACCGAAGGCACTTTAATGCAATAGTTCAGTCTAAAGCACTAATGCTCCTAACCGTGAATGGAATAGACCAATTAGCAGGATGGCATTTACATAAAACTAATTGGTGTCTATTTACTTTCATTTATTGTTAGCAACATTAGGTGGTATCCACCAATTAGCAGAATGTTATTTGCATAATGCTAGCTTCCATTCAATGTTAACCAAATTGGGTTAAGCAGTTCCTATAATGGCGCATTGGTCTGGCATTGTGTGTGTGTGTGCGTGTGTGTGTGTGTGTGTGTGTGTGTGTGTGTGTAAATGGGCATGCCACGAGGCCTGGAAGCGTCATTTAGCCTCACTTGTTCAAACACAGGCCTGCAGGAATCGATATGGCTAGAACTCGGATAATTGAGAGGCTTTGAAATAACACAGACGAGCTTCCGGCCCTAAAGTTTATAGATTGAAGTATCACATAGCAGGAGGAATCGGGTTCTTCCAAGTCTGGTAATTGATATGCTTGTGCTTATGACTTTGCCGGGCAATTGAATAGTAAAAGATCATTATGAAACAATGAGGATGTTTGTTGACTTCCATCAAGTGTCATTCTGAAAGCTGGAAGTGAAAAATGCTATTTCTTTTCATCAAATGCATTCAGTACAACTCAAACAACAACACAATTGTAGTCTTGATTTGGACGGAATCCTTTTCAGCAATATGATGATGAAATATGCAGGGCGCATATCTGGGAAAACCCTTCGAATAGTCAGATGATATCGTTTTCAAAAAAACAAACAAATATGTTGATGAGATATCATCATATAATATATATATTTTAGTGTATACTAGAGATAGAGAAAAAATTATCGGTTATGTATCATGATTCTTTTACGTGCATTTCTTAAATGTATTTATAAATATTAATTTACAAATAAATGTAATTTAAAATTTTAACATTTATATATTTTTTGAGGTGATAAAATGTTAGTTTCTCTATAGTCCTGCAGGTGGCATGATCTAAACCCATCACATACTGGCAGGCAGCACAACATCGTTCTTGTCAAGTTTAGTTAGAATAGAATCGTAATACAGAACGAATCCACAACTACGTATTGTGATAATATCGCATCAGGGGGTCCCTGGTGATTCCTGTCCCTACTGTATACTGTAGTCCTAGAAACCGCAATTTTCCTTAAAGCAAACATTCTTAAGCATGTAAAGGCGAGAGTGACAATAGACAAACTCATATTTAAGAATCTATTTCTACATTTTAGAACCGTAGTCAACACATAAAAAAGCAACATTACTAACATGATTTCTCACTATGATCATCAGTTTTATTCACATGGCCTGAGGTAAACATCACTCACAGCCTCATCTTCATCTTTTTTCACTCGACTGATCTCCATTCATGCTAACATCAGTAGGGAAATAATCATTTATTAATTTTGACCAGTTGTGTCTGGTTCACTAAACCTTTTGTTATTAACTATATATATTATGATTATCACTCATCTCATTGTCTATACCGCTTAATTCTTTCTTTTACCATTACCATTACCACTTTATTTCTAAAGCACTTTACAACAACAACAAAGCTGACCAAAGTGCTGTACAAAATT
>JAQQZS010000035.1:2940656-2957435 GCA_030068045.1 Platyallabes tihoni
ACACACTCTGTACTGTTATATTATTATAATACAGTATAGGGTTGTATGGATCTAAAACTACATCTGGATTCCTGTTATGCTACTTGTTTCATTGTATATATTTTTTTTTTTTTTTTTTAAATAAACTTGTTCCATTACAATGTGTTCTTAGCATGGCCAAAATTAACCTAAATTCTAACCTAAATTCTAAAGTAACCTACAGTAAATTCAACAAAACCTGTTTGTTTCAATAAATCATATCATTCATTTACATGCTGCTGCATATACAGTACTGGTCAGTAGTAAATCTCACTCCTCAGCTTTTTATATTACAGTATTATTATTTTTAGAGAATGCAACTAATATGCTGAAGGTCCCGAATGACAATGCATTAATGTATGCATCTGTGGGAGGAAAACAGCCATTTCACGAGTGTATGCAGTTTGTGGATGCATTAGTTTTTTTTTTTTTTTAAAGAATGATTCACTGTTGATGTGGGCGTGATAGAGAAAGTGAGAGCCGGCTTCAATTGTTTGTACATGTATTTGTTTTTCGTGTAAGTTAGAGAACTTTGTTAAAGTATATGATGTGAGCCAAGCTACCCCTGCTGGGCCCTTGAGCCAAGGCCCTTAACCTTCAGCTGTTCAGTTCTATACAGCTCTATACAGTAAACAGAAGTCCCTCTGGATAGGCATCTTTGCCAACTTTCATAAATGTAAATGTAAACATCTTAATGTGTGGTGTTTGGCAGCATATAAATGCCCATATGTGTTGGATTAGCTTAGCCTGATTGGTCAACTAGGCTGTGTTCCAACCCTGGTTTTAACATGCTCTTGTCAAATTCTCCTCAGTGCGTTTCCTAGCCTACTGAGAGTTTATGTTGTTGTTGTTGTTGTTGGAATGCAAGACTACTTAAAGACAGTAGAAAAAGATGGTTCTGTGTGAGGTGAGGTAGAAAAAAAGTTAGTAAAAGAAATGTAATAAGATCCAGCCAGAAAAAGACAGATGGTATTGGAAATAATAACAGCAAAAAAGTACTGTTGAAATGGATTTTATGCAGCTAACAATAACAACTACACTGATCAGCCATTACATTAACATTAACACATTAACACTTATCATCAATAATATATCAGTAAACTGGTGACAGCATAATGGACATCCAAGACTCCCCCATCCTTGTTTCCATAGAAAAGCCAATGAAACACAAATTACTGAAAAAAGACAATGCTGGCCATGATAGAAAGACATCAGAACATCCGGCTGAAATCAGAGCCCAGAAGGCAGAGAGCTCCAGTCCGCCGACCCGGCCTCCAAACTCCCCAGAACATAATCCGATCGAACACCCATGAGATGTGCCGGATAAACAAGTTTGATCCACTGAGGCCTGACCTGATAGCACCCAAAGACTCTGCAGTCAATGTCCTGGGGCCAGGAAACACAACAACCTCCAGAGGGCAACGGACCAGAGCTACCCACGTGGCACAAGGAGAACTAATACAAAATACTGGGATTAATCATTTGTATTGTAAAGATGGATAGGATAAAGAATGAGTCCATTAGAGGGACAACCCAACTGATGTTTTGGAGACAACATCAGAGAGGCCAGATTGAGGTGGTTTGGACATGTTCAGAGTAGAGATTGTGAGCATATTGGTAGAAGGATGCTGAGGTCGGAACTGCCAGGCAGGAGGTCCAGAGGAAGAGCAAGGAGGAGATTTGTGGATGCAGTGAGAGAGGACATGAAGTTAGTTGGTGTGAGAGAAGAGGAAGCAGAGGATAGGGTTAGATGAAGGCAGATGATTTGCTGTGGCGACCCCTGAAAGGGAACAGCCGAAAGACAAAGAAGAAGAAGAAGTAATTTTATGGGTGATCGGTATACATGACCATACAGGACAGTTAGGAGGGAAAGCTACAGTAGCGAATAACCAGGGATATGACAGATAGCATTTGGGAATGACAAGGTTTCTAGGATTAGATGGATTTGAAATCTTAATTATTAGCATTTTTTAAAACTCTTTCAGCCATACGCTCCTTACTTGTTATATTTTACATGTAGAAATTTCTAAGACTATTGAGTTTTACAGCTTTTAACAATCTGGAACAGCTACTAAATAAATACATTCTTTAAATGACCAAGAACAAATCTACCATAGCTAAGATTGACCAGCAGTGTTTACAGGCTGCAGTACTTCTTTCAAAGACCTGCCACAAACTTGGAAGCAATTGTACAAAATGTCTTCGGATGCTGTAGCAAAACAAAGCAGTTTTCCCCTACAGAAACTAAGAGGCCTGAACCTTTTCCAGCATGACATTGCCCCTGTGTACAAAGCAAGTAGGGCTGCACTATACATCGTTTCATTGTAGCATGTGCAATAGTCACAGGAGTGGTACTGAGAGGCACTAAATGTGATGCCAATGGATGCAAACTGCTGAAAAACTAATGAGAAGGGAGTACTGACTGTCGCACATGCTCTCTGTAGAGAAACACAGTTTCGCTTAGTGAACAGGCTGCTCTTTCGGGATCCGTACGGAAACACAGCACTCACGAACGCATATACGAAAGTCTGCAGACATCACACTGTGCATTTGGAGTTTCTGATGTTTCTATAGAACATAAATATAAAAGTTATTATCTTAAAATGTGTAAATTGTACTTCTCCAGGAATATGGGAATAATGTTGCAAAAAATGTTAAACTAAAATGCACATATTCTTCTTCTCCTCCTTCTTCTTATTAGTCACAGAAACAACCAAAGACAACCATAACAACATGTGATCTTATGAAACTTAATGAAAATAAATTTCCTTATCTACAGTATTTGAAAATTCAGTTCTTGATATTGCCTGGGTGGTGCCTATAAATACTGTATAGCCTCATCATAACTCATAATAGGGTAAGAAGCAACATTCATTATTAATATCATAACATATTTGATTCTTGAATTGATATTGAATAAGGTGAGTCAAATAGTGTAATCAATCAAGTCATTTTAAAAAAGTTTTTAAAATACTTTTGTATTATATTTATTTTCTATGAAGATGCCTACAAAATCAATCCGATTCTACTAGAATTACTAATTATTTCCTTCTTTAGGAATTCAAGACATTGGATGAACATTCCTGTATTTCTACTTATTGCAATATATATTGCTTATAAAAATGAAATTGTAATGTCATTTTTTCCCTCAATATCATGCAGCACTGAAAGCAAGCTTCATAAAAACAAGGTCTGTCAAGGTTTGATGTGAGACAGCTCTAGTAACCTCAATCCCACTAAACATCTTTGGGATGAACTGGAACAGGAGCCTCCTTATGTACATGTAAGTTTGGGTTAATATCAGATGTTTTGGAACGGCCATGTCACGATCAGGTGTTTTAGTCGTATTATTGTGTAATGGTAGCCAAAATAAAATACAGTGCACCCTCGGGTTACGAGTAACACGGTTTACGAGTGTTTCGCAAGACGAGCAAAGATTTTCAATAAATTTTTAACTTGAAAAACGAGCATTGTCTTGGTTTACGAGCACCGAGTATCATGTATCACGCATGCGCTTCTTGTTTTGACACCGAGCGTCACGTGATCACAACTGAGCCAACGGTTTTTCTCTTGCGCTGCGGAATTGTAGGTAATCGTCTCCCCTGCTGGGTCTTAGTGCTCGTCTCTTACTTGCATAATCAACATCTATGCACGCGTGAACTGTTTACTATAACAATGTCACCATGTGTGTGTGTGTGTGTATAAAACATATTTTATTTTGTGTTTGTAAGCGTGTGTGTACAGAACGCATGTACTGTTTCTTATAACACACGTGTGTACAGTGCGCATGTAAAGTAAAAGAAAATTTTCATTACAGAGGTTAAAGATAAATTTTCTCCATCTCTGTTTCAGCCTGTGTGAGCTTGTGTGTGTGCGCGCGCGTAATTTGACACTGTGCCAGTTCACACACATTCTCTGGTTCACACACACACAAACACCATCTGGTCTACACAGAAACTCTGCTCTGTCGCGATTCTTTTTAAAGGTAAAGTGCAGGTTCATTTGTTTGTTTGTTTTACTTTACAGCAGTGATTCCGTTAGTATGCACTCACACGAGTGTCAGTGTCATTTATGACAGCTGTTTACGGAAGTGTAGTCCAGTGCGGGAGAGGCATTGTGGGTAATGCAGTCCGGTGTGTGTGAACGCGAATGCGAGATGTAAGCTAGGATATAGAGCCTGAGTTTTTTTTTTTTCTCTTTTAGTAGTTTTTTTTGTTGGATTTAAGTGCAGGATCCACCTGAAAGTTTGTACTATAGCCCGACAATGCAGCAAATATAAGAACGGGCATCGACCAGTTTGTCCATCTCATCATTACACACATACACACACAGCGCCTGCGCGCACAAACGAAAACACTTATCCGTCGGGATTTATTTTTACTTTTTTAAAGGTAAAGCGCAGTTCAATTTGTTTTATTTTTACTTTATAATTTGTATTAATTATTTTTATGTATTTATTTTTTTGGGCTGTGGAACAAATAATTTAAGTTTACATTATTTCTTATGGGAAAATTTAATTTGATTTACAAGTGTTTTGGAATACGAGTCCACTTCCGGAACAAATTATGCTCATAATCCGAGGTTCCACTGTAAATCAAAATAAATCTCACTCAAGGTCAGATACAATTCTTTATTTTTATGTTTTGTCTAGGGAATACTCTTCTCCACACTGCATCTTGCACTCAAGTGTCTTAGCAGCACTTAAATCTGTAAATAATTCAGAGTTTTTAATGCACTCTTTTTTTTTTTTATTCATTCATGCATTCAAGTTTCTTCTGGTGCCAGTCAGTATAGACATCTCTCTCCCAGCCCACAGACTTCAGCTACTCAAGGTCTCCTCAGATGTTTTAAACTAACTGTGAGATATAATCTGCTCAGTGGGTCCTCTGTCTCCAAAATCTCCATGACAGAAACTCAAAATAACAAAGAATATTTGGGTCACTTCCAGCAGCTTGGTCAATTCAGGGTCAAATTTCTCATTTCAATCGAGTATACTAGGTACACTAAAGCACTCAGCTTATTTTAGTCTGCACCTAAGCGCAAATATTCCTACCTCACATGTGTCCCAAGAACATAGAAACGTTTCAGTGTAAATGCTATGTATATACTGTACAGTATGAACGTATTTCGTGCATATCCTTTGTTTTTATTCACTCACTACTTCCCATCTCAGCCTTTGTGAGCAAGGTCAGCACAGTACTGTTATTCCCCAGTGTTGGCCTCAGTCCCTGTAAATTCTCATTTCTGCTTTGCCCCTTAGAGCTTTTTAATTCAGCTTCAATCACTGAGACTCACCTCAAATCATTTTCAACTGCTGAGTCAACTTATGTGCTAATTTTAGACTCTGTTTTCCCCACAGCCCTGGTCATTCACGTCCAGAGAGTGGGACGAGCTCAGGTGTTAAATCTGCGACAAAGGAAGGATTAAATCCTGCTTTATCCTTCCTTTGTAAAAGATTCAACACCTGAGGTTGAGCTTTTTCCTGTTCCCTTGCTTATGCTGCATGCAGGCACTTTTCCTTTTCCCTCTATTCCCTTACTGGTACTGTTTAAAGGCCTTCAATGTTTTTTATGAGCTCTTTTCCTTTCCTGATATTTCTGACCCACTTTGGTTCTTTGTAATTTTAGTCATCAGCTTTGTATTCCTCCTGGTGGTGTTTACTGTCCCTTTTCCCTTCCTGGTGGCGGACACTAAACTTGTCCCTTTCCTGATGCTGTTCACCAGCCCTGTTCTGTTGTCAGTGGTACTGTATCTACTGGCCCTCTTCCATTGCTGATGCTCCTCCTTAGCCCTGTTTCATCCTTGTGGTGTGTGTGATGTACCTGTTCAAATCTTGTTGGTGTAAAATGACCAATTTTCTTTCCTATTCGTGTTAAATTCTCGAAGCTCCTCATTAGACCTGTCTCCTTCTTGGTGGTATCCATCAGGTCCTTTCCTGGGGACGGAGTCAAGCTTTGCTTCTTTCTCAGTCTGAGTCTCAGTTCTTCTCCAGCCAGCTTCCTGTTCTTTTTCATTGCTGTCAACTTTAATTAATTTCCCCTTTTTTGTACCCCATTCACCAAAACAGACCTGGATGGCTGGACCTTAGCTGGAATTAATAAGCTACATATGCTACATATCTGTTACAGAGATGGGAACATTTATTGTACAGATGAAAGACGAATATATTTAGGGCTTATACAATAATTGGACCTTAAGCACCACTGTTGTACTGTACTTTTAAGGGGACATTTAAATAGTCTATATAATATTGATCAGTGTTATATAACAAGTGTTTCATCTGTAAGTTAGCGCTGCTGTTTGTTCTAAAGTTTTTCTAATCCTTTTCTTCAGATCATAGCTCTGTCTGATCCTTTTCTATCACAATGCCTGTCTCTCTACTTTCAGTATCAGCTCTATTCCTAAACATAAATCTAGTTACCAGGTTTGCTGCCTTCTGCCATGCTGGTCTTTGCTTCTGAATCTGTGTATGCGTGTCTGTGTGTATGTGTGTTTTTTATGGCATTGTCTGTATTGCATGTCATAGTCCAGACAGCTAAGGCCTTGCTCCATGTGGGGTATTTCCACCTCACAATACTGCCCCAAGGTACACGCAAACCTCATGATTGGTGTGCTTTGGGGTTTTGGTACTGGGGTTCTGTCACTCTGTCTGTGCTTACTACATAGCGCAGAGGAGCAATTGGAGGCGCCCAAAGGCAATCGTTGTTGCTGCCAATCCTCAATATTTGCAGCTTGTGTGGTTTATGTCGACTCTGAAACAAACCATCAAACAAGCCCCAATTCTTTTTAACTTCCAGCCAGTAACCATGTTGCTGACACAGAAACAAGCACCATGCTCCATTCTACATCTCCTGACTGATTAGTCAAAGACATGGCTTTAAATAACTAAGTCATTTAAACTGACTTTGCAAAGCCTTGCTCTATCCCTGGCTTTGACTAAGCCTTTTGAAAATCCAGCTTGCCTTGGTGTTTGACCTTTGCTTTGTTTACTGTTTGCCCAGTCTTCCCATTTGCCCAGTCTAGTTTATGTCTGTTTGCTAAATGCCTGACCTCTTGCCTGTTTATCCTTTCCAGTATTGCCTAGCTTGGTTGGTTTATTTTCCCTGTGCTTTTTAATAAAAGCCGATTGCACCTGTCTTTAACAAGTCACTGAATCTGATTTGAGCTCTTGAGACATTTGAGACAACACTTTGACCTATTGTTGAGCCTATGTATCACTATAGAGTGAAATCTATTAACTGTATATCTGAGAATTATGCTCACTCATATATAGCGAATAATATGTGATGATAAGAAACTCTTAAATAATTATATTTTAGTTTATCTAATTCTTAAGGTTCTTTGGATGGATAATGGGTATAACTATTAAAACATAATTGGGACCATAATAAAGAAAAATTATTTTGTGGATTTCATATAGAACTAATAATGTGAAAAAATGGTGCATGGTTTATACATTAAAAATTCTTAAAGGTCACTCCTCCTGCAAACATGCTGATTCAGTGTCTATGTAAATGAGCCGTACTCCATCAGAGAACAACAGAGCTGATCATGAAGTCAGGGGAGGGGCTCTTCTTTACATGAGGTCACATTAGAGCGTATAAGTGGCTTGATTAAATGCAAAAATGTTTGTTCTTTTTCATGCTCACATGTTTTTGTTTGTACAAAGGCCCCGGAGACCCATCTGAATGTATAATACTGTATAGGCAAAAAAGTAGTACTGTCAATCTATGAAATTTTTTTTATCTACTGTAGCATACAACTACAGTATGGTTTTATCCAAACTGCCATCTAGAAGCATTTTATAATGAAAACTGCTGTTCATCACACCTGGTAATATTTCCTCAGTCATCCTATTATTCGAGTTATATGTGTCATTATCACATGAAGCCAGGTAACTGCTATGTGATTATGGGAAGCCATTAGGGTCATATAAGATCATATGGTATAACTTGATCAGATGATCAATTTGTATTAAAAAAAAAGTAATGTATTTAAATTTCTAGATTAATTACATGCATTAATATTGACAGCACTACTAAAAAGTGCCTTTTGCATAATGGGTCTCCTTTTACGATCCATTAAATTTAAAAGAGGTACTGTACTTTACATGGACTAAGCAACCATAAACTTAACAATAAAAATATTTTGTTGAGACCAAAAGCCTATTGGGTGCTGGTAAAAATAAATGAAAGAAAAAATCCAGTTGGCTTCCCTTTTACAAAACTTTAATAGATTTTATTTTTACTGTAATCTGGGTTGTTAATACTCATGGTTAAGTTGTACTGGCACTTCTTATAAGTTCTCAGTACTCCACTTTTCCTCTGCCTAGACACAGAGTTAAACAGCCTACTGTACCTAACTCATAATAACCACTGTATTTTTGGCTACACACCCACACTAAGTGGAAAGTAAGTCCTTCTATTACTAAAGTGATTATATGATTTGATACATTTCTATGGAGTTCGGTGTAGTGATTCACTTACATGTGGATATTCTGCGAAAAATGGTAAAATGTAACAGCGTAACACAAAGGGCTCTTGCTTTTGAACTTGTCGCAGCACCAGTGTGTATTGAAATTCTTATTGATGTGCAGATGCTGATGATGAATTGCTTCATAAGCCAAAAATGCCTTTTTTTTTTTTTACATTTGAATATATTTTGCTGTTCATAGCCCGTGTCTACAGTATCTATTAATTTTCTTTACTACTTATCATGCGTAGTTGAATAGAAGCCTATTCCAGTGAACTGTGCCAGTCTATCGCAGGGCACACGCACACCACATGAGCAATCTGGGAGGGCCAAGCCAGCATGTCTTTTAGTCTGTGGGAGGAAACCCTTGATAACGTCACCCATAGGTTTTCTAAAAAGCCATTTTGAAGCACAGTTGTGGGCGCTCTGGTTGTCGCTATCTCAGGAGGAGCTACTTAACCCAGTTACCTCCCACAAGCTAGCTTTGATAGCTGAAATGTTATGATGTTAATGTATATGCTTATGCATTTGATTGTTATCTCCAACATTTCTTATGATAAGTTAAACTGCACCGATCACAGTTAATTGGTTAGCTAAAGTGCTGCATAGCAGACAGCTAGTGGTTTGACACATACAATACAGCTGTCACTCAAATCAGCCACATCCCTAATTATGTATATGGTGAGTTAGATCAAAGTTCACCCCTGTACAGTTATCATTAATGGGAAATATATCTATGGAGACAGTTTGCTTTGAAGCTCACTAGTTAACTAGTCATGCACACTTGTCAACTTGTGCGGCAATTTGTGCGGAGCTGCTCAACTACGGTACTAAAGCCAAAATGCCTGTCACTAGTGCTTTCAGTGGTGATTTTGACTAATTAACTAGTAAAACTTTTTGAGCCACAGTAGTTTAGTATTAAAGTAAAAATGTCAGTTACTAGTTTCTTAACCGTCTGGCTTTAACATTGAGCTGCAGTAAATAATAATAATAAGTTTAGGCCTTAAGTGATTTCTGTAAGTATTTTGAATAATTCGTTATTGTGGGGGAAAATGCAGGTGGGAGGAATGATGAGATGAGAGATGCTGCTGAACTGAAGGCAAAGTCAGGGGTGCGCTCCAGCTTATCTGACATCAAATATTATGCATAATAACCGTACAGCAGTATCTCAGTATACAAACATAAGCCTTAAGAACTGAAATTTCGCAAGACATTTACCTCGGCATACAAAGCATTTTCGATATATGAGCGACTGAACTGAGCCAAACTGAATGCCGCTAAGTTGCGCGTACTGTATGTTCAGGAGCCATTCAAAACTTGTTTGTGTTAGTGGAAAGCCAAGTGAAGCAGGTTTATGTAATTTTTATGTTTTTATAAACATTCTTTTGCATTTTGTGCAAGATTTTGTGAAGACATACTGTAGCACTAAGGGCCCCAAGAATGTTAGCAGTGACGGTAGCAAGAAGAAAAGGGAGCCACTTTCGGTTTGTTTTTTGAAGCAGCCGCTGCCAAGAGGAATCATAAATTAAAGTTGAGTGAGGTCTATTTATTTCATATTTTACTTAATTTTCATGTCTTTTTAAAAATGTTTTGATTATGTTTTTGTATGCATATGATATAATGCAATTCTTCGCCTTAAGAATTAGTCTCCAGGATGTATTAAATTTGTATGCCAATGTACTACTTTACTGTATATTTATTAACTCAATGTTTTCTCAGCTCTACCAGTTAGTACCAGTTAAAGCTCATCTAATCCCAGCAAGAACAACCCCATTTTATTTCTGTGTAAATTTCAGCATTTCATTTGGGAATTGACTTGGTCTTAGAGCCAGCCCCCAGTGGTCATTTGAGGAACTGCACATTTTGACTTCCAAGTTGGCTTCATTTTCAGAACCGGAGGTTGCCCCATGGTTGTCATAAACAAGCAGCTTTACATAGCTTGGAACTTCAAACTGCTCTTACTACTCTGGCATAGCACTGCAAACTGTATACTGTATATGAAACACATTTTGATATGTTTATGTTTTGTTACTTAGTTGCCACAGATCATTCAAGAAATTACGGAAAATGATTCAGAACTCATTGTCAAGCACTTGACTATGTAAAACACATCTTGACCACCATGTTACATAATGAATTGTTCACCAGTATTCTCTCAGGCGCTGCACACCGAACACAAATTGAAGAGTTATGCAGCTAGATAATGTTGTTTTTTTTTGTTCTTCAGAGCTTAATGATGTACTGAACCTGTTCTTCATAATTCATCTCATACAAAAAAAAAAAAAAAAATCACATTCTGTTTTTGCACACAAAATGCCACTGTGATCTCAAAGGACCAAAGAAAAATATTGGATGAAGCAATACACACATTCAGCTGTGTAAGTATGTGTACGCAGTCGTGGTAATCAGGAGCAGCTCTTCTGCGAACCTCTTCTAAGGATCAAGATAAAGACGTGAAGGGAGGAACAGAACAGAACTCAATTAAATCCTCTTGTCAAATGCGGTATTTTCCTTGAGGTATAATTTCCTCATTCTTGAGTATAAGTCTTTTAGAATTGCGCTCTCAAGTACTGCAGTGTTTGTGTTTGTGTGTGTGTGTGTGATATGTCCTTTATCGTTGCCAGAAACTTTGTCTTCAATAGTGCTCATTATTTCTACTAGTCTCACTTATAACCTTGTCCCATCAGATCTTATAATTACAATAAGATTAAAGAAGATTTTTCCTTACAATAAAGAATAAAAAAAAGAGAAACATGTACCATTAGGGGGCAGTGTAACACACTCGTGAGAAAGTGCCATCCGCGTCATTTCCACTTGCATAAAGACGCCCATGATTAGCTAGTGTTGCTATGACTGATGTGGGAATGCAAGTATGCCATTCCTCCCCCACTGTGATCGTGGCCAGTATGCTCCACAGGACTCCTGGTCACAGAAGGCTGTAGTATCAGGATTCAAACTTCAAACAATCTTACATTGCTGCTTGACGCCAGCTGGAAAATTTTTATACTCAGTGACAGACTATGACTCAGTAACTAGACTAGACTAAAGGCTGATTGATTTCTGCTTCTACATCAAGTCTACACTGTATTTCATGTGAAGTCCTGAAGATGCGTACCCACCCTACGGGGTACTGTATGGCATTGCCTGATCCACAGAAATGTAACTACATGTCATGGTGAAGCAGACCAAAAAACTGTGATTGGTCTGCTTGGTAGCATCGCATTTCTGGCTCCTTCTTCACTTCCATTTTTGAGTTGAACATCCTGACCATCTGACCATCTTACTAACTGTTACAGTACATCTCTCATCTCTCTGTTATCTCTCCTCTCTCATCTTCTCTCTCTATTTCCCTCTCCTTGTCTCTCTATGTCGAGCTACACATGCCTTTCCTGAGCTGACAGTGATCCAGACCCCCTCTGCCCTCTGGACCTGTCTGACTCGTCCTGATGTCCCGCTTCTGGTTGGAGATCTTGTTGCATGGATGCCTCGTGTGGTCTGATTGGGATGCGTGGGGTGTCTCGGAGTGGTTCCACTTTACCATGAAGACAATCCTGGCCTCTGATGCAGACAGCTGTTCTCTGAGGACTTGTGACTGCAGTCGCTCGATAGTTCAGGACTGGAATTTCCTACAGTGCACCTGAGCCTCCAATAATGAACTGGACTCCATATTAACTTAAACACATCTCCTGTTATACTGAACTTCCAGCCTCCTAACACACAGTATAACTGCAGATCAATCCCTGCTATCTACTATCACCCAAATGAGGATGGGTTCCCTGTTGAGTCTGGTTCCTCTCAAGGTTTCTTCCTACTGCCATCTCAGGGAGGTTTTTCCTTAGCACCGTCACCCTCAGCTCGCTCATCAGGGACAAACTGATCATTTTGATTCATACACATTTTTCACATTTCATACAAATTTCCATAATTTCCTTTTGATTGTGTAAAGCTGGGCGGCACGGTGTAGTGGTTAGCGCTGTTGCCTTGTATCTCCAGGGTCCGGGTTCGATTCCCAGCCAGGCTCGATTCCCGTCTCTGTGTGCATGGAGTTTGCATGTTCTCCCCGTGCTTGGTGGGTTTCTCCGGTTTCCTCCCAAAGGTCCAAAGATATGCAGGTTAGGCTAATTGGCATTCCCAAATTGCCCGTAGCATGTGAGTGTGTGTATGTGCGCCCTGCGATAGATTGGCACCTTGTCCAGGGTGTGCCCTAAGCCTCCTGAGATAGACTCCAGGTCCCCGTGACCCTGTATAAATTCAAATTCAAATTTTATTTGTCACATACACAGTCATACACAGTACGATATGCAGTGAAATGCTTAAATTTCAATGTATACAGGATAAAGCGGTATAGACGATGAGTGAGTAAGTGTGTAAAGCTGCTTTGCGACAATGACAATTGTTAAAAGTGCTATACAAGTAAAATTGAATTGAATTGAATCTTCTCTGATGTCTTCTCTCGTATCTGCATTGCAGTAATTTCAGTAATAGTAACCGTTGTTCAACATCTATTAGTGGCGTGGTTTCACACACCATTGCTCAGTTTCATTTACCATTGTTTGTCATGCAACAACAACAAAAAAAGCTCAGAGTGGTGAAGAAGAGACTCAGCGTAGAAACCCTATCACCAACCAGTGTTTTGGCCGGCGTGATTGCAGAGCATCACAGATGCTCCAGACGTAGGCGAAATACGCAGTCTTGCGGCTCCCAATAGACTTGACGAAGAACTATAAAGTAGGCTTATGGGGTCATACTGTATAAACGCCCTGACAATATATCTAAGAGCCTTTGGGGCTGATGAAAAAGCTGCAATACTTCGTTTGGAGTTACATGATGATTTAATTTACATACTTCATGCTTATTAAAAATACTCATTTGGCTGATGCTTTGATCTAAAAATCTGAGACAAATCTGAAACTACTGAGAAGTTGATTATGAAGGGTCTGGCAAACACACACTACCTAATGACACTGTGCCACAGTCTTGTCATATGACTGTCCTGTCAAATAAGCCCACTGTAAAACCTTTCAAAAATGCTTACATGACCCATGAAATTAATGGGTGCACTCTTTTCTGTCTGTACTGCCAAATTTACCCCCTTTTTATCAGTCTGAGACATACAGTACTGTACACTAGGGGAACTTTCACACAAGGTGATTGAATTGTACCCTGCCCCCCAAAAACCGCTTGCCTCCCCTCCCCCACTGGCCAGCGTTCACATTATTATTAATCACTCTGCGATACAGCAGGGGGCAGTATGCACTTTGTTGGTTTGTGAGCTGCCATTAAACAAAGAAGAAAAGAAGAGAACAAGGAAGTCAATCATCACACTATGCATAATATTACTGATGTTTTGGCAGAAAAATACCAAGAGCTATCCTCTCATGTGCTTTCCTACTGTATCAGCTGTAGCTGTGTAGGTCAGAGGACGAGACTGGAGCACATGCTACTGTACGTGCACACAGAGATTTCAGAGGAGGCCAGTGGCACTGATGATGTCGCGTTCTAAACAGTGGTCGACCTCCGTGTTCAAGTCCCATTGGCTTTTATATCTGATCCAAGACATGCCTGAGTACTCGGTACTCTGCTCAAAATTTTCAAGTGAGATCAACCTTTTTTTTTTACATTTTTGTAAAAACCAGTCAATGGCGTCAAGTGTACATGAAAACGGGTCCGGGGCCTTAATATGAAAACGATAAGGGCAAAAATATTATTTTTTAAAAGAAATAAGTGTGTCCCAATCACAGGGAAGTAACAATATACACATGCCATTCAGAAAAAAAAGTAATGTGTTGCAATTGTTATACGTTACAAGTGTGGCTTACACAGAAATTTCACACATAGAAAGTCACCAGACTGCAGAAATTTTGGAATTGAATTTAAAAGCTATTCTTGTTTCTATTGTCTTAAAGATAGGAACTCAGGAGTGTTTACATGAGAAATTTGAGATTTGGGGAAATCATGTATATTGGAAAATAATATTTGATTTTTGCTAATACTTGGAATATTTGAAAATCCCCATAATAATGTCTTATTAATTTTTTATTAGCTTTACAATGTTTAGCGCAAGGTCTTAGCCAGAGCCTTGGTCTCGAATCAAAAGATTTTGTGGGGAAAAAAAAAAATTAGTCGCTGGTATTAATTAAATAATAAACCAACACAAACTCAGAAATTATGACATAAAATTAATCATTCAATTTTTATGGAGTTTTATGAGCTGTGTATAGAATCCACTTTGCACTTCACATGTGATCAAATATACACATTATTATAAAACTTTACATAAACCTTAATACATGAGGCCACCCAATCACTATGGCTCTTTGATTTGTGTGAGAAAACTAGAGTACCAAGCAGGGGGAGAACTCCATGCACACGGACAGGATGAGAGATTTGAACCCACACACCCTGGAGGTGGGAGATGACGGTGCTAACCGCTAAGCCACCATGCTGCTGATGTGTTTTCAGTTTCACACTAATGAGTGAGACTTGTCTGGGGTTAAGAAAATTACATCTCAGGAGGTTCAGAGTGCTTGAGTCTTCATGCAGTGTGGAAGTTCTTAATACACAGCGTTTAAAGACATTCCCAAAGGTTTCTTTTAGCATGCTGGGTATCTACTGTCTATTAACCATTAGTGGATTTATGTGCATTACACACACCCTGGCATGAATTTACATCTTCCTAAACCAGAAAAAAAAAGGCATGGTGGGTTTAACACTAAACAATAGCTCATGATGACATGATTAGTATTAGCAGATATTATAATATAATATCAACTACTCAGCCACTCTCATACTGTGTTAATTGTGATTACCGTATTGTTTTTTTCTTAATAATTATGAATTCATAATAATTCTAATGATTTAAAATTTAATTACATATCTACTGTATAGCAAGTATTTGATTCAATCTGCCCAGCCTGTAGGTGTGTTAGGCTGATTGCTGTTGTACTGTTCTAATGATAAGGTTTAATTCCCATTGTAAAACTCAGTTTGTGTCTGTGAGACAGCTGTGTGAGCTGTGGTTGGTTAGAGTGGCGTGTCCTGTAGCTTCTGCACTTTCTCAACGGTCCCTAACATTCCAGCCACACAGATATTCTGACTACGTTCGGAAAAAATGTCCTAATAAATCCAGATCTGTTGTTCCTCCTATTGATGCCACATTCAACATGTAGTCCTTCAACAAACTTTATGCAGTTTGTGCATTATCGACCAGACCTACCTGAATATCTGAATATGAAAATAGCTTACAAGGTAAAAAAGACACACTTTGTAGCCGCAAATCTAATCTCTAACCAGCCACAAAGCACACTTCAATATGGCCTGTTATCAGACAGCAGTGTGGCCAAGGGAACATAAGTCACGATAAAGATAGTCTAAAAGAAAACTCTAAAACGTACAACAAAGGTAGTTCTGTTCTCAGAAAATCACATATTTTATTTTGACCTTATGTTGTTATGAGAATTAACTAGCTAAAATCAAACGCTCACATGACTGACTATTCAATTTAATTACATTTTATTTATAGAATGCTTTAAACAATATATATTTTACAGAAATACAATATTATGGATATCAATTTAAAAATGTCCCAAATATACCCATTAACAAGCCAAATATGAACTAAATCTGTTTTTAATAAAGTATTGAATCAGCCGCAATATGTCTTTGAAAATGAAACTGATTAAATGAAAAACTAAATTTTTTATTAATTTGGGGGTCCCCCCCCCAGGCATACCCTGTACATATATAAGTCTGGCCATGCTGCATTGTATATACACTATATAGTATAACATTTTACATAATATAACAGAAATACACAGCCCAGGCAAAAAAGTCACTATTTCAGAATGGTTCAATTATTGCATCAAGCAAAGGAAACATTAAACACAGCACCTCTGGAGCAGATAGGTTTAAGGGCCTTGATCAAGGGCTCAACAGTGGAAACTTGGTGGTGCTGGGGCTCAAACCTCCAAACTTCCAATCAAATAACCCATTAACCTAACCGTTTTAGCCACCACTGCCCTAATGTGATGAGAGCTCACGGGATTAGCTCTAAACATCTGTGTATCTATGAGAAAATCACTTGTTAGTGAGACTAATTAGAAAAAAAGACTTGGACTCGTCAACATCATCCAGCTTCAGTCGGTCAGGTAATGTCCGCAATAGAATAAACTCACCTGGTGACCTGAATGTACTAAATGGTGCAGTGGTGGCTCTGTGGGTTACTGGGTTACTGATCGGAAGGTCGGGGGTTCGAACCCCAGCATCGCCAAGTTGAGCCCTTGAGCAAGG
>JAQQZS010000035.1:3034785-3045761 GCA_030068045.1 Platyallabes tihoni
CATGTCAGAGCAAATGAGAATCATGAGGTCAAAGGAACTGCCTGAAGAGCTCAGAGACAGAATTGTGGCAAGGCACAAATCTACAAGGTTACAAAAAAAATTCTGCTGCACTTAAGGCTCCTAAGAGAACAGTACAGTATATACTGTGAAGACTGTGAAGTTGCTTCATCTCAGGGTCGTACCTGTAAACCCATGTTTCATTACCGGTAATGATCCTCGACATGAAGGACAGGTCAGCCACGGCATGCTGACGGAGTTCTTCAACATCAACATGCCGTTCCTTCTGCTCCTGGGTCAGCAGTCTGGGGACAAACTCGGCAGCAACACGGCACAGGTTCAAATCACACGTGAGAATCACCTGGACTGTTCCGTATCACACACTGACAATGGCAGCAATGTTGTGGATTGTTCTCCGACGATCATCAGGCACAAGTTGCCAAATGATTTCAACATTTTCAAGGGTTGAGCTCATTGAAGGTCTTTCTCATCTTTTGTTGTCTTCCAGTGATGTTCCTCCACTCTTGAAGCTCCCGTGCCGCTCAAAACACATTGAATGACTCATTGCAGCATCGCTGTAAACTTGCAAATCATGTCAAACATCTATGTATCAGATTTGCCCAGTTTCACGCAGACTTTCACATTTACTGTTTGTTCTAACTTGCTGTCCATGATAAAATAACAGACGTGGTAATCCATGTGGTTAATCTGCATCCTCACCTACAGTCATGGGCTGTGAGCAGTGACAGGCACAGGCAGCAGAAACGAGGTTCCTATAAAGGTTTACTGGACCTATTCTATATGATAGGTTGAGAAGCTTAGCAATCATCAAAGTAGAGACACTGCTTCTGTAAAATAAGCAAAGCCAGTGAATATTACAAGGATGCCTGAGGATGAGCTGGGATCTATCTGCTGCCACTACAACCCACACCAGCTAGAATGGGGGAAAAAATGGACTTATGAGAAGGAGCCCCAGGGTTGTCCATGTCGTGTGTACCATCTTTTCTCTATGTAGAGAACAACTCAAGCCATAACTTGTTTCTGTTTCTGTAAAGAAAGTAACGTAGGTTGTTAGGCCATACTGCTCCGCTTGTTAACTATAGCTTTAATCTGGTAAGGCCAATGAATGTTGAATGAAAGTTCAATAAAAGTTCTGAATCTCTTCTCCAAAACATGTACAGTAGCAGCAGAGAAGAAAATCTCCATAGATGTAATAACCTGGACATTCAGAACATTCAGATCATCAGCTGACTTCATTTTATTGCCACATAATGTTGCTGGGTCTAGACCTGAAGCAACCCCAGATCATAACACTGCCAGGTGTATGATGGGTGCATTTCCTTTTTACCTTTATACACCCATCGCTTTGGAAAAGGGTCAGTCTGAACTCTGTACTTTTCCATTGCCTACAAACTCCAATATTTAACCTTTCTAGCAGACTGAAGCCTTTTTTCTTTCTGATGAGTCTCACTAACAAGTGGTTTTCTTTTAGACGCTGTTTAGTCCCAATCCTGTTAGTTCTCATAACATTATGTATGCATTGAAATGCTCTTATTTCACTATTAAAAATATTGTAACTTTGTATTGATTTTTTAACAATGCAACTTCAACAACGTTTAAGTGATCTCGGTTCAGCACTATCCTTCCAGCTTTCGATAATACTGTATGTTGAAAAGTTCTTAACGCAGTTCCAGGAACTTCAACTCTCCTTAGTTTTTGCTTGATGCAGGCCAATGGTGACTGTTTTGGGCCAGGCAGAATCAGAATATATCAGAATTATCAAGCGCACTTCATACAGTTTTAAAAGATTGCTGACTTTTCTGAGCATCTTGGAGAATCTGCTGCAGTTCATCAGTCATACTTGTTCTGTTTATGCAGGCGATCCCTGACAGCCTTAGTTATGTCTGCATTTGTCTGAAAAGTGTGCTACTATGCAATTTGTTAAGTTGTTCACTGACACAATAAATGTTTCCTTTGTAAAATTGATTTCAATATTATATAAATCCTAAGGTTTATACAATCACAGATGCAGTAAGATAGAAAGAATTATCAAATAAACATGTAAGAGCAAAGTTGCACGGCAGTGCACAGAATCTTTCATCTATCAGGAATTCCCATCACTGCAAATGAACTTGAATCAAATGTTTAATAACTCAGTGAAGGCCTTTTCAGGCAACAATGTCGACTTCTTCAGAACTTCTGATGAGCCCTGTTGCAGCTTTATTTCCAGATAAAGATTAAAACCACTATACAGACGAGCAAAATAGTTATTTTGTTAAAAGTTAAAAGTAGTTATTTTTTACAGTTTAGTGTGAACAAAATATGAATGCAAACTTTACCCGTTTGTGTGACTTGCAAGCCACTGGAACAGCTTCAGTGATTGTTTATTGTTAAGTGTTGGCCATTGGTAATGTTTTTTCCTATTTTTATGAACAAAAAATAAATACATGAAAATAGAAAATATAGACATTTTTCTCTGTATACAGTATACTCCTACACCAAAACCATCAAGTTCAAATAAAAAAGGCTTTGCTGAGAGAATTTAAATACTAATCTGGTCTTGGGGAGAAATACTGTACGCTGCATCACTGGTCACCATGATCAACTGGCCAGCAAATGACTGGTACCAGCGAGACGGCCTAGATAACAATCCGGGATCAAAATGAATGAAACATCAAAAGAGGTGTTCATCAGGGTGAGAGTTGGCCCGGCACAGATTTTCCAGGAAATGAAAGTAAGAGGAGAGTGTTCTCGCTGTGTTCTTGAAATATTGTTGAAGCTCAATAAGGGCCATGCAACATTTAGGATTCTGCCTCTCGATGTGCCTTTAAGAATCATGGGACTCGCTGCATGAATTTCAGATGTCTCGCAGCCCTGTGTGCTACCTCAAATAGCTTCTTCTTTGGTGTTGGCCCATTAATTTGAAATCATAAGTGTGTTCGCACTCACCATATCAAGCTCTCGAGTCATTCTTTATTTTCACTTGATTGCTCTTCGCCTGGTCTTCAGATATGCCTCCGTCAATTGTTTTGCACATTCTTTGTCGCTTACTGATTCAGAATCTCATTAAGCCACTTTCTAATCACTTTGCCGCGACTTCAGAATGCTTTTATGGCTCTGCTTAACTTCTTGACACACTTGCATTTGAGGAATGTGAATCACGCAGAGAAATGTAGCACCTCAGATTTAAATACCTTAGCCACTTCCATCTCAGGCGGAGAATTTATGCTAATGACTCTAAGCGGCATTTTGAACCCGCACCCCTCGTGTCACCATCTTTTGGAAGCAAAGTGAGATGCTAAAAAAACTTCCCATTAGCAACTGAGAGTGTGGCTGAAAGTGTGGCAAGTCTGTGGGAGCTTCTGTGAACTCCCTTTCAATCACGCGTTGACAAAGGCGAGATGTCTGGGCCTATTGCGTACACAGCCAGAATGCCCAGGCACTGGCAGGAGTGTCTGGAAACCGGCAAATGAGTCAATGTTACACTATTAATCTTGTATTTGTGAGTATCTTAACTGTGTGTCTTTCTCTCTATGTGTACTGCAAAATCCCTAAGGTAAGAATGAGCTCCTAATGGCACTACTGCGCTCCACCAGGGCCTCAAGTTTAGTCACTTAAACTCAGCCATTGGGCCATCTTGTTTGGGGATTTTAGAGTGGGAAGAACATTAGAGGAACATAAGGCATCTTCACTTTTGCAATGCTATCAATTGTGATACTTTTCTTTTATATGTAAAAAAAAAAATAATAATAACACACTTGGAGGCATAGTGTTGTAGGAAAATAATCTGTGACAGTGGAAGTGTAATGTGACCCAGTATGAAATGGAGTTAGGGTTGAAACAGTGTATTACTGATGGTTTTTGCCACTTTAATAAAAAACAAGAATACTTTTTAATGTACTTGTAATTTAGACAGTTGAAAAAAGTTTAGCTGAGAAAAATCTTCTATCGACCATTTCACCTTTTTCCCCATTTACCAGTTTCTTTCATGACTAATACAAGGGGCATCCAAGTCAACTTGTTTAACCAGGAGTTAACCACTTATCCCAGTGTTTCACTATTGCTTTAAAAACACCAATTTGAAAACTTTTCTCAGTACGCAGAGTCATGAGATCCTGAACTGCCTGCTTCACGTCTAAAACACTTGCCTCCCATGAACTCCTTTAATGGCCCAGACATGTGGAAATGGCTTGGAGGTCAAGGCAAGTGTTTGTAATGTGTCCAATAATGTTGGTGAATAATCGTGTATACAGTTCACACAGACAGATGTGTCTCGTCCGCAAGTTGGTGACAAGTTATCCATAGTTTTTTGTTTTTAAAGACAAGTACTCGCTGTACTGTATGTTATTGGAAATGGCTGTTGTCAGCTCTGAGCCACCTCAGCTGGACAGTAACAGAAGTATTGTCACCTTTAAAACTTTTCATTGTTCAAATGATTTACTGCGGCTAAGAGTCTCATCACCGTACTGTACGTCTTCTATAATTGTTTCTATATGAGCTGTTCAGTGACACCTCTTGCGCCCTAGCGTTCTTGTTTGAACTTTGTAGAACAAACCCTAATGCTATGTCCACGCCTTTAAGACTGTTACACTCTAAGTATCTTCAGGTCAACTGCGCTTTCAGTGGTATAACATAAATAAGAACAATTGTAGTGTAAATTCAGGTAGAAATCTTATTCAGAAATCACAATGCCGTAGCCATGTGTCACAGGGAGTCTTAAAGTGTATGTTTGGCCCTGCTGTCAGTGTAGGAAGTATTGTGTTACTCTCGCCTGTATATCAGAATGACATTAGTCAATCACATGCCAACCAGAGTTAGTGCTTTTCTCCAAGCACCAGGCAACATCAGGAGTAGCAGTTTAAACAGACCTTGTAGCTGTATATCTTCAGCCCAGAGCAGTACTACTGCCAACCAACAGAGTGCTCTATCACCAGTGTCCTAATGAGTTTTTCATTATTTGTTTCCTTCTTGATTCAGGACTATCAAAGCATGTGGTTTTGTTTTGAAGATTTTGCAAAGTCTTGCCAAATCATCCTGTTTAAAACCTTCAGCTGTCCTGTTAGACTCCACATGGATCCTTGGTTCACTGCACTTAAATTGTCTTGACTCTTGAGCATGGAAATTAAGACAAATAAACTGGAAAAAGAAAGGACTGAATGTTGTACATCTTATTGGTGTACATGAACACAGAGATCTTAGAGTTCCAATCTGTGGTTGGAGTTCCTAACCTTTTACAAATAGCAATATCACGCTGTAACCTAAAACTATAACCTTCACCTATCTGTTGTTTTCAAAGTGAATAGTTAAGAGCCTTATCCAAGGGCCCTAGTGGTGTTGCTTACAACCTTTCGTGGCACTGCGTCTTAGCCTTTGATTTACCATGTCTCATGGCCACATTCCAGATGGCATTGGTCCCCCATGTCTTACAAAAGGTTTTGCATGTTCACTCAGATTCATCGTGGTGCACAGTCTCTGTAACCTCTTCCACCCACACTGCTTGGTCAGGATCATGCTGTACTGCTTCCCTGGTGCAGGACATGATATGAACAGAACAACCTTACTGTACATCTAATCCCCAATGAGACCTTATGCAAAATGAATCAGAATGCTAATAAGGAAAGAGGAATTTCATTGGATTTCATATGAACACGTTTTCCCATTCACCTTTAGCTCAGACATTTGTATCTGATTTATTAATTGGCTGTAATTGCTTGTCCAATTCAGGGTCAAAGTGCTTCATTTCAGAAGCGTTGTGCGGAAAGCTAACACTATGTATCTACTGTATGTATCTACTCTATGCGCTAAACATACACAGTACTGAAACTCCTTCCAATACCCGTCCAATCTTATAGAACCTGATGCCTACTTGTGGGGAATGTTAAAGGAGAGTGTGTTCAACTGTGACGATCCACCAAGAGCTGCGCCTGCATTACGTGAGCAAACCATCTAATTTTGTGACATCCTTACACAAACTTTTTTTTCGCCCTAATTTAGTCTTGTCCAATTCCTCCTCGTCACTAGGGGGCTCTCACATTAAGGCTCTTACTACCACTCAGTCGGGATGGCCAAAGACTATCACATGCCCAGTATCCTCCAAAGCACGTGACTCAACTCGACTCAAACATATCTTTTCGAACTGCTCGCTCATGCAGCATCGGGGGCGGAGTAACACACTCGGAGGACAGCACTATCCGTTTCTTCCGCTTACGTGAGCTCACAGATGCCCCTGATTGGTGTAGAGCCGTGATTAATGTGGGAGCACTAAGTACCTCTCATCCCTCCCCCCCTGAGAGAACTCGGCCAATCATCTCTCTCTAGACCTCCTGCTGCGAGAGGTTACAGCATCACCTGGGAATCGAACTCGCGATCTCCGAAATGATAGGGCAAGCACTTTACCACTGTGCGGCCCAACCTTACACAACCTTACACAACCTTATCTGACATTACACATATACCCTGGTAAATCAACATGATAATAGTGTGTATGTTAGTTTATTTTAGAAGAACTAAATTCACAGATAAGACAACAAGGTAATATTGTTCGTCTTTTCATTTCAGTACTGTTTATTTTGGCGCATACTGTATATACTGTAATTCTTCCTCGTTGTAGTCATTGCACTTTATTTCTTCGCCTCATTTTGAATCCTAGGACTGAACCCAGAGCTCCTGTTGACCCTGGAATACAGTTTTTATACTGTATGTCATCTAAATCTTTGCCAAACGAATAAACATAAATTACTTTGGAGGGGAAAAATTTTTTTCCTGATGAGACTTACAAATGTGTAAGTGTTTCATTGCATGCTGTGATGATGACATCCTAATGATAATTGATAAATTTTAACTAAAATCTTACCATCTGAGTCAAGTCATCCATCTAAAATAGCGTGTGCATGCAGGGGAGGTGTGACGCCACGCCATGTCCATGCCGCCAGAAAGTGGGCTGAATGCGGTCTATATATCACTCATATGCATGAGCTATACTTCTCTCACCGAAGAAACAGATGATTAATGGTCTCTGTGTTGAACATTTATAAATTCATCTGTCTCAGGCCTCCTAATGGGACGTGGTATTTCATGCTCATGCTTCCATGGAGCCCTTTGGACTGGTATAAGACTCGCCAGAAATGGTAATTCTAAACAAGAAGGCATTTTTATGAAACACAAAAACCTGTATGAAAAGTGCAGTAAACATTTTCTATTTAAATAATTGAATATATATAAAAAAAAAATAATATATATATATATATATATATATGAGAGCATTATAACGTAGCTGTGATACATTATGCATGCAGTTTAAGAGCAGATTGTTCCAGTGTGGTTTGACATGTTGTGGCTGTACACCACACACAAAAAGAAACGATCATTTCTCTAACTCCATTGAGAATCGTCCTGCTGAGCTGAGTAATGATACTCACGCTGTGTCAGTGCTTTGCTCTCGGCACCTGCTGCTTCAGTTCGCTAACAATTCATGAGCTCAAGTTCAACTTTGACAGTGGTTACCCACAATCCACTGAGGCTTTACCTTCAGTCATTCTGTCTGTCTAAGGCTCATTATATAATGAGTGCATACTGTATTCAGGTTTTCTAAAAAATAGAAACAAGCAAAAAGTTTGCTTCATTTCCAAAAAATAAAAATAAAAACACCTTTTGCTGTAACATACATCGATGTTATACAAGCCTATTTTATTAGATACAATCCTTATCCTAGTATAATAATCCCAAAAGCCATGACAGCTGCATACCCGTGTCTTTTGCCCATTTGTCCTTCACTTTCCTCTTTTTTTCTAAACTGATTTTCTAATTCGACGAGCGCCAGGACATTACCCAACCTCAATTTAAAGTCAAGACTAAACCGTTTCACCTCTGGGTTGTCTAGACTGGTCATATACTGTATTATTCTGAGCAATTTCGTACAGAAGCATGAAATATGCCTGCAGATCTTTACAATACAATAGGACCTATTCTAGGGAAGATCACAAAATTTTTATTATTGCTAAAGAAAAATAATGTAATAATAATGATAGTTTGTCGTGAGCTTTGTCCTTCTCTACAGTACGTATCGTCCACCTAAGGCGACACTTCTCCAAATGATGGATGAGCTGGCTCTTGAGGAAAAGTTCCACCTGTTGTCTTCGAAACGCCTGCCACAAAGTGATGGAAGAGGAGGAAGTAACTGGGTGTGAGATCGGGGGGAGTAGGGGGGGATGAGGCAGAATTTTGTACCCCAAGTCGCCCGCAAGTTTCACTGTTCATGAGCTGGTGTGTTGTCATCAAAAACGAGAACCTGCTTGGTGGACATTCCACTACACATTTCCTTGGTATTGACTCTCTAGTGACATTCTGTGGAACTATACCACGGGATTTTTAAACAAGAACAAATGTTCATTTCCCGGAGACATAATTCGGGCAAATATTTTCAGTTTTTACATACAATGATACAAATTTTATGACCGTCCCTCAGACGTTTCCAAAATGTAGACCAATGCCTTAACCACTGAGCTACCCATGACTTCAGCATTTGAAAGTGCACTTGATTTTACTAATTGCAAAACTAGAATCACAGTGCCGATAAGATTAATTGACCCACTTTAATTGACATGAAAAATGAGTGACAGAAAGTAGACCTTGTGAATGTTAAATTAATTCTGAATATTTATTTTCTTTTTTCCTCTCCACTTGCACTGTACTGTACCACCCCTTGGAGCGCGGTCAGGAGAGTACGGTGGGACGTCGCAATAACTCCCAAGCCGAGCTCCAAGTAATGTGCAAGAGTTGTTGGTGAATGTTTAAGTGTACAGTTCACACAGACAGATGTGTCTCTTCCTCAAGTTATTCGCCGCTTTTCAAGAATCAGATGTTCACTAAATGTTGGGCTTCGAGACACCTCATTCATGAACAAAGGGTTTGTTTGTTTTTTTTGCACCATTTAAATGTTTTACTGAGTTAAGAGTCTCATCACCGTACTGTGCTTGAAGTCAATCAGTTTTATGATTTCAATCACAAACAATTTCATCACAATTCCCTCAAGGCCTTTGAACGTCCCTCATGTTTGTATTTGTTTTTTTATCTCTAACACACATGACACTCACAACATTTACAGTACAAGCATGATGTTTAAATCATGATAAGGGCATTAACATAGGTATGAGATCCATTTTTAGCGTTACATTGCAACTAGCAGTGGATCAGTCTCATGAACATTGTCTCATGATGGAGGTTCGCGTTATTCACTCCTTATTACAATTCAGATGAATTCTTGCAAGCGGTTGCGTTGATAAAGGTTAAAGTCGATTTGTGAAACGAGTTCAAAAGAACAATTTTACAAGCACGATTTTTGGAATATAAAGTAATTCAGTTCACTGTTGCTCTCAAAGAATGAAATAATCTGATGTAAGGCAGGCATAATATTCTTTTGTGACTGTGTGTGTGAATAATGCATCATTCTAATATAATATTGCATAATAACTGATTTATGTTTTACTGCAAAGAGTGAACCACTGTATTGTCTTGATATAACACATACTACATTTATTATTTTTTTTTACTTACTTACTTTTTACTTTTCACTTACTTTACTTACATCAGATGTGTGACAGCAAGATGGTGTATTATCTCATTTGACATTTCCTCTTTCAGATGTTTGTTTCACACCAGATGTGAGTGATTTGACCACCTAAATGAAACACAGCATCACCTACAGTCAGAGCATGGTAATGAGGTACAAGAACACACCAAGTATTTTTGTCTCGGGTTTCAGCAGAGGCTTTTTTGCCTTTCGTGAAGTCCAAGAAAGTTCCTGAGTTATTGACTGAATCCTCTTTGATGCCTTAATTAATAACCTTTTATTAAACTTTTTAAAATTCATGATTTTTTTTCACATTACTGTATAAACTGACTCCTGTGTGCAGAATCATCTCTCTTTATTAAAGCATTATTATTTGTTCCTTTGAACACAACCTAAAAAATATTAGAGGCAGTTTTAGCATGCTTAAAGGAAAATGGACATAAATGCTGTAAATAAAGGTCGATACTTTGCTGATTTTAGGTCGTATTTGCATTATTGTTTCAGGGTCATTCATTAAACATTATCTCAACATCATTTTATTCAAACTTTAAAAAAAAATGTTGTTTCATGGATGTGTTTTGGGTGGATGACATAGTTCATTCAGTGTTACGGTTCCTGCTGGGAAGGACCATTACAAAATTATTTGTATTAATTAAAACAGTGCCTACTGTATGAATAAAACATGACATTTAGAGAGCCATTATACAGTTAATACAGCTGGAAAATCACCGTCACTAAAATCCCCATAAAGTGGTGTTGTCATCTTTCGTACTTTGTATATTTTCTTATCTTCCACTTTCTCAGAGGGACTAACTAGAGCAGTGAGAGAAAGAAGAACAGAATGTAAAGCTGAACATGGATTTCAAGACTTGAGAAGCATTTGCTTACTATTTCTTTGCACAGTCTTGAAGTTTTGATTGGCAAACACATTATGGACATTAATATGCAAATACCCCTTATGCAAAGAAAATATATTCCTTTATATATTAACCTTCAATATATTAATTGATTTAGTGTTCTGATCTACCGGTAAATTAAAAATATTTTATAATGTTAATATTCCTTGTTGCTACACTAACTCATACTAACTAATATATTTTTTCCCCATACAGGACAACATTGATACCAGATTGTATTATGAAAGTTAGAATTACTTGGATGAAATGACACGGGGACAATGACCCCTAACACAATGCTACAAAGATGACTTCAAAAACAATATTAATACCAAACTGATGGTCCGAATGGAATTCAAAATCCATTTCCTGCAATAAATGCACTGTGCTTACCACTGGACTACTATGAAACCCTCTGTTGATGCTAGTAAACCCATGTGTCACACACACCCGTTTTGCGGCCGGCACTAGGACCCGGAAGTAGGACGGTCGCAAAACAGGAAGCATAAAAGGAG
>JAQQZS010000035.1:3071784-3085561 GCA_030068045.1 Platyallabes tihoni
GGTCAAAGAAAGAAAGCACTCTGTTCTCATGCACACATAATATCATGAAATACACTAGAAATTAAATATTCCCTACACACACACACACACACACACACACACACACACACACACACACAAGTTCTCAAGATCCGGACTAAACAGCTGTGTATTCATAAGAAAACTTAGGCATAAAGGGAGCATAAAGATTAAAATAAAGATAAAGATAAAGCATATAGCAGGTAAATTAAAGTAAAAAATGACTGAAATCTGTTTTGGCTCCTACGACTTTCTGAGACCATATACAGCTGTGCATTACACTAACTCGTGTTATATTATTTTGAACATAAGATTAAGTATTTAAAATCTTCTCGGTGACAAATTGATCCAAACACATTTTGTTCTGTGATATAAAAGTACTTGATCATGTCATGGTCTTGGGTGGGTTTGGAAACCTGAGTTTATGAAAAGACCATTGATTTATTTGCGGTCATAAGACTAGTCTCAAGGGCCCACAGAACTAATATCTAGATATAATTATATATCATTTGAGACACGTTGTTTTGAAGTTTCATGAGATAACCTTTATCCTAAAGGTCATCACCATTTGCTTATTTGCACAGCTCGCGCTATCTTATTGGGATCCCATCTAGTGTGCTAGAGGAATTCATTTGATACACAACCGTGTTATATCATCTGTTCCAACAATATGACTTTCCTCACCAGCTCATTTCACACTACAGCAGTTCAAAAGAAGGATGTAACCCAAAAGGCTTTAATAAATGCTGCTTTGAGAAACATGTGCAAAGAATGGCAAAGATGAAGAAGCCGTATCTGCTTGTGACCCTTTCTCATCTCTCCCCCTGAGTACCATTATCATACTGTTTGTGATGGACAAGACATGTTCTGCCCAGGGGTGACGCTGGCACATCACACAGACAGAGCTGCTCGAGGATGACAGCTGATGACATTTCCTCGCACAATTAAAATGCCAAGAAGTCTAGTGACACAGAGCTAAAAATAAAAAAGATGAAAACGAACGAAATACAGCATTGGGAGAAAATAGCGTACCTGCAAGTTCGTTAATCGAATCAAATTGAATTATTGTGTGTTTCCTTTCATCCAGATAGTAGGGTGTTGTGTGAAACTGAATAGCAAACTCGAAGTGTCTTGGTCTTTAAACTTGGTCAGTTTTTCCTTCCTTTTTGTCGTCTTTGTACTGATGACACAAGTACTCAGTGAGCATCCTTTAACAGCCCTTCATTATACATCAGTATTCATTGATTTAACTTACCTGATTCATTCAACTCATCATGTGATTATGAAGTCCTTTAGAAGATGAACCAGGTGTGTTGGAGTTCAGAATACATTAGAAAAAGGAATGAATTGAGGAATATCGCACAAGCAGTTCAGTTTCACTGTAAACTCAAGTAAAACTCAAAGTAAAAGTAGGTTTTGTACTTGAGAAAAAGTTCAAAAGAACTCACCTTCAAATGTATTTAAGTACAAAAGTACTGAGCTTGTATAACTCAGTGTAGCCTTTAAGCTCAATTCAATTAATTTCAATTCAATTTTATTTTATTTCTATGGCTCTTTTAACAGTGGTCATTTGCACAAAGCAGCTTTACAGAATCAAAAAGAAAATGATGGAAATGAGTATGAAATGTATGACTCATAATGATCAGATTGTCCCTCATAAGCGAGACGAGGACGACGAGGACGACGGAGGGAAAAACTTCCTGAGATGGTAATACGAAGAAACCTTGAGAGGAACCAGACTCAACAGGGAAACCATCCTCATTTGAGTGATAAAGAATAACAGGGATTGATCTGCATTCATACTGAGTGTTAGGAGGCTGGAAGCTCGTTATAATAGGAGACGTATTTAAGTTAATATGAAGTCCAGTTTGTTATTGGAGGCTCAGGTACAAAATTAGGAAACTCCAGTCCTGAACGATCAGGTGACAATGACTGCAGTCCTCAGAAAGTGAATTTTTATAAGACTATCAGGCTATATTGTTCACCATATTTATTAGTGAATTATTTTAGTGATGTCTTTCTGGGTTGAGGATGCCGCACAGGTGGCTAAAGGCTAAAGGCTAAATCTTGTCAGTGCACTGATCAAGGGTGGGATACAGGTGAGAGGATCTATTGTCCGAGTCACCTCTTTATCTGTCATTAAGTCACAAGTAGTAATCTTGCACAAGCATTTGTTCATGAACGACAAGATGATTACGAAGAAGCTGGTCTGCTTTGGGAGCTTCATCAGCCCAATGAGAGCTATGGCGGTAAGAACTCCAATACTGGACTTGTTCAGCCTTTTCATATACAGTATTTTAAGTGTTTTAAACAACCACGAAGAGACACTTAATGTTAACTTTAAATGCAAAGAGGGTTACAATAGCTACACCATCTATACCACTGCTGTGCAGCTGAAATGTTTTGAAAGTGGTGACATCAGGCATAAAAGGCTAAGCTGTTCCCACAGAGCCGTGCAGCCGGGGGGGCTCAGGGGGCGACTCGGCCAGGCTACAGCAGCTGGAGGGGGAACACAGAGGAGCCTGAGCCGGGAGTAGGCCTAAAAGACTCCCAGAGCAGTGACACACCAGAGTGAGAACTAAAAGAGGCCAGTGATGAACTGCACTAAGTGCTGACTTAAACAACACTAACACTGTACAACAGCCACAGGAAAACACACAACCACAGACAACTAATGACATACAGTACAGGATGCTACACCGAGGCTGAGGTACAGTATAGAGAGAGGAGTAGATATCCACTACAGAACTGTTTACCAAAGGAGAAATCCCCAAGTTAATCTGTAAATGCAATAACACAGGACGGTGAAGGAGCAGGGTGCAGCACAAGACACACAGAGATACACAGAGATACGTCTATAAGACGTTCAGATAAACCACTTTCTACTTCTTGCCAAAAGAGAAAAGAGACGTGATGTAAATAAATTACTTTCTGAACATAGCAAATTTTATAAGCCTAGTGCATCAGGTAACAAGAAATGAAAACCCGTCCTCATCAAGGAGGAATTACAGGTTATGAAAATAGACAGCAGCTGAAAGAACGCAATGAACAAGCCAAAGACTCTGAACAGGACTGTGAACCTTAGCAGGGACTGATGCACTAAAACAGAACTAATACTGAGTAAGGACTTGTTTTTTTTTTGTCAGGGGCTTGGTGGAATTTTCTTATAACCTGTAAATATGTAAATGTCACACTTGATGTACAGAAAAAAGTAAACACTGTTTTTATATAAGGTGAAAATACATTTTTTTTTAGACATTTGCTTTAGAATGTATTGAAGTAAAAATAAAAGTATCCACTAATAAATCAACTCAAGTAAAGCACAGATATGTGAAAACAGTACTTGATAGACTGTATGAATGTAAGGGATCACCCCTAGAGGGCACTGTGCGCCCGATACCTTTGTTTGTGTAGATTTTTATTTGTAGACCCAGAATGCACCTTTGTCAGGTGATGAGAGCGCTCACCTGAACCGAGGTAGCCCTTTAGTTTCGTTATAAATAGCTGTTTGTTCTGGGAAACTGGGTCGAGCATTGGTTATGTTAAGTGGGCTTTTATTTTGTTTTGTTTTAGTTGGCATTTGTTTTATGGAGCTGTTTAAGTTAAGTTTACATCTGTTTTGATCTAGTATGTGTTGTAATTTGTCTCTTTGTCTGTGTACCTCCTAGCCTAAGCTTAGCCTCTAGCGTGGTTAGCCCCTAGTAGGATTAGTTTAGCTATTAACATGTTTAGCCACTAACCTGTTTAGTTCTTAGTCTGTTTCATACCTAGTCTGTTCGTCCCTTGGATCTCTGGCTACTAGTCTGTTTAGCTACCATCCAGCTTAGCAGCTAGTGTGCATAACAGCTAGTAGGCCTAGCCAAGTCCCTTGTATGTTTAGTCCCTTGTGTGTTTAGTCCAAGTCTGTTTAGTTTGTCTAGTCTTGTCTGTATTGTATACTAGTATGTTTAGTCTATTATGTTTAGTCTCTAGTCTTTGTGAGTTATTATTTGATTAATGTTTTGTTTGAAACATGCTCCACTTATAAAGCCAACTTCTTTTGTTCATGTTTTGTTTAATAAAAAGACTCTAAGTCCGTGCCCTCTGCATCTATGCGTCTCCCACCTTCAAGCCCATAACACCACCACGATTCATGACAATGAAGTTCAGTAATTAAGTTATTTTTGTCAGTCTTTCGGCTGCTCCAGTTGAGGGGTCGCCACAGCGAACCATTTGGTTGCACACAGGTTTTATGCCGGATGGCCTTCCTGACACAACCCTCACATTTTATCCGGGCTAGAGCACCAACACTGCATCCAGTGGCTGGGGTTTGGGCATTGGGTGGGAATTGAACCCAGGTCTTCTGCATGATAGCAAGAGCCACCAATGCCCCGAAGTACAGCAATGAATTAAAATTGATTATTTACCTTCTACCTCTGCCTACAGCCAAGTCACAGCCATGCAAATATGTAATATAACTACATGATTATACACAGTAAAACAAGTGATATTGTCTTTATACAACAGTTCTATGAATAGGAAATTACTATTTAGTAATTTTTTATTTCGTACACAATACAACTCACACTGGTTTGTATTTTCCTGCTAAAGGTGATTCCATTACAATTTTTACATTCCTTCTTGCTTTTCACCTTCACCTAGGGTGTATGGAATAAATCATGTCACCTGTTAAGAGTTCCTGATTCTGAAGTCCTGGTTCTTAGGGTTCTGTTGGTTCCGCTATGTCTTTTTCATGCATGTTTCCTTTGTTGTGATCTCATTTAATAATAAAAGAAAAAGCACCTGCATCCTTGCTTTTCATAATCTATGATCAGGGTGACATATAACAAATTGAAATTGAAATTGAATGTTATTTATCATTTGCATGAACAACTATGCACAGTGGAATGCCGAATATAAGAAAATATAATGCATACACTCCAATACATTGTTGAATCAATACATTTCTGATATATTTCCTTTTTTTTTTCCTAATTATGTTTCAGAAAAGAAACTACATTTTAATTCCTTATAAAATCTAGATTCTGTATATTTCTATTTCAAGCAGCAGAAAACTGTTGTTCCTGATGTTATACTATGGAAACAATCGGTATTTGTCCATCTATTGATTGATTCACCTTCTATACAGCCTGAAGTCTATGCCTGGGGAGGACGAGCTACGTACACACACACACACACACACAGCACACACACTATGGGAAGTTTGGGGAACACCAATAAACCTTATCTGCATGTCTTTGAACGTGTCTTCTCCCCATCAAGCATGGGGAGAACATGCAAACTCCACAAGCTCACGGTGCTAACAACTTAGACACTGTACCACCTCGGTATTGTTTTGTTTTTGTCTAGATTTTGATGTGTGTTTGTGTGTTTTTACTATACACTACCAATCAGACACGATCAAACTATACAATACCAACCACACCTCTAACTACATGTTCTTCCCTGGTTTGTATTTCTTTCTACACTCTAAAACAATGCTGAAGACATCGAACATATGCACTAATCTCCTTTGAACAGTTGATATTGAGATGTATATCTGCTACTTCTGCTCTGTAAAGCTTCATAACGGTTCTAATCTGAGGTGCTGGGTGTTATTTGGTGATTTCTGAGGCTGGTGACTCTAAATGAACTTCTCCTCTGCAGCAGAGCTAAGCTTTGGACTCGTCTTCATTTGATCTTCATGAGAGACAGTTTCATCATGGTGTTGGATGGGTTTTGCAAATGCACTTGACACAAGACTGTTCTTACAAGAACTGTTCCAGAACAGCTGACCTTCATGTCCTACAATAACAGCTGACTGTTATAGTCGTCGTTACTTAATTACCCAATCCTAAATGTGTTATTGCATAGTTTTGAAATCTCCAGTATTGCTTTAGAATGTAGAAAAATAAACCCAGACCTCTGTGCAAACTTTTGACTGATACTGTAAACAAAATTCAAAGTTTTCCCTAATTAATGTTGCCAGTGGATTTACTAGTAATTTACCCAGAGGAAGTAATTAGGATTTATTTTTTTATTTTTTTAGCATCTGGGATGGTTTAGAGATGGATGCAAATGCCAAGTACTTTATTAATAGTAGAGCACAGAAGAACAAAGACTTAGATGCTGTAACGAACACAAGTTATGCTCTGTAGAAACTCCACCACATCCATAGTTCAGTCCAGCATTCTGTCCTGCACTGTTTGGAAAAAATAGTGAAACACATGTGAACTAACACAAACTAGACATGAACAAGGCATGAATACCATAAGCAACAACAGTGCTACAGTGTGATTCACTCCAAAGAGGCACAGACTATAAACTATAAGTATAATGTGCCCTTTAGTATATTAAGCTTCTTACACGCTGGGAACCGTTTAACACTGTAACCCCTTCACTCACTCGACTTCTCATCTGGATGGTGATGCACAGTAATGAGCAGCGGGTCTTCAAAGTGCGAACCTAGTGTGTTTTTAGGAAGAAATAGAGTATTCCTGATGTACCATCAAAAAGTGTTGAACTGAAAACGATGAGAGCATTGATCCCTTCTCATGACAAAATATGTCCAAAACACAACTGGTGAAGTGCAACTTTGTCTGCAGCAGTCGCCTAGGAATCTCTGAGACGCCTCTTTCAAGGTATCATCCTACCTACAGCAAAACTACAGCAGAAGACGAGTGCTATACAACTGAGATTTAAACACAAGTGCACATTGTGAATAAACTCAGTCAATGTTTAATACATTTATAATAATTCTATTTATACTCAGTGCTGTCTTTCTAATGTTTGTTTAGTAACGTACTGTACTGACTACATGATTAAAAAGAAAACCTTGAATATACAGTATAACTGAACAAATGCTTTTCCTGCTAAACAAACCTCCTCGGAAACGGAGGATTAAAATAGCTGACTCCATGGATACACGCAAAGCGACAGCTAAACACTTACAGGTAAACATGCTTTCTTAATTCGGTTGAAATGGCCTTATTTAAATCAGACTCTTTGCATTTCATCCTTTTTATGTGAGAAGGAATTAAAGGTGTAAGGTTTGCTCAAGGATATATGCAAAAGGGCAGACATGGCCCTAACACATAAGAATTTGTACATACATTAAAATACGAGAAAGGTCATTTCTTTGGAAGCAAAATATGACGAAAGTAGAGGGGCTCAAGACTTATGCACGGTGTAAAAGTTCTCCGGAGGATAAAACGATATACTTTCCATCGTCCAAAGACCCGGGTATCTGATTATCTTTACTGGAAACACAATCAATATGATTAATAGGACATGATTTCTACCGTGTAACCGAACAAATGCTTTAAATTGAAAAGCACGAGCTGAAGCAGGAACAATTTAACCCGAATAAACAATGCTTACAAAAGATCTGATCTGAAACGCAGTTAACTACAACAATAACAACAACAGCAGAGGCAAAAAAGACGAAAAGAAAGCAAGGATGTCTTTCCAAGGTGAGAGAAGTGCACAATCCGGGGTCCAGATCATTATTCACATACTAAAAAGACATCCATGGGGGAACCTTCAAAATACTACACTCATGAATAAGATAATTATTGAAGTTAAGAACATTATAAATAAAACAAAAGCCTGACTCTTTGATTGTTTTTCAATCAGGAAGCTAGAATTTGATTTAAACAAATCATTTACCAGGTTTGATGTGCGCGAGCATGGCAGTGCATAGTAAATAACGCTGCCTGACAGAGGGGCTGTTTATCATACGGGTGTAAACAACCAACAACAACAACCTGACAAAAGTTTAGGGGTCAGGTGGAAAAGGGCAGAATGTTATGCTAATTAGGGACGGTCGATGTATTGCGAAGAACCAAGACAGCTGAATTACTGTCTGTTTAACTGCTCATGCTGGATAGGAGGGATGAAAACATTTCAACTACAGATCAGCGTTCTGATTGTTCCTATTCTATTCATATGTATATGTATATATATATACGATGGTGTGTAGCCAAAGGTTGAGGACTTTTGATGCAAAAAAATTTATGGCTTGTATGGCTTGAGGACACTATGCATGATGGGTGCATCACTTCACGCACTTCCCTTCTTACCCTGACACACCCATCACTCTGGGATAGGATTAATCTGGACTCATCAGATCACATCACTCATCACTCCAAAGTCTATTCTTTATGCTCTCTAGCGAAGCCTTGTTCCTGTTTCATCTCACTTACAACTGGTTTTCTTATGGACACACAGCTGTTTAGCCCCAGTCTCTCAAGTTCTCATCACATTGTGTATCTGTAAATGCTCTTGCTGTCACTATTAAACATAACTTTTCTACTGTACTTTTTTTTTTTTTTTTTACCATGCAACTTCACCAGGAGTTTAAGTTATCTCCAATCATGGTCATTCATGATTTTTGTTCGTTTGTTTGTTTTCAAACAATTTCTTACATGAAGTTGATGTTTCAGTACTGTAACACCCAATTTTATAAACATCACAAACTGATGTGCGTGTGTGTATGTTCATACGTGACAGAGGTTGTTTTAAATGTCTTAACCAAACCATATATTTGATATATTTTTTATTTATTAGATAGATAGAAAGAGTCATGGACATACTCATTGGTAGTGAGAAATTTTTTTTTATTGTTTACTTTATTAATTTTAGTACTATAAAAAGTATTTAATACTACAGTAATAAGACTTATTATTAGATTATACTAAAATGTAATTACAACACGTGCATTAGCCTTCAGTCATTGTTTTTGTGCTGCTATTAAAAATGCATCAGTGTATAACTGTAACTCATTATTGTAGTTATCCTGATGTTAATTTGTCAAATTACTTCATTTATTGTATGTCTATGCTTTAATTCTTTTCCTCTGCTAGGTTACTGATTCAATATTGATTTTAAAATAGAAGGGGCCTCTAAGAACTCTGACATTATTCATTAAATGCACGCACATAGATATAATAGATATAGATATAATTACATACATTAAATACTAACTTACTGTATAAATGTGCTCAGACATAGAGTGAGGAATAAAACACTTTGTCATCACATTACCTTTGTTGTTTGTTTTGAGAATTCAAAATCACGGCGATCTAACATGATTTAATACATTATGAATACTTTGAGGTGACACAATGGTTTAGTGGGTAGAGCTGTCGCCTCGCACCTCCAGGGCCACAACGTGAATGTCGCCTCCAGGTTTCCTCCTATACAGCCCAAAGACATGCAGTGTAGACTGACTGATGTTCCCAAATTTCTTGTAGTAAATGAGAGAGAGTGGACTGGGACCCCATGGTGTACCAGTGTCTTGTGTCCTATGCTCCATATGGAAGGCCTACAGTGACCTCATGCAGGATAAGCAGTATAAATTTAAAAATTTATAAATAGATTTATAAATGGATGGGACATGTTTTAAGCAACCCTGCACCTTTACAATCCATTTTTACTTTTCACACTTTTTTTACTGTTTCATTCGTTCATCGTCAATGCCACTTATCCTGTGTACAGAGTCACGAGAGTCCTGGAGCCTAACGCATGGAACATACTGTATGGCACAAGACAGGGTAGACCCTGGCCAATCCATTGTAGGACACACACACTACAGAAAATTTGGGAACACCAATTAAGCTAATCTGCATGTCTTTAGACTGTGGGAGGAAACCCACCAAGCACGGGGAGAACATGCAACCTCCACTCGTTCAGATGAATCGCCATAGGAATCGAACCCTCGACCCTGGTGGTGTGAGGCCACAGTGCTAACCACTACCCCATCAAGCCCCAACAATGTTATTGAAGGTGATGTTTGATGTGCAGGGCAACGCTGAACAATGTTGGATCTACAGTCTAGAGTGAATGAAGAAAAGTTATATCGACGGAGTGAAAGATTGCATTGCATAGCATTCCTTGAAAAATATTTGCTTCTTCATCACACCTTAAAAGTCATCATCCTCTTTGTAAACTCTATGGAGTGATTTCTGTCATCATAGACACTTTCACTCTTCGAATTTATCATTTCTAAAGAGATTCTGGAGGACCGGAGGCAGTGAATTTTCATCAGCCTGACACAGCAAGCCTTATTGCCTACTGAGCAAGAGGTTGAAGATTTCTTGCGTCACATCGAAGGGGAAGATTAATTCAATGAGTTTTGACAGTGCACGGGTTGACATACTGCTTTTCCTCCTTGTTTTATCCTGAGGCTAATGCAAACGACACAAGCAACTACTGTACTTTACAGTGCTTAGCTCAGCTGATATCCAGTTGAGGAAAAGGACTTTGAACTGTGGGCTTTCTACAATTTTCATCAGAATTCCACAAACACTATATAGACAAAATGATTTGGCCAAATCTGCAATGACATAAACTTAAATTTAAATTTATTCAAAGTATTTAATCAAAGACATTTTAAGGAATGATAATGAAAAACAGTTGAGTATCACATATTCACATTAATTATAACATTAGATGTTTTTTTTTAAATGCTGCAATGTCAAGTACTGTATACTTTATACTGTATATTACTTTTCCAGGGATCCAAGTTTAATCCTGGGGTTTTCCTGGGCTTTTCTGGTTTCCTCCCACCTTCTAAAACGGAGGTGAATAATAAAGAGAACTTAATAAAGAGAAAATTGACTCAGAAGGAAATTATGGAGACCCTTTGCTTTTATTAACTAATGTAACCAGCTTGAGTAGCAAAACATAAAAAAAGTAACCAAATGCTCCCAATATCTCCTGATTAACTGGGTTAGAGGGATATTGACCCATTCCTTGCCCCACCAAAAATGCTTTAACCAAGTGATGCTGGTAGGCTTCCTTGCATTAAGAGCTCTTTTAGGTCCTTCCACAAGATTTCTATTGGGTTAAAGTGTGAAAAAAATTATTCTCCTTTATTTGAGCTCTTCACTTACAGTTAAGCTTCAGCTCACAAACAGATCCCATCATGTTATCTTTTAGAACTTGTTGGAAAAATCCGGATTTAATATGAAATCAATAATGGCAAGCTGTCCTAGACCCACGGCAGCAAAGCAGCCCCAAAACATGACACTACCACGCCCTGCTTCACAGTTGGCATGAGATTATATTTAAATGCAGTGCAATGTAACACTTTTGGATTTATCCATGTAATCTTTAGTTGCCTACATACTTGCAGTGATGAGTACTGACAGAATCTGCCGTAAACAACCTGAAAGCATGGATCCATCATGCTGCTGCTGGTGGTGTAATGGTGTGAGGGAGATTTTCTCGGGCCACTTTGGGCCACTTAGTACCCTTTATGACCACCCGGATAATGCGTCATGTCACAAAGCTAAAATCATCTCAAAAATTTTTTTGAACAATGAGCTCACTGTACTCAAATAACCTCCACAGTCACCAGACCACAATCGAATAAAGCACCTTTGCGATGTGATGGAACTGTATATTCACACCAAGTGGCCGGTGAGTGTAAATTATCTGCCTGACAATTAATTGGTCGAGGCCAAACTCTTGAGAAATGGTTTTGTAACCATGGTGCTTGTTAAGCACCTTCATCTCCTATAACAAACAAAAGCTTTTGGCTAGAAGTGTTGAACACTTTATTAAATGATTACTGGGCCTTTTAACTTCAGTGAAAACAATGAATCAAAACTTCTGTTGCTGAGGATCCCTGAGAGTTGTAATACGATTTTTGAGGTTAATGATGATAATTGCAACTCCTTATAATTGTCAATAATTTTGGTAAGAGCAGGAATTATGTCATGCTAAGTGGTCAAAGTAAGATAATTATTCAAAGTAAATTGCTTGTACATTCATACATTCTTATGTAATATAGTCTTGGACAAAATATATAAATAACCCTGTTGGTAATATTTACTTATAATTAATTCCAGTTTTTATGTTTTAAAAGCTTTCATCAGTAGAGTGCCGAAAGCAATAAATCTTCATTCCACAAAGAAACTTAAACCTACAGAATGGTATTAACTCTAACTTTGGAATGGTTATGTAGAAGGTGCTTTCATTGTTTTCAGTTGATTAGTAATAAAGAATGAATGCATTAACAAATATAATTTGCTGCATATATTATTAATTGTCGATAAGGAAGTTAATGCAATCAGTTCTTTATTGTGGATATAGACTTTTGGCCCTTACTGTATAATCTCTCATTTAATAGCTTTTTGGTCTTGCCTTTATTAACAAAACAATGAAGAAGCTCATCTGTCTTTACTTCTTTTCTCTCGCCGTGCTGAAAGCACAACCTCAGTCCCCCTGTAATTACCCATCTCCTTTTATTTATGGTTTGGTGTAGTTTAGAAAAAGGAACAAAAGCAGCAATTGTGCAACACGACCATGTCTATACGTAGAACTGTCTTATGCTTATGCATACAATTCCCACCTTATTATATAAATAGATATAATAACTATAGAATACATAATGCACACTGATGAATAACTACACTGCATAATTCATACCAAAATCCTCACAGAATAACCTAATTATGTTATTTCCTTATTTATAACCTAATTATGTTATTTCCTTATATATCAGGAAAAGAGAAGACTCTGTGAACACGAAAAAGAAAAGAAAAAAAAGTTTGTACTTTAGTTACACAACTGCGGTATGAAAAGATCCAAAGTTAAGTTGGAGAGTTCTCAGTGTTATTCTATCAGACTGTTTTAGATTCTCATTCCAAATGTAATAAAAGACAAATAAAACATATTTTTTAAAAGATCACTCAGTTATCAAAGAGACAGAAGTTAATGCAAAACCTGCATCACATATGTGAAATATTATCTGCCCCCTAAAATCAAGAACTTTAATAATTTAATTATTAATTTTACCCCATTTAGCATGGCCTAGATGCTTCTGAGAACTGAAGATCAGTCTTTTACATCCCTGTGGAGGACCCCTGGCCCACTCTTCTTGGCAGTCTCGCTTTAATTCAGCCACATCGGAAGTCTTTCAAGTACGAACTGATCGTTTAGGCCCTGCCACAGCATCTCACAGGGGTTCAGACAAACAAGGACTTTGACTAGGCCACTTCTTCTGAGCAGACTGAGGTAGGTTTCTCTTGTGCTTCAAATTTTTGTCTTGGTGTACACCCCAAATGTATTTGAGCTTCAGATCACAGACTGATACAGTAACTACTGTAGATATTTCCATTAAAATGTTTTGGTAGGGAAAACAGTTTATGATTCTGCAAGCAAGCAGCAAAGCATCCCCACATTATCACACTATAATCACCACATTTGTTGTTGTTGTTTTTTTTGTTGTTTTTTTTTTTTTTTACCATGGAATGGTTTGTTAGTATTATGTCCATGTACCTACCGTGTCTGCTAATACATTACACTTTTAATTCAATAGTCCACAGGATGCCACATATAAAGGGGTCATCAAGAATTCTTCCTTCCATCCTTCTTTCCATCTGTCCATCCGTCCGTCTGGCCTCAACAGCCTTTATTTTCTTCTAGCCTAGCACTCTTTCATGGATACAAGCGTTTTTTTTTATTTTATTTTTTTTTAAATCTGATGTATCTAAGATCCTTGGTTATGCATCTGGCTTCTGTGTGACTATATGGAACACTGCTGGTCTTCTGTGCTTTCTTCATTTGAATATAAAGTGCTCAATGTTGATCATTAGAGTACACAAGCCACAGAAATGTGATGGTTTGTAAACTTTTTGCAACGCCACATTGCTGCTAAAGTTTTTTTGTGATGGTTTGTGACCAAGTGATGGTTAAATCTGATGGGGCTGAGACTATAAATTCTAAGGTGTGTTACTACACACATGGCAATTTATATATATATATATATATA
>JAQQZS010000035.1:3116964-3129244 GCA_030068045.1 Platyallabes tihoni
CAAGACCACATGTCCACATCTACATCCATTATTGGTGCGCAAACTTGAATACCGGTGCGCTAGTGATAGTACGGTAGTTCACGTTGACCAAAACACAAAAGAAAACGCGTTTTGGGAAAAAAACATTCGGCAATCATAGACATTCATATTCGGACAGGATTAGATTTCTCAGAGGATCGCCAAGTTTGCTGAAAAACACGTATCTTGTCTTAATGCTAGACAAGCTCAGCTTCTCTAATTACCTCCCATAAATCATGCCATCTTGTTGATTACTTATTCATGATTGAAATATTCAAACTCCCATCCTAGACCATGGCTAGGTCCATTACTAGAGCTCTTTATTAGAACTCCCTACTTGCATATCCCTGTTGATGAATTGGTTTTCCTCTACAAACATGGTGCTGTTTACAACCTCTGAAAGATCTCGCAGATCACATGACTTCACTAAGGTCATGGCATTTTCTCCAAGTTTCAGAAAGAATCAAATTCCAATTCTTGTCCACGTATTCCAGCCCTCAGCAGTCTCTGCACTACATTATTTACATAGATTATTTTAGAAGAATAGACTAGTGCACCTACTCACATCTTCAGCTTCAAGGGACCTGGTATATCCTTGAAGTTGAAACTGAAATATTGCCATTGCCTCCACAAGGACTTGCAAAAATAACTACTGTAGGATAGCTTTGTATTTCGTTCTTTAATTTTTTTTAAAATAACACAAATGTTTGTTCTTTCCTGAAGACCTTGGATACGTTTGATGATTGACCACTTGAGCATTTTGGACAAACTAGTTGGACATTAGTTTCTATAAAAAGGCCTTGTAGCTTGTCTGGGTCTCCTGGATAAGCAGTCAGGTGATCTAGGTTTAATGGCAAGCATGCATTATGGGTGTTTTTCTTCCTGCTCTTCCCTTTTTATCCTGACTCACCCTGGAGTAGGGTGAACCTGGACTGACCATATAAAATGTTTCAATGCATCCCATGCATGTTTGTTACACTGCGTGTGTGGGAATGCTCTGCTGTTTTCTACCATTTTTTTGCTAAGCGACATCACCAAGCGATCAGTCATACAAGTATTTTTTTTTCCTGACTACACTTCTTTCATGGGGTTGACAGTTTATCCAGTGTGTTTATAACACACATTATTAGAAGCTTTAGCGGTTTGCTTTGCTTGAGGCCAAGAATTTGACCCTTTCGAAATGGTGGCGTTTTTCTTTCTTTTTTTTTTTTTTGCCAGGCCTTCGTGCTTTATGTAATGATTTTGTTTGTAACATGTGAATTTCAACACTAATAACTGTTCCCTGTGGTGGCTCTTCAGTATGTACTCTACAGCATCCTTTGCCTGCTTAGTAAACATGTGTTCAATGATACACACTGTATTTGGCTAAAGTGTGAAGAAGGTGAACAGTGCGTATGCAAAGGGCACCTTAAATGAAGTGTGAAAACACTGTTTACACTGAAGTATACAAAGGGCACTATTTATCATTACATGCAACCGAAGTCTTTTCATTTCCTAATCTTTTTTTTTGTGTGTGTGTTTTGTGATGTGAACCATAGACTGTTATCTAACACGTGCCTGCAGACATCTATCTTGTGCTTATTTCCCCCTATTTACCAAATGACTTATAAGGTGTTTTGGAAAATAACTTCCTTGCTCTCCTGAATAACCTTTCACACATAGATCCCCAGTTTTGATACAAGAAGCGGTGTAAATATTAAATAAAATAAAAATGCTCATGGCTGAATTTACCAAAAGCTTCTTGACGCAAAGGTCATCGTTAAATGGCAAAGTGAGCTTCATAAGATACACACGGTTGCAAGAGAATAACCTACATTCATGTGAACTGCACAAGAACATGACATACAGTATACAGTACAGCACTTTTATTCTTTATGCTTAAACTAGCTGAACACTTACTGTATGTGTGTAGAACTTTTCACTGGTGCATTGATGATTTTTGAGTCAGGGAAGAAAAACCCTACTATATAACATGACATTCTTGAGTTGATGTGAACTGCTTGTCACCCTGACATATAGTAACTCACAGTCAGAGTGTGTGTCATGGGGTGTGAGGTCGGATTTGATGTGGGAGATAATATGTATAATATGCAAATACGATACACCAGCTTAGATATCTTCAGGTCTTAGCTTAGGCATAGAGCCTCAGTGATCAGGGAAGTGTGTGTGTGTGAGAGAGAGAGCTATATATATATATATATATATAATACTGTAATATATAATAAATCAAGGAGTCAGTAACAAAAGGAAAGAATAAGGAATGATGGAGATTAGTTTTTTTGTGGGAAGCTAGTGATTTATCCTTACGTGGAAATTGTATCGTCAACCAGTAGTGATGTTGTTTTTCTCTAGAACTTGTGATATATTGAGCGCAACAGTAAAAGTGATTCAACCCCTAGGTGCGAATATTTTTCACTAGAGGAAAAACAACAACAACCTGGACCACGAGCACACCGTTTACGTGAGCACAATCTACTGTACTGTACGTAAAGAAATGATCCTCTCCAAGTGACGTATAGTAGCGGTTTTCTAGCAGAGAGCAGATTAGTCGAAGTGATTATTATAGAGTGAGTAAAAGAGGCGAGTAGCGTTTGAAAGTCAATCGATCTAAAATATGCGTTCTGCTTTGTAAGTTTGAAAGAAAGTCCTATACCCATTTACAAATTGAACAGTCTCTGCTTGACAGCTTTTCTAGCAGTGAGTCAGGAATGATGGATGTATGTGGTGCCATAATCCAGAAAAGAAATTATCGCTTCTGCAATCCTTAGCTTGTCTAATCCTTTCTTTTTTTTTTTTTCTGGTAGTGGATTCATCACTATATGTGCTGGAACTTGATCCGATTAATGATGTGGTTTTACCTAGTGGTCGAATTGTAAAAAAATCAAGGGGGATGGTGTGGTCAAGTATTTTTTTTGGAGGAGGACAGGATGGCGACCTACATCTAACCATACCAAATAATTGTGAAATGTGTAAAATATTTAACTGTTTTATTAAAAAAATGTAATCTTAATTAAATCAACTGAATTTGAAGCCATCAAAACAGAAAGCCTGCACTTAAACATGCAATTGTCAAAACTATAATTTGATCCTTTTATGGATTTCATCTAAATGGATTATAAGAGTAAAATAAAAATTCACATAAACATCAGTAATTAAATACTGAAATAATAAAATTTAAGAGTACTGTAGTTTTGACTATGCACTAGTCTCTCTTGATCTCTCTCTCTCATACAGTACATACACACACACACACACACACACACACACACACATATATGCACACAAATCATCAAATTACTTTTGTACCCAAACATGTAGGTGAAGCTACAAAGTCTAATGAAAAAACAAAACCTTTTCTTTAAAGTGAGAATGATATTACACAAATTGGGTAAAGAACTCATCTTTTACAATCCTTAAAGTTGTTTTTACAGAGGGGATAGTATTTGTAATTTTTTTCAACAGGGGAATGCCATTCCCCCACATCCCCCCTTAAATAGAGCCCTGGTTTGACCTTTTTATGAGCTTGGATTGATATATTTGGAGACGACAAGCTCAGTTGGCAGCGTGTCCCTGACCATGCCAGGGAATGTTTTCCTTCAACGATCTTCACATCAAGGTGGAGAAATAGTGAGCGGTTGGTCAATGGGTGTAAATTACGTAAACTTAACGAGCCGCAGTGCGTGCTTCCTTGAATCAATAAAAGGTCAAGCAATTATTTTTGTTGTTTACAAAAGGAATGTGTTTGAATGAGTTTCTGTTGGGATTTATAGCACTTTGAAAAAAAAAAGATTTTTTTTTGTGTCTATTAGATTTTTTAAAATTCTGTTTACTGCTTAACGTATTGTAAACAATGCGAGCTTATTTGCTTTATAGGTGTCCTCATCATTATATAGATTATAATAAAAGGAGGAAAAAAATGAAGAAAAAAAAAAGAAACAATAAATACTGTCCATTTTAAGCGTGCTTTTCCAGACCTTACACAAGTTCAAAATGAGGTTTGTCAGAATGACTTATTAATGCCCTCCATCACTCGTTCATTTCTGGCTCCCTCTTCCCTCACATGCTGCTGCTCGTTGTTCCCCTTGTCCTCAAGCAGTAAATAGAATTTGTCTTCGTGATCTGGAGAGAAATTAAATGTGTTTCCTTGTCCTCCCTGAGCCTCTCGCTCGGTATATAATAACTGCCCTGCTGCTACGATGGCTGCCGAGACATCATAACTCCATTACGCCGATCATAGTGCCTCGGATGAGACGGTGTTTTCTGAAGAGTATTGAGTGAGAACTGTTGTGAAGGTGATAAAGACAGGCGTATGTTTATCTATGCACACTGCTAAAAGTCATAGAGAGTTTCATACAGAGTAATAAAAAGGAAGATATACAGTATATGTTTTATGTTTAAATAGTGTTGCTCTTGTAGAAATGAGAAATGACCAGACACCAGGTTGATGAAAAAAGGACACTTTAAAAAATCAAATATTGATATCAACAAGACTGGTGATACACACATCCTATTAAGAACTTGCTTACTATAATCTTATTCCATGGGAAGCATTTAGTTGATAGAAAACTCATAAGGGCTCCAATAATGAGTGTAATTTTATGCCACAGCCATGATGACTGAACCATGCAGTGGGTTATGAATGTAAGCAAGATGCGTTCATATTAAAATATATAAAACATGCATGTGCTTTTGCCTGAAGTGACTTTATTTAAAGCATATAAATAAACACACCCTGCATATATAAAAACATAAGAAACTGATTACATATACTATACATATACAGTACTGTATCTCTGGGAAAATAAAATAAAATAAGAGACCACTGCAAAATAGTTTCAGTTTCTTATGTTTTTTTTTCTCTTTTTTTTTTCCTTACAGGTGCATGTGTTGGTGAGATGAACCGTTTAATTAAATTTTTTGTTAAATGCTGATAATATTCTATTCTAAATTCAAAATGTAACTATTGTTATTTAGTGTATATTTAAAGGAAATGACATCATCACAACACATCAAAATAACCCAAGATCATGCAGTATTTGCTGGGCTTTAATAAGTTAAATAAAACAAAATGCTAATAAATTATAAACAAATTGTGTTAATGCTTTGGCTAAATAGCATTAAGAAATCAGTATTTGGTGGAATAATAACCACCGATTTGCAGTTACAGTTTTCATGTGTTTTGGCTCTCCACTAGTTTTTCACATTGCTGTTGGGTAACTTTATACCATGTTTTTTTTTTTACAAAACCACACACAACACACAGGACACGCTGCCCAGCAGACAAAGAGCACAAAGCCATTGTCCCGGCCTCCAAGCTCCTAGGATCCCAATTTAATCTATCACCCATCCATGGAATGCACCAGAAAATGTATGATAAATAATAACTTCTTGATTTTTAATGTCCAGGAAGGCACTTTTGACATGTCCAGGGTTGAAGATTGAATCTCGCCTTTTGGAATGTGGATGCTAACCCAGTGTTTGGTGGGTTTCCTCTCATAGTCCAAAGACAGGTTCTGTTCTGGTGCACATTTCCAAATTGTTGTAAAGTATGATTGGTTGTGTGATGTGTGGGTGTACAGTAAGTGTGAGTTTGTGCCCTGTCTTATAACATCTATATAAATAACTTATATTAGCACCCCATCCTGTGTGTACCTTGCCTTGTGGGCTGAGTGACCTAGTAAAGGCTTTAAACCCCCGACACAGGATAAGTGGTATGGAAAATAGATGACTGGTTAAGGAATCATAGCACAATCACAGGACTCATTCTGGAAAGGTCCACATTACGGCCATGTGGTTAATATTTGCAAATGGAGCTTTCTTTGAACAAATGTGCACCATATGGATTGTCATTTGGTTCCGTGTAGTACTTTCAAAACGAATATTTTAAAGATATATCTATTTGTTCAGAGTGGTTTTGAAATTTATTTTTAAAAATCCTTTGCAATATATACTATACAGACCGGCTTCTCTGAAATATTTTGTATAGGGACAAATGCAATTATTGTTACTTGATGTTTTCTAATTGAAAGTCTACCATATACATTTCTTTTGCCTATATGCAATATTATGCACACTTAATTATTAAACATTAGCAGGCATGCTTGCAGGGTGCTTCACTCCTATACACTAGTATTATTTAGTATATGGATGTTAAAATATAACAAAAAAACAGGCAGCACTTTTACAGCATCTTGAAAGTTATTTTAATAGCTACAGTAGAAGCCACATAGTAATATTGATCAATCAAAAGCTTTCACTCAGCAGACGCGGTACATAATAAATTAATTTCTCACAAAACCTTATAGAAAGTGTAGCAAGACAGAGTTACAATATTTTGTTGAATTTTAGTTCAAAAGCAGGTTTGTATAAGTTGGCTCATATAAATTCTGACAAATATTTGCCATTTTTATGTAAAAATCTTTACCTTAAAATCTTTTTAAAAAATCTTTTTCTGTAGTGAAACTAAGCTGTATGAATCCAATTTAGTAAATATGCTTAGATCTGATAATAAGTATGTTTAGTAGTTATCCTGATGCACAGTATGTCCATTAACCTCACTATCATTAGGGACTATTAAGACATGGAGCAAAGCTAATTGCTTTTTTCTTTTCCATTGTGCATAAAATAAATAAATATGAATAAATAATAAACAATAAATTGTAACCCATGCTTGTCAAGTCATTATTATGTTAACAGCAGGAGAACAATCTGTGTTATTTCAAAACATGAGGAGAACACAAATTCTCTCAACAGTGGGTAAAAGAACCAGCTAAGGTGAACTCAATAATAGATTTGTGTCATGTTTTTTAAAAATCTAAAACATTTCTAAAAGACACTGCTAATGTGAACAAAACTTGAATAATAAAAATACAAGGTGCTTTCAAGCCAAACTGTCGAGCCAAAAAATAATAATTCTTATGAATGAAGGTGTAAAACATTTACAAACTTGCCACAGAGCATGTGATCAACGTGAAAGCCTTTGATCAGTGCAAACGTTTTTTTTTTCATTTTTTCATTTAGTTGTGTACACATGATACACATGAGGCGTGCTGCGAGTGGAGTTCTCCCGCTCTAGCTCTTTTAATGCTCCCTGTCTCACTGTAAAATACATATGAATTAGACACATTCCCATCATCTGTGCATTTTTTCTCACCCACCTGACATGCGCTGCCTTCACAGACTGATGCCACAACCACACACACACACACACACACACACAAAACTAACTAGTGCATACTGTAATAAAGAAAAAACCCACAACATTTACACAATATTTTTCAGACTCTTCGCTGCCTGTATGGAAGGTTGCTCATATAAAATCTCTCCTTCTGTCATTATGGCTCCCAATCCCAGTGGAATCTCGTTTTTCACTGCTTCATCTTACATCGCACTTGACTCGTTCGAGGGTTTTTTCTTTAATAAATTTTTTTATCATTTTCTACAGAATTGCACTGTAGTCTTTGTCATGCACTGGAGGAGACATTACAGAGCAGTTCGACTCTCCTATAGATCTCATCCAAAAATGAATGACACACTGGATAAAACTAAAATTTTATGCCTTTGCATAAAGTAGTGGAAACCATGCCATGGTACTGTAACTATACGCCGTAGCCAAAGTCAGACAACACAACAGTGTGTGAGGTTTTTGGTGTAGTTGACGGCATCAAAACTATGAACTAACACATTCAATAAAATTGTGCAGAAAGCAAAATGTCTTATATTCTATTGTTTTTAAAGTAGTCACCTTTTGCTGACAGCTCAGCAGACTCTTGGCATCCTCTCAACCAGCTTCACGAGTTAGTCACCTGAAATAAAGAACAACCGTGAAAGAGTTCCCACAACTCGGCAATTTGAGGACTTGTTGGTTGCCAATCATGTGCAAATCAGTCATCAAGGTTAAAGGTGGCTACTTTGAAGAATCAGAAATATGAATTATTCTGTGTGAGAATGATGCCAGGAAACTCTTGTGCCGGCAGGCATGCCAAACTTCATAGATGTCTCGTTTCAGATCAAGGCAAAGCTTTGGAGTGTCAGGTGACATGAGACTTCATTACCAAAATGCAGATACCAAAAGTTTACAAAACGAATCAAAAGCATGTCCTGTATAACTGTATGATATTATTAATGGCTGTTATGGAAGAACAGCCTCAAATATCAAACAGTCAACTTTCACCTAATCTCTCTAATGTTCTTCTGATTAAATGACTGCACATTCCCACAAACACTTATTTTTATATATATATATATATATATATATAGAAAGCCTTTCCAGAAATGTGGAGGCAGTGCTCGTAAATGACACATTCCATATTTGCATACCAGGTGTCCACAAACCTCTGCCAATACTGTATAGTTAGTGTACTTTAAGCATATTCCCAATTAGCATGAGATGGGAAAAGTCCTCTATCCTTCCTTGTATTGCAATCGCAGGCTTTTCCCTCACATATTAGCATACAGTATGTTGTGCTATTGAAGCTTGTCAATGTAAGGAATTGTTGTTGAGAGGTTAAATAATGGGGAAGTCAAACATACATAATAGACAAGCAAGCATCTCAAAGTCTCTGTGGCCATATCTGAACTAGATCGAAACTTGTGAAGAAGTTCATGCTGAGTTTTAAAACTTTTTAATTTTAGCTACAATAGTAAAAACAAAAACTGTGTAATTAATTTGAATGATGCTGTTTGAGTGCTGAGTAGCTTGGAGATATTTAGCTTTGTGTGTATGTTGTTTTCCCTTTGCGCTATTTGGCTGCCAGGGTAATTATAGTTTAAGGGCATTTGGCTGTAGAGGGATAGTTGCATTTGAAAGGCAACTGAATGGATTGATCTGTTACTAGATTTGAGTGAAAATGATAAAAAAAAAATTTTAATGAAGAACTCCTTGTGTGATGGTTGTAAAAGCAAAAAAGTGCTAATTTGTTTGGAAATGTATTCATTGGTTATTTACATCACTTGGACACTGATACAACTCAGGCCTTGAATTTTATGGAGGAGATTGAGTGTATGTAATACAACCTGAAGATGACTTGTTGGACATCAGAGTCCTGGTCATGGTCCTCAATGGACTGGACAGAATTACACTCGCATGTACACCTATTAGCCATAACATTTAAATTATTTACATATAAACCACCTATGTTCCTTGGTTACCCTACTGCCAATGTCTGGGTTACCCTACTGACTCTACAGGGTCTCTGGGGGTGTGCTGTGGTGTCTGGCATCAGGGGATTGGATTTGGGTGCAGTAGGTTGGGGTGGGGCCCTGTGGATCAGACATGTTTGTTTGGTATATCCCGGGGTGCTCAAACTGATAGGCATTTGGGAGAGTTTAGAGGCCAGGTTGAAGGTCTCAACTTCTTTTCCTGATGTGTACACAGCCCTGGAATGTGTAAACAGCTCTGATGTGTCAAGCCATGGAATCCAAGCCATGGAAGCCATGGAGACCTCTGAATGTGTGCTGAGGTATCTGGCATGAAGACATTAGCAGCAGATCCTTTAAGTCCTGTAAGTTTTGAAGTGGGTCATCCATGGATCAGAATTGTTTTATTAGCACATCCCACAGACGCTGGACTGGAGGCAAGTCAACACCTTCAACTCTTTACTGTATGTTCCTCAAACCATTCCTGACGCATGTTTGCAGTGTGCATTATCCAGCTGAAAGAGGCCAGTGCCAACAGGGAATACTGTTTCCATGAATGGGTGGATGTGTTCAGCAAGAATGTTTAGGCAGGTAGTACTGTACAGTATGTGTTGCATGAATGCCAGGACCCACAAAAACTGGCTGTTCACTTGCTATTTGATGTATGATCAGTTTAATGCCTGATTGATGCACTTATGCAAAGCAAAAGCATACTGTATACTGTAGTATTCGTTTCATTCTAAGAAAAACTTTCTTTGAGCCTCTTCACTGTCCTTGTACTTTCCCCCTTTCTGAAACTAATTTCTCTTCTCTTCCTCCCTTGCAGTCTTACATATCAATTGTAGGATGAAATAAGCAACTAGGAGGCACCTAGGGGAGAGGAACGAGTGCACGTGGTTGCGATGCTCCTGCACTCATTCATACTTTATAGCTTTGCAGCTACAGCTCTCTCTGCACAAATGACCACGGTCTATGTGTGTTTTATTATTTTTGTTTGCTGCCGTATGACATATATTCTCATTAAGGCTGCTCATAATTCTGGATTTGGATCAATGATGAGAAGATTAGCATAGCTCTTGCTTTGTCTTTGGCACTGCATAACTATTACTGAACATTTCAGACATGGTGGACGAACATTAATGATTATTGTGCCATACACTCACCGTCCACTTTAATAGGAGCACCTGCTCATTCTTGCTGTTATATAATCAACAATCATTGCCGATCATGTGGCAGCAGTGCAACGCAGCACAATCTTTAGAGAGTGTTGTGTGTTTAAAAAAAATCCCTGAGTGTACAGTACACCTCTTTAGTGGACAAACTGTCTAAGTGCATATTTTTTTTTACCTATAAAGTACCCACTCCCCCTTCATGTTTATTTATTTATTAATATATTTTTTTCTATACACTACAGTATATGACCAAAAGTATTTGGCCAAACCTGCAATGACATTGTATCTAAATTCATACACACTCTTGGCTTGCTCATCAGGGACAATCTCATTATTATCTAAACACATTTTTCCCCACTTATACACACCTCCATAAATATTCTTTTCATTTTGTGAAGCTGCTTTGAGGCAATGCCATTCATAAAAGTGCTTTATAAATAAAAATAGAGCTAACTTTTGCAGCTATAACAGCTCAAGGTGCTCAATGGGGTTGAGGTCAGGGCTCTGTGTTAGGGCCGGTCAAGTTCTTCCACACCGAACTCTTCAAACCATGTTCTTTATTGTCCTTGCTTTGTGCACTGGGGCAGAGTCATGTTGGAATAGAAAAGGGCCTTCAACAAACTGTTGCCACAAAGTTGAGAGCATAGCATTGTCCAAGAGGTCTGTTAGTTAGTATGCTGAAGCATTAAGATTGCCCTGGGGATCACTGTGGATAAGTGACCTAATTGAAAAACCTAAATTCAATCATTAACAGGTTTAGCCAAATACCTTTGTCCACATAGTGTATGTTTGTATTTGAGGTAATATGTTGCAGTTTCTCTATAATTCAACAGGTGGTGCACTTTAAATTATTCACACATTGGCAGGTAGCACAGAATCCCTTATAGTAAAGGCAAATAATTTGCCAAATTTGTTTAGAATTGTAACATAAGTCAGGGAAAAATATATATATAGATTTAGGATATTTATAAAATTGTGATACTTACAGAATCCTAATATAAATAAAATCAGCAGAGATGTACTGTATTGTGTAGCCTGCTAAACTACTATTTAGTAGTTTAATGCAATGAGCAGGGTTAAGTTTAGTCATTTTACCAGATTTGCTCAACCGCTTGCATGAGAAGCTTCTCAGCTAGTCACAGGAGTAACACTAAGCAAGGAATTTCCGACTTTTTTTTTTTGGCGTGGTGATGCATTATAAACAGCGGAACACCTCTAAATCACTACAATCCACCTTTGAGTAACTTAAGAGCTGATATCAGGTATTTCCATCAGAGATGACATTTCAAGCATGATCAAAATGTTGCTGCAAGTTTTTTTGCTGTACCGCTCTTCCTGATGATCTCCCTCGGATTTCCCCTGATCTCACATTCGGGATTGTAGAAAAGCCGACTTACTCCTTCCATCTCCTGAAAGCATGCGGGTCGGTGCACAGACTATTCTAAATTTGAACACATAATCAGACTCAAACTTGACAGGTTGGAGACGGTGAGGGACAACATATTACTGAACAAACTCCTGTCAATCATGGAAAGTCCATTTCACTCACTGAAATAAATAAAAAATTAAGGGGGGGACAGACACAAAATGAATGATAAGCAAATCACATTCTTGTTCTTATATCAAATTGTACTCTGTTTTTTATATTTTATATACAGTATACTGTATACAGTATAGCATCTGCAATACTGTATTAATTATTATTATAATATATGCTACTGTACAATTACATTCTTTTAAATTTTTTCCACAATAATTTTCCTCACGGAATCAATAAAGTCCATCCATCCGTCCATCATCCATCCATCCATCTATCTATCTATTTATCTATCTATCTATCTATCTATCTATCTATCTATCTACACTGAAAAAAAATATACTTTGGATCAACTTTAAAAAATTGCTTCAATTTGTTACAAGCAATTTTTTTTACTTTCTCTCAAATCAAATGT
>JAQQZS010000035.1:3199998-3212068 GCA_030068045.1 Platyallabes tihoni
GGGTTCGAACCCCCGACCTTCCGATCAGTAACCCAGTAACCCACAGCCTTAACCGACTGAGCCACCACTGCCCCCACAATAAACTTATTATTCAGATTATTATTTGAATTATATTTATTTCAATTCTTCATGAGAACGTTTTCTGAATTCAGCTCACGAGGACACAATGGAAAAGATAAGTGGACGACTTATCATCCAGAGATTGCGAGTTCAAACTCTGGGTGATAATACAGCCATCTATAGCCAGGAGTCTTAGGAGTAGATTGGCCATGCACTTGAGGAGCACAAGTGACATACTTACAGTACACTCTTGTGCAGGTGGAAGTGGGTGGATAGCTCTTTCCTGCAAATATGGTACAGCGTTCCCTAGTGTTGCAGTCTGCTGGTGTTACGAGTCTCAGAGGAAGCATGTGATAGCCGTTACCCTTCTGGTTGCTATCACTACCATCAAGATAGAGGAGTGTACTAAAGACAAGTGGGAACTAGTAATGACTAAATTCATTTTGATGGGGATGGGCTACAACAGCCGAAGACCACAAAACTTTTCATTCCTGTTAGTCAAGACTAGGAATTGGAGGTCACGGTGAGAAGAGGCTAATCAAAACTGGGCAGCTGAAGCCCTCAAACATAAAGATTTATTAGAGATAATCATTAGTTTTATGACTGTAACTCCACATCCCTGCTTTGTCACAACCAATCCCTGATATGTCACCTTGCACTCCTCCACTTTATTCCCAGAATTATTATTAACCTTCCATTCTACTTACTTTCCTTTCAGAACACCAGGCAGTTTCCTTCAGAATTAGTGGAGGCCATATATCACAGGAGAGTGTGAACCACATCCTGATAACGCGTCCTGTCAGGCAATAACGGACAGCAATCATACTGTAGTTAGTGCTGATACTGCACTCATTGAGAAGGAGAATCACTCAAAGTGCTGATAGTAGCATGGGCATGGACAATGGTTCGATTGAACTAATTTAAATTAGAGATAGAGAGAACGTATGTGTTTACATGGATGCTGATCTGATGAAATATGCATTTACACACACAAAGCATTTAATTAAAATTAAGTATTTTTGATAAACTGTTTTTGTCTGGTTAGCACTGTCGCCTTGCACCTCCCGGGTTCTGGTTCGATTCCCGGCCAGGCTTGATTCCCGTCTTTGTGTGCATGGAGTTTGCATGTTCTCCCCATGCTTGGTGGGTTTCCTCCGGGTACTCCGGTTTCCTCCCACCGTCCTGCAGATTGGTATAATTGGCGTTCCCAAATTGCCCGTAGTGTGTGAATGATTGTGTGAGTGCGTGTGCTTTCATGTGGCCTGTGATGGATTGGCACCCTGTTCAGGGTGTACCCCGCCTCGTACCCTTTGACGTACAGAATTTAACCTGCAGGAGATATAACAGAAGAAGTAGACTTTATGGTTATGGTTTTATCTTTTTATTTATTTTTAGAGATTCAGATTTGTCTCCAATGTGCACATATGAGATACCAAGTCAAACTGCGACTTTTGATTATGCAGAATAACAGAACACAGTTATAATAGTAAAAACTCACTTTATTTCTCTATATAATCCCCTGATACACTAATGCACTTATCCCACTAGTGTTGGACACCATCAAGGCAAATACGATTTCTCAGTATGCCAGAGTCTGAGAAGTCTGAAACGCTGATCTCCTTGGAACTCCTTTAGTGGCCCAAACATGTGGAAATGGCTTGGATCGAGGTCATGACTGTACAAGGGGATGTGGCAATAACTCCAAGCTGAGTTACACTGTGTGTACAGTTTTCACGGACAGATGCATCTGCCCCGCAAGTCAGCGACAAGTTACAGGTCAATATTCAAGGATCAGGCATTCCTTGCCGAATGTTTATTAGAAGAAATGCAGGGGCCTTTGAGGCCACTTCGGCCAGGATCAATATTCACAGACGTACAGCCTTCTTTAATACGTTTGCACCATTCAAATGTTTTACTGCAGCTAAGGGTGTCATCATCACCACTGCTTTTCTCTAGAGGGGTATGTTTTGAACATTAGGATAGTTTTTAAGCTATTCACTCATGAATTGAATTTTTAAACATGCTTTGGTTAAAAGATAAGCTGACCACAAACTCAACTGCAATGCTTAAAGCTTAAGTGAATTTCATTTATGAATTATTCATGAGAAAAGAACTGTGCCATACTGTATTAACACTTGATATATTGTGGTTAAGTCAAACTATCAAACAAATTTGCTTTGAGGTTAGAGTCAAAATGACTCGTGCCTTGGTTTAGACAAACTTCACTTGCTTAAGTTTTGTGCAAATCTCTGAGTAGCACTCCAGGCCTGAATACCAATGGATGCAATTTTGGAATTATCATGTCTTTTTTAACGACAGCCAACTCTGGTGAGAATAGTTGTGTGTCAGCGCACACTACGCTGCCAGCGCAGATTGAACAATAACAAGGAACAAAGGATTACACGGCTATAGTTAGAATCGCCCAATCCATTTCCTTAACTGCCCAGCTAGACTAGAATGGGAAGGAGAATGAGTGTGATGTAGATTTTACAGCCTACCCAAGTGGGATGATAGCCACAGTCACCAATTACTCGGCAAAGAAAAGAGCACACAGGAATACTCCCACTGTTTCCAAGGGAAGTAGAACTCAGTGGTGCTTGTCAGTTGTACTCTGCGTCAAAAGCTCTCGAAAGTGTAAAGGGCCACACACGTATGCATACTGTATGCAGGAATTAGATATAATGCAATGCATCAATAGAAAATGTATTAGATCTTACGGGGTGTGGTACAGGATGTTTGTTTGGCACGTACTGAGTTAATAGTTGAACAACGATTATTAGAGAATATTAGTATCGAGGATATTTCTCCCTGCCGGGGGCACGGTGGCTTAGTGGTTAGCACTGCCCCCTCGCACCCCTAGGGTCTGGGTTCGAATTCCGCCTCGGGTCCGTGTGCATGTATTTTCCATGTTCCCCGTGTGCTTGTGTGTTCCCAAATTGGCCATACTATGTGAATGAGCGTGTGAGTAAGTGTGCCATGCCGTAGATTGGCACCCTGTCCAGGGTGTACCCCACCTTGAGCCCTAGGCCTCCTGGGATAGGCTCCAGGCCCCCCGCGATCCTGTATCCATGATTAAGCGGTATAGAAAATGAATAAATGATTGAGTGAGTTCCCATGGCTTCCCAAGTCCTTTAGACTGTGTAACTATGTCATATATATTATTATTGTTATATTTATTTTTATTATTATTATCGCTAATATTACAATGGGTGTTCAAGTCAAACAGGGACTTTTAATTGTGCATAATAACAGAACAAAGTTATGAGAGTAAAAACTCCCTTCACTCACCAAAATTTTTCATTTCAGTCCTTTTCAGACTTGAACATCCCTTGTTTGTTTGTTTATTTTTTTGTTAGCATTGATTTCGAATCATCTTTAACCATTTTGGACTTTTTGATCATGGACAAAAGTCCAAAAGCTAAATCTATAATATTATCATGTAAAGAGATCCATTAATAATGAAAATAAGATAAAATAACATGTATTTTTAAATTTCTAATCAATTCATTACTTTATACTGTTTTATTCCAAAGAGGAAATAAGCTGAGCATTGACAACAAACAAATGAATGCATGTCTTATGCATGTCAGAAACAGATCAAAACCTGTTCTTTTCTCTTTTTTCTCATTGTTCTCTCTTTTTTCACTTTGGTATTAAATGAATAAAGGATTGTGTGCAAGTTCATATTTAGTAATAGAGTACACATTCTGCAAACAAGAGGTAATAAAATTAATTACTCTGGCAATTTGTTCGCATTTAGTTTAAGTATCCTTCTGGGGTGTCTGTAATTCATTTTAAATAGATTTGTCTTCAGTTAATTTTGCCACAGAAATTGCTCTGTACACTTTTTTATTAACATGTGCTATTTTTATTTGTTTATTAGGTAAATGGATGAAGTAGTATGCAAGAGTTTTTTTTTTTTTATAATTATGCAGAATATTGTGGGTAGACTCATTAAATAGCTGTTTCAGTAGTGTAAAAAAATTTAATTTCTTAGTATTAGTTTTGTGATTGCATGTCATGTGATCTGATGAGTCCAGCGTGACCCTATTCCAGAGCGATGAGCACATCAGGGAAAGAAGGGTAGCACATGAAGCGATGCCCCATCATGTATAGTGTCCACTGTATGAGCCTCTGGAGACAGTGTTATGATCTGAGGTTGCTTCAGTCGCTCAGGTCTAGGCTCATCAATGTCCTTAAACTGGGTGAAACGGACATACTAAATGTTTATTTAGATCAAGCTGCATGAAGTCATTTTTAAAAGATTCGACTGCATTCAAGCTCTTTGATAAAAGTGATATTTGGGTTCAGATGAGCGTTTGTTTGAATTAGAACAAATGCAGTGTGTTTAAGCTCCAACTGCATTTCCTGTGAGCAGACCATGTTTTATTCATGGGCACAAAGCCTGGCATCATTCACTCACACCTCATCCAGCAACCAGCACATGTTTCCTTGTTCTTTCTTTGATTTATTGTCTGGTTAGGGAAGACAGAGGGTTGTGTATCAGGGAGATAGAGAGGACTGATGGACAGGTAGATTTCCTGTTCACATTTTGTTTGTGATAAGTGCAGGAGGTTAGGATTAGGAGGTTGATTACAAGGTGTTTCCTTTAACATGTGTCTGTGTAGAATATGGCTTTAAATAACTTTATATAGCTTTAAATCTTTAACTGACATTTAAAGATTTTCTGCAAGTGTTTGTGTGTTTGTGTAAAAAAAAATAGACAATACAGAATAGAAAATCAGCATGATCAAGAACAATTGATTTGTGATACAGCAGATATGGTCACCTGACTGTAAATAACTAAACGGGAAAAAAATTATTGAGTTAATGCTCAATATTAGATGATACACTTGGATTCAGATCTGGCTTGGTCACTTACGTACAGTACAATAGCATGATGTTTCATTATGGAGCTTAATCTAGTGCTCAACACTGCCCTAACGTGATTTTTTTTTTGTTCCTTACGATAGTGTGAAAAAAAAGAGAGTAAAAGTTGGAAGTAGAGACAGAAAAAGAAAAAGAGACTTGACATTGATGGACAGTTGGCTTGTGCAAAGCCTGTGTTATTGGGGAAATGTCATTGTATGTGACAAGCGCCTTCTATTTTCAATGATTTTGCATCATTGTACTGTGTGCACACACTTTCCAGCAGTAGGCAGCAGGATAATATTGCCTCTTCCATCATCACTATTAATTAAGCCTTAGGCTGACTCATAATTTAAAAATACAGTTTCTCCACATGTGTTAAATATACAGGAGATGTGGTTATACTGTATGTGGTGGTCCATTGAACTATCCAGAGAACATGGTGGATATGAAGAAGGATATCTTAAGAAAGTGCACACACACTTGTTTATAGTGATATAGAATGACTTGTGCTAATTAGAAATGAGATATTTGGGAAAAAATACTTTTTATGATTCGTGTTCAAGTCAAACCAGGACTTATGATAAAAATGTTAATGGGTGAAGGCATAAAAGGGATTGACGAGCCCAGCCAAGGTGTCTTGGAGCCCACTGCAGTCGTTCCTGTGAACAATTAGCAAGTAGAACGCCTGGTTCTTGAAAATCAATGGAAAACTTGTCACCAACTTGTGAAAGAAAGAGACACATCTGTCTGTGGAATCTGTACACACAATCATTCACCAACACCATTTGCACATTACAGGAACTCAGCTGGGAGTTATTGCCTCATTCCCCATATACTGTACTTCTGACTCCTGATATCTCTCTAGGGTTGACTTAACCCAACTTTCCATCTATTCAAAAAGGCAAGTTGTCTCCCATTGTAGCTGGTTTAAGTAATTGTTTTTCTATAAAAACAAATTGGTCTAACAATACCCCAACATTAAAACACACAAACATGACAAAACTTTATTCTTTCAAAACTAGTTAAATTTAAATCAGCGATCAGTTACCAGGACAACACCAGAGGCTTATCCTCTTACTGATTCTTTTATATAACAACATTATAACCATTAAAAAATATATGGGAAAAAAAAACTGTTTTTTGAAAACAAAAAAAGAGTGTTTGTTTTTTTGCATGTGAATCTGAGGGGATCGTGTCTCTCCAAGTCCAATAGAAATGGTTTGGATGGCTTCATAGGTGTCCGTCCAGTCCTTTTGAAATTCAATGTTCAGAGCACAGACCTGACTAAACGTACAACTAAAACTGTTGCGTAGTCAATCCAGGCCATAAAGGACTGCAGTTCCCTCTAACAACACAGCAACTTCAAGAGCTCGTTCACGCTCCTCCAGTACAGTAGCTCCAATCCCAATCCTCTAGATTTACAAGAGAAGTCTTGTAAAGACGATGATTTCACAAAATATCTATTTGGGATATAAATTAAAGATATGAACAAGGCTATACATCAGGTTATCAGTATATTGTTCCATATTCCCAATGGTTTGCTATTTTCAACAGTTTTACTTTGTCATTCTTAGGAGTAACTGCATGTTTGAAGTGTTGTTTTAAATCAACCATATATCTACGCAATTTAGTTTTAATACAAATAAGTTAACAGATAAAACACTTGTAGATGAGCATTATCGACTCTAAAGCAAAACTAACACTTCAGGGTGCTTGCGCGTCAGTGTGTGCCGGGGTGGAGCAGGATGCTGTTGCTGGGCAAAAGTCAGGAAAAAAGTGATGGAAAAAGATAGATATGATTATAAGTGTTTAGCTCCATAAATCCTGTACAGTGCGGTAACATGAAGCCTAACGTTAGCTAAGCTAACCTCAGTAATGTCAGGGTGCCTCATTATAGTGATAAGTGGAAACGCACCAGCCTGTCTAAAATACCTGTAAGCTAACTGAAACATATTTTATTTTAACAAATACTTCCCCAGAATAAAGAGTCCATAAAACCGCCATCTACTTTTTAGTGTAGATTGATAGTGTCAGTCCAGGGGAGGAAGGGGTGGGTGTCCTATAAATCATAGGTAAATTGCAGGCTCAACTTGTGTCGCCAAAATTTTCAAGTACACAATGTTACCTATTGTCTCAACAAATACCACTGTAAGATGTTGGACCAACAATACGACATTTATATTGTTGGAGTTTTAACAGTGTATGTGGAGTTTTGCAAGTTCTTCTTGTGCTGTAGCTTTCATCCAGGGTCTCTGGTTTCCTCCTAACTAATTCCTAAACTAATTAACTTATACTAAAACGTGGATTGCCTGTGCAGCCGGGTTATCGTCACTGTACCAGTCTGTTGTGGTGAAGCAGATAAAGCTCTTTGTTTACCTCTCAGTGCAGTCCCTACGCTCAGCAAGAGTCATGGTTGAAAGAATAAATTGCAAGTATGAGTTGTGGAAATGAGGTTATTCTGCAGGCTTGCTGGGGTTACTTATGCAATGTGAAGAGGCAGAACACTTGGCATTCAAGGAGCGCCAAAGAGTAGAGTCTCTGAAGTGATAGAAGTCAGTTGATATGGCTTGGCCTTCTTACAAGGAAGTGCCCTGGGCACTTCCCACTGGACAGACACCTCGGGGCTAGACCTACTGCACAGTTACAGGCCTTAGAAGCCCAAGAATCAGTTCTGTTGCATCTAGCAACAGCAGCAGAAACTAATACGTAGACTTGCAAAAAGTTTGGCAAGAGAATTACTAATCTAACTAATCTTACTAATTAATAATCATCATCATCGATACAACTTTATCCTGTATACAGGGTTACGGTTGGCCTTCCTTTTAGACTTAGGGCACAAGGCAGGGTGCACCCTGCATGAAGTGCCAATCCATCCAATCATACTGTACACTCATTCACACACTACAGGTCATTTTAAAATGGCAGTTAGCCTAATCGTATGTCTTTGGACTGTGGGAGAAAACTGGAATACCTGGAGGAAACCCACTAAGCAGGAGAAGAACATGCAAACTCCATACACAGAAGGCAGGAATAGAACCCGGACCCTAGAGGTGCAAGGCAACAGTGCTAAACACTAATTCACCATACCATTTGATGGTATAAAATTTTATAAAAGTTTGTTGTATGCCTGAGACAGCATAGATCTCCCAGATGATTTGAGAACATCTGGGGATCCTCCATGAGAAGCTGGAATCTGTCAATAAAGTTAGAAAAGCTTGGACTGCTCTCACCATTATGCAAAGTGAAAAGAAGAACCTGAATGAATGAATATTTTTGTTTATTTCTTAGTCTTCTTTTAAAATTTTTACAAACTCCTCAAGCACTACAGTACATCCACACAATGCCCTGATCTGATCTCGGTCACATAACCGCATAATATTCCAAACTACATACTCACGCATGCACACAAATTGCCTACTATTAGCATAACGTTTAACACGAGCTCAAATTTTCCATGTTTTGTCATTTTGGCTTTATGTTTGAGAACATCGACTTAATCATTTTTGAAGGATGTCATTTAGTCTCCAGTACCCTGTGAAGGAAAGTTCTGTCTGAGCTCTTCAGTGCTCAGACAAGTGTTTGCTTTAATTAGGAGGAATGCAAAGCGATTAAGCTCCAACTGCATTTCCTGTGAGCAAACATGTTTTATTCATGTGCTCAAAGCCTGGCTTCCTCCAGAAGCATCTTATCCTCCATGCAGCACTCATTTTTCGATGGTTTCAGCTGGATTTATTTCCTTTTTAGAAGGAATAAAAACAATTTGAGTTTGGGGTTTGAGAGATGGAACAACTGATGGACAGATAAATCTCCTGTTCATCTTGTGCTGTCTTTGGATGTGATAGATTATAATAGAGTGTGTGAAACCTTCTAAATCTGGGTCCAGTCACCCATTTATAACCATGTGTTCTTACTTCTCCTACTAATTATTGAAAATCAATTGTAGCATTGTATTAGACAATACGCAGCGTAGATTTAAAGCCAGGTTAGCTGTAATCTTGGCTTAACATTTTGCCCGGTACATCATTAAAACACATGAGAGGGTGTGAGAATAAGAAATAAAAAGTGAAAAAGAGAGTAGTCTACTTGCTTGACATTGATGGAGAGTGAGCTTATGTAAAGCCCTTATTATCGAGGAAATGAAAGTGCTAAAAGAGTCAATAAACATTATAAGGACTGGGGCAATGGACCTTGTCTTTTTTTATTTCTCTCTTTTTCACATTTGTCCAAAAATGGCAGTTTTATTCTTCTTTCAATATAAATTGAAACATTGTCTCTGCGTGCTTAAATGGCAAAGTTCTTCTTGGTAATCTAGAAGATTCAAAAGGAAGACGAATGTGTATCAGAATGGTATTGAACTCACAATTTATTTATAACATTTTCCAAATCTCTCCATAACTCTGATTTGTTAGTCATTGTGGTCACTGACTGATTAATGTTTTAACACAGAGAGTTATCATTAATTTTATCCAGTTGGCACTTCCTGGGAAACATGAAGAGCAGATAGTCATTATTGTCTCCAGGCGGCCTGGTGAATTAGTGGTTAGCAATGTCGCCTTGCACCTCTAGGATCCGGGGTCTATTCCTGCCTCGGGGTCTGTGTGCATGGAGTTTGCATGTTCTCCCCATGCTTGGTGGGTCTCCTCAGAGCACTACAATTTTCTCCCGCAAGTCCATAGACATGCAATTAGTGTTCTCAAATTGCCCAAAGTTTTTGAATATTGTCCTACCAGGGCTATAAAAATGGGAATGAATACTGGTCATCATTGGCCTCCATGGTCCCTAGTTGGACTACAGAGGTTTCTACAGTGGATGGATGGATGGACGGATGGATGGGTGGACGGATGGATGAATGGATGGATGGATAAATGTCGATATTGCCTGGCCAAAAAAGTGTCACCATGTGTAATAATTTATTTGATGTCTGAAAGCAATTCCTCATGCTCCCAGAACCGCTTTTCCCACTTTTTTCACTGATTCCTGGAATATACCCATGATATTATAATTGCCACATAACATTTCTGTGTCTAGACCTGAACAGCTGAAGCCACCGCAGATCATAATACTGCCTCCAGAGGCTTGTACAGTACTTGAACTTCATGCGTTCCCTTCCTACCCTGACGCACCCGACGATCAGGAATAGGCTCAATATGAACTCATCATGACTACATGACCTTTTTCCATCGCTCCAATCTTTATGCTTCCCATGAAACTGAAGCCTTTCTCATTAACAAGTGGTTTTCTTATGGACACAAAGGTTTAAACCCAATCATGTGGGTTCACATTGTGTGTGCATGGAAATGCTTTTACTTACTGTACACTAATAAACTTTCATCCAGGGTCTCCGGTTTCTCTGATTTCTACTGTGGGTTTTTATGATGCAGTTTCACCAAGTGTTTATGTCATTTCCATTCATGATTTTTTTTTTCTTCAGATCCCATGTTATCCATGAAGTTGACAGTTCAGCAGTATCCTTCCAGGTTTTACAGTAATAATGTGTTGCATTGCTCTCAACCCAATTCTAGTGATTTTGAATCTCCATGTTATTTCTTAGTCAATGTTTTTTTTTTCCTCAAGTGAATTAGGCCAACAGTTCAACCCATCTGAAATGGTGACTTTTATTTTGAATATGACATTGTTTAGTGATTAAAAAATAACTGCAGCATTCAGAATTACAACTAACAATCTTATTTTATCCCATATCACATGTTGATTGATGGCATTTCAGTCCCCCACTTGACTTTGTGGAAGGATGCACTTGTGGTTGTTATCTGATGACTGGTAAATTGTCTTTGATCTAATAATTTGTTTATATTTTCTCTGGTCAAAAGAGACAAATTATAATTTAGATGTTGAACAGGTTTGGGAGAAAAGCCAGAAGCACAAGCTGGTGGGTCACCGACATATTGAACCGTTAGACATAAAACAATATTTATTAATTTTAATGGTAAAAATGTGGTTTTGAACATCAACAACAACAACAACAATGAAAAAAATCATAAGCAAACAAAAAACATTAAATATCTCTAAATTTAATTCATGATCAATTTAAGAGCTTTAATTAAATCTGGACCTGAAGTATCTCTTTGGCAAAGCTATTTTTAATACACCTAATACCCAATGCAATCACCGTTAGTGCTCGCTTATGCAAATCACCCATCTGCTTCAGGGAGTCCAGTGTAGAATTAGAGGCGATGGAGTCCATTGTGGGCCTTATCACTCGTGTTCTTCGCCAGTTGAAAGCACCCGCTCATTTCCTCAGCTTTTAATGGTGATAGAATGGGATTTGGAGGCCAACAAAAGTGTCAGCTGCTGCCATTTTGGCATCATCATGATCTAAAGGTGGCATATTATATCATTTGACATCATTAAACAGGGAGCACAAAAGGAAACTCTGTGAGCTGCAGTCCGAGTCTGATGAAGTCCACAGTCTAAAACAGGAGGTGAATGTCATGAAAATAGCGGGCATCAGAGGTAACAAGTGTTGGCGTCAATGTAAAAAACGTAATTAAACTTCCAAATTCCAAAATTTATGAGAGAAAGTTTTGCACAGGGGGCTTTGCGTTCAGTGTACAAAATTGCATTTAGTTATTACTTTCTGTGCCAATTGAACAGACAGCAATTAAGCATGAATAACATGATTTTCAATGCAGAATTGTGACTAAAATTATAATAAAAGTCCAAAACCTAGCTAAAAAGTGGCTTGTAAGGGATACCATGAGTTAAACATTCTATTTACAGGGAATTTCACCATTGACATATTTCAATATTTTGTTCTATGCTGGTATTCAAAAGCCCAAAGACTAGAGCTCACACCTGCTGTAGGTACTCTTTAGAGAAATTCTTACTTGTAAGATACACAATTTAGTATAAGATATACAATTTAATATGACATTTTATATATTTAACCTTTAAATAACTATTTTCTGGTGGCCTGGTAGTAGTTTATTATGCCCAACCATCAGCAAATCCATCAATCTATTATCCATGCCGCCTATCCTGTGTAAAGTTATGGGGGGCCTGGAGCCAATCCCAGGGATTTTAGATGCTGTAAGCATATTTTAATTAAATATATTTGTGCATGCAGTAATATTACAGACAACTATTAATCTTATCTTATAGAGGTGAAGTAAAGAGAACA
>JAQQZS010000035.1:3236642-3250604 GCA_030068045.1 Platyallabes tihoni
CAATAATAAAATTATTCCTCAAAAATACAACTTGCCTAATAATTCTGCACTCCCTGTATATATATACATATATATTATATATATGTATCGTTCAATCATGCAGGGGATATTTCTGCACCTTACATTCAGTCTGGCTGAAAAGAACAAAATTCTCTTGCAGAGGACCTTCTACACAACCGGCCATACAGTATCTGTAGCGTTCTCTGCAGCAAAGCCCCAGCTGTGGGAGTGAAAATGTGAACAAATCTTCCTTCCATTAGTGTGGACACCCGAGACACCTGACACAAAATCGATGAACAAGCTGCGAAAACAAATCCAGATTCTCGAACCAGCAGAGAGACGGACTTTGTATGAATACTTCTGACAGGAAACCTCACTCCTCCATGTTACACAAATTATTACTAAAGTGACAGCAGTACATGTTGATTATCTAACTCGGTTATAAGTAAAATAAATAATAAGTTTAAAAAAGCGTTACACTGTAAGTAATTGGAGAATAGATTTCCATTCCAGGTCATCGCATCTAATATTGTTTATCAGTGCAAAAAAAAAAAAAAAAAGAATCAGCAAGGACGTTCAAGCAACTCATCATCTGCCAAGGCTTTCTCATGCTACGCAAAGCAGTTGGCACAAAAGCAACTGCACTGAGGAAATCCCAATAACATGTTTCAATACGCTGGTTTAAACAGAGTGTGAGAGTGTAGCTAATATAGAAGGAGCTAACATTCTAAAATTCTAGCTGATGGGAAATATTAGTTTTTAAATTATATTTCACTTTAGCTTTAAAAAATGCACGCTAGAAAAAGGTTTTATTTGACTACCTTTAGCTTTCATTGTGCAGCATTATGGCTAAATAAAATAATCTTTCTCCTGTTTTATCAGTGAAGAAAACCTCCATAGATGTGATACATGGTCAATCAGTACATTCAGGTCGTCAGCTGACTTCATTTTATTGCCAGATATAGACCTGAGCGACTGAAGCAACTCCAGATTATAACACTGTCTCCAGAGACTTGTAGTAACCTTCCAGGTTTTAGTAATGTGTTAGACAATTCTTAACCCAATTACAGTCATTGTCCTAAACAGAATAGTTTGCAAAATAAACAAGGCACAGATGAGAAAAGAAAAATTTTAGCAATAAGAACCTCCCAGGAAATAAGTGACATGAAGGATTTTATTACTTGATCCTGTTTAAAAACAAACACACACACACAAAAAAAATAACAAGTTGAAGATATTGTAGTGCAGAATTTCAGTTACAAATAAACCTTAAACTTTTAAAGTTCCCATAATTTACTGTTTCTTTAACAAGTTCACACATGCCTCATAGCTCCCTAAAAGTGTGTGTTAGTGCTCCAGCTGAAATACCAATTAAATAATGTATTTCTTATATCTCAAACTCCATCTCCTCTTCTGAACACACGGTTTCAGTGTCTATATACTGTAAATGAGTTCCTGCTAAACCCTGTGCCACTAGAGAACAGAGGAGCAACAAGGGCAACAGGGGAGGGAATGTTTTTATATGGGGGGGGCGGGGGGGGGACTAATTGGCTTGTTTAAACTACACTATAGCAAAGAATACAAAAGAATGGAAAAAGGATAAAAAGCAAGGAATGCCTTTGCATGTAAAAATACACCAGAAACCCATTTGAATATGAAGTGTATTTTGCATAATCCATCCATCCATCCATCCAGGAACGTCTATAGCGCAACTAGGGAATGTGGAGGCCAATGGTGAACACTGTATTTATTTCTACTGTATCAACATTCACACGCTCATTCACACAATACAGGCAATTTGGGAACACCAATTAGCCGTATCTGTTTTTGGACTTTTTGGGAGGAAACCGGAGTACCCAGAGAAAACCCACCCAGCACTGGCAGGAACTGGTGGGAACTGAGCCTGGACCCTGGAGGTGTAAGGCGACAGCGCTAACCACTAAGCCACTGTGCAACCATTTTGCATAATAGGTGCCATTTAAAATATTTTCACTGATATTTTCAGTGCAAAGCTATCCTTAGAACTCTGCACAAACATGCAAACATTTCTTTGGATATAGACGACTAAATATATTTATCTTCATATAAAGTGCTGGAAACAGCAGAGTAGACTGCCAAACACCCCAAATCATTATCATACAACAAACTTCGAAAAAAGTAACTTGGTGTAAAAAAAAAAAAAAAAACAAGGACATGAAGAGACGGCAGATGGCGGGGATTTCTCCAAAACAGCTGCTAACTATAAGTAATGGCCAGCAGTGGACAAACTGTTAAAGCTGCTTCTTCCACTCTTTCTGGACGTAACGTGGAGGCGGAGAAACAGAAACATATGGCATTGAGCGCTGGTGACAGGCGGCCGAGTCTCATTATCATTGTTACAAAGTGTAGACGTGTGTGTATAGAGTATGGAACGGTGCATGGCTAATGCGATGCCGTGAGTTCAGTAAGAAGAGGATGTGAGTACGTTTTACCCTGCACTGCTGGCAGGAGGAAACTTTACTGGTCAATTATTTGGTCCTGATTTTCTAGACACGCAATCAATTTTACACATAAAATGGTTTGGTAGATAAATTACCTTGCGGCATTTTCCCTCAGAGGGACGTTTAACCTTATGATACCCTGAGTAAGTAGTTCATGAATTTATATAGGGCACTCAGTTATGAATGACGCCGACTACAGCTGCAAGGTAAATAGTGGCTCAGAATGTCAACATAAATGTCCAGATGTGACTTAGTTACAGTATATACAAAAACAATGTTTTAAGCTATATATTATATTCTTACGGGATTGATAAGGTTAATAATACTTAGAAAACACTTATAATAAAGGTTAGTGATACAAATGTGCATCTTATTGTCTTAACGGTTCCCTATAATAAGCTTTTTAACATGGGCTGAGTGTAAGAACTAATCTTCTCTTTAAGGAGGAAGCCATAAGGTCTGAAAGTTATTTTTTTCTTGTGTGCAGGATATCCATACAGGAGGAGGCTGTTAACCAACAGGAATTAAACATCTAGAACAGAGTAGAGTGAAAGGATTTAGGAGTTACTGGTGTAGTGAAGTACTGTATGCCAATTAAATAAGGATAAATATTAAACAAAAACTTAAGCCTTTATCATTTAAGCATTTACGTACTGTACTGTTTTTCGAACATGCTTATTGTTCCTGTTTGAGGATATGTACTGTTCAAGTCAAGCCTGGACTTTTGATTGTGTCGTAGTTATCCATTAATTTTTACGGACCAGGCGTTCCACTCGCTGAATGTTCACAGGAATGACTGCAGTGGGCTCCAAAGCACCTCGGCCGGGATCGTTGTTCACATCTCTAAAAGGTTTGCACCGATCGAATGGTTTACTGCGGCTGAGAGTCTCATCACAAGTCTTCTGTAAATGTCAAATGCTTTTACATCTTCATTCACAAGTATTTTCATTACAAGTCTGAGTTTGCCCCTCGTACGTAATACCAGAAGTAACTTAGGTTATAAGAACAATTGTCTATTTGTATTTTTTTAAATGTTGAACATTTAACATGAACCCATTTCCCAAATATTTGCTAAAAAGATGTCACATTTGACCAAGTCTTTAGTGTTTAATCCAGTAGAAAAAAATATATTTATTTCTTAAATCAAAATTGGTTAGATCTAAAAAATTTCCATGTAACATTTCACATCCCAAAGGAAGTGTGTCAGTCAGTGTGAGTGATGTGCATGTCAGTATGTCCGATAAACACTGAATGTTCAGAAGTTCAGAATTACTTAAACATTTACAGAGAAAAAAAAAGAAGATGTGGATGTGGTTTCGTTCATTTACAGCCTTTTACCTTCCAAAATTTCAAAAAAAAGTGTGATTTTTTTTTTGTACAGGGCATTAAAATCATTCACACATTAAAAGAGGTTCTGCTTTTAGCCTCATTTAGTCAATTATGTCATGAATCATCATCAGGGGGATTTGTCGGACTACTAACAACATCATTCTATTATAACAAAGCACAGGTCCCATAATACCACCATGGAAATGACTGCAATTAGCTTAATCACATAATTCCCTAATGTTGATCCTTGAGTTTATTAGCGTGGAAAGGACGGAGCGGTATAACCCCCCTCAGGACCTGCCTCCAACCAATAACCTGACAAAGGTTTGAGAACCATAGCTGATAGCAGACTCAAAAGGGTCAAGAGAACATGCTAGAGAATCTAAACTAGGTGATATTAATATTCCACTCACGGGTAAGTGCTTAGCCTTGAGGATCCACTTATGACTGGATGTGTGAGAGCTTGGGGAGGTCGGTTCGGTAAAAAAGTCAGATATGGCGACTTGCATCCATTGCTTGCGAAGTGTCAGAGTCTGTGTGGTGAAGTGGTGTGGGGATTTTGTCTTTGAACCTGCAAAGAGACTTAGTCATTGCGAGTCATCCTCCTGGGGTTCTGCTAATTTTGAATTGGTGGGTGAGGATACAATCCATCCATCCTTCCATTAACCCATATATCTTATTGTCTGTGGGGTCGTGGGTGGCCTGGAGCCTATCCCAGAGCACTTGGAGTTCAGGTTGGGTGGGGTGGCAGGTCATCGCAGGATTCTTCAGGATTACTGAAACTGGACACTAATATCAATTATCACACCAAAACCAGGAACACACTTTCCTTTAAGCAGTCACTATATTCCAAACTTATACAATTCCACAAAATTGCTTGTCTAAAAAATACAAAATAAATAAATATATAAATCCTGAAAGGCTGCTGTGCCTCAGAAGCAGAAAGAAATTGATGAAGTCACGCCTCACAGGCTGCATTATTAAGGCTCCATTGTTTAAAGCTGAAGCAACTTGTTCCTTGGCACATTCGGCAAATTATTTGGACTAGCAATATTGTAATATCCAAAAAGTAATTACCAAAAATTCACCAGAGATCCAGCTAACAAGCTAATGTAAATAATCATAGTTGATCTTAATTTATATATGTATTTATTTGGGTAGTTTTCAGGAAAGAATTCTATTTGCTAACACCATATGTTTATTAGAACAACTAGAAAACACTCCAAGGACTCTCACTAGCTGAGCACTGAATGTGATGGTTGAAAAGTATTCATATATCCATAAAGTATTCAGTATCCATAAAGTGTGCATTCTATAAAGCCACTTTAAGCAAGCTTTTAAAGTTACAGTAACTCTACTGGTTCTATATACCGAGTTTAAACATCGATGAAACATTTGAAATTGCAGCCACATGACAAGAGTGTGCAATAAAGATCAGCTTAAACAAACACACTTTGGCTGGCATTAGTGATAACTCCAGTGGTAATGTCGATGATTACCTTCTTAATACAATAATAAGTCTGGTTAATGGTACAGATTTAATCTAATGCTGTGTTTCTATATGAGCTGATCAAGGTGGCACGGTGGCTTAGTGGTTAGCACTGTTGCCTTGCACCTTCAGGGTCCGGATTTGATTCCCAAAAACCGTGTATATGAAGTTTACATGTTCTACCCCTGGCTTGTTGGGTTTCGTCTGGGTACTCAGGTTTCTCCTCACAGACCCAGTCAGACATGCTGATTAGGCTAATTGGCCTTCCTAAATTACCCTTTAGTGTTTGAATGAGTGTGAGTGTGTGCAATTTATTAGCATCCTATCTAGGGTGTACCCCGCCTGGTGCCCTAAGTCTCCTGGGATGGGTTCCACCCTCTCTGCGATCCTGTATACAGGATAAAGTGGTATAGACTATGAGTTAGTAAAACCCAATGAGGACAGAAAATGCTTGATTTTACCTACACATACATGCATGCATGATGGTGAATGATGTCTCATGTATCCTGCATACAGTATGTTTGATGCATAGCATGAGTTTGTGCAAGTCATTAAAAATTTATACGAAGTGCCCACAAGATGCAATATGCATGTAAACAGAAGGGGGGCAGTGTCAGCAGGCAGTTAAAAAAATGTCAATCTTAAATTCTGACATTGAACCAACCTCCTTGAGCGTTATCATGTTTGTTTAATTGTTTACTTACGTACATAACTGTTTGAGTGAATTCTCCGATAAGCCCCCTATTGGAATTCTCTGGTAACACACATAGTATACAGGCAAGTTTGTTAACAAATATAGTAACGACGTTGCCGGTTAACTGCATAAACACATGGTTTAACAACAGGTATATTTCTGCCCTCATGTTGCAAAGTCATTTACAAGTAGAGAACTTTACCGTGTTTAGAAAAGGCTGAACTTTAAAGTGTTCACAGTGTGGGCGGCCATGTTTTTGATATTGCTACATAAACAAGAAAGGAAATGGAAAGGAAGAGGAAAGGAAGTTGAGGAGTTGAGAAATTTCATGTGAGGGGTGTTTTTGTTGGCTTTTTTCACTAATAGGTGTGAATTACAATAAAGAGCTGCCTTGAACACAGTATATGTTTCACCAGTTGGGGGTGAGAAATTGGAGTAATTTGTGAAGTTTCTATTGCCTTAAAGATCAAGAAGAGAATGAAGGCATCCAAAGATCATGTTTGTGCTGAGGTGCTGCTAAGCCAAATAAATTAAAAAAAAAAAAAACATCAAAGATTTATAATTCAGAAATATCACATGAGAACAGAACAGACCAACATGGAGGTGATTAAGAACAACTTTAAAGAAGTTTAAGGAGACTAATCAGATGTTTTTTCTTGCTGAATATGCTTCTGTGGCTGATTTTGAATGTGGATTTTGGCAGGCAGCTGCTCTCTCCTCTTTCCAGTACTGTGGATTGTACCACAGTACCTGTTTTTACCCAGGCTGGTAACTGAAAGTGTAATTACTGATTGTTAGAACATTGGTGACGTAGAGTGATTTACTGCAATTCTGATTCTTGTTCTTTACCGCTGTGATATGGACAGTAAATAAGTCTAGACTTGAATTCAATATCTCTGTCTGGTTTCTAGGATGTGAAGATAGTTATACAGCATATGAAACTGCAGTTTGACAAAGTAAAACGCGCCAAAATTCATGAGGTCATATTTTACTGTGTGTTTGTTTCAGAAATCTGGAGATTCCCAGTGGAAATGTAAAAAGTGCACATTTCTCTTTTTAATAGTCTAAAACAATAAAGTTTAAGATCTGTACATTTCTCCTGGGAAAATTTACAGATATTTCAGATTTCTGTCACTTGATGTGAGTAAAAAAAAAAATAAATAAAAAAAATAAAATAAAAAAAAGAACAAGCAATAAAAATAATGCCACTCTTATTTCGGGCTCTTTCATGTACGTAGGGGTTTCAAATTAGGTGCTGTCAGAATTTTAATTTGGTTTTGTCAAGCACAGAAGACATGAGAGGTCTCAAGAAAAACAAAGACCCTTTGAAGACAGTCTGTCATGCATGCGTGTATGTGTGTGTGTGTGTGTGTTGTACATGTTTATTTCTCCAGTGTCCCAAATGTGACAACACTTTAATACAAAGATTTTATTTTTTATTTTTTTACGAAGTCTTTTTTGATTTTTGATTTTATGTTCCTTTTTTTATTACATCTGACTTTTAAATGCAATTTTGCAGAGAAAAAGTTTTGTTCATGAAAGTGTCTGCTAGTTCCGTCATTCATTCATATACATGCTTATTCATTAATATATTTATTCAAATCAGTTGCTAGTTTGATTTATATAAATCTCTGTTTGCTTGGTTCAGTTAATTTTTTTTGTTTAACAAGGATTGCTTGAGTTCTTTATTTGATATGTCTGTTAAAATAAGCAGCTCACATGGTTCCATATATTACAATAAATGCGTCCTTATAAAATATATATATATATATTTATAATTCAAAATATTTTAATTCTGAAAATAAGTCTAGATTTAGGATACTTATTTAGCCGAACCCAGAGAGAAGCTTCATCACTTAGTTCAGTGGATTAAACACTCATACATTAAGGATGAGATAAATACTAGTTATCTACAGTACTATCTGACTATTGTTCTGTTTATTGCTAAAACATTTCCATTTTCCAACACCGGGCAACAACATAAATTTCACAACAGCGAGTCATCCACTGACTCTTCCTACCAAATTAGAGAACATAAATCTTAACTACATTAATCTCGAATACTTTTTTCTCTCATGAACTAACGTGGAGAAAATAATGAGCTCTTCCTTGTGTACAGTCCCTTGTTTAAAACAGCATTTGATATATCGCAGGCAGTAGATATTATGCAAGTACAAAATTCCTGCCATTTTCACGGGAAAAAATAAATAAATAAAATAACCTTTGACAGAGCTCTAAATGTGAATTACTATAAGATGACGGTCGGGGCGACTCGGAGCACATCAAGAACATTATGTTACAAAGTATTTTTTCTCCCGTGGTGTAATAACATGGCAAAAAAAAATATCCTTTGCTCTGGAGCTTTTAAGTAATTAAGTGTTGGTAGATGTGCTTAACTCATGACTACACTAATGGGTCCATATTGCAGCAGCAATCCATGCACATCACTCACACTGACGAGTTTCTCTGTAGAGACACCGTGCAATAGCTCTTAGTGCCTTCAGTCAAACATATTCAGAGAAAGAGCACATTTTCCCTCTTTTGTGTACATCTCTATCTCTGCCCAAAATCACAACCATCATGTTGAACCATCATTCACCACCATATATCCCCTTTAACATGCTGAAAGGTAAAGTGAAAAACATTGATTATATTGTTACAATGGCATCAAAAAGTGGGTGGGATATATAGTTTTATGCAGCAGGTGAACATTTCGTCCCTGAAGTTGATGTTTGTGAAGATTCTTCATCCAGGTGAGGATACAGTATCTGGAGGTTTAGTCGTGTCAACTGGACTTCTTTCTTGTTAGGACAAAATATTTCACTGCTCATTCAAGTAGCTTCTTTAGTCTGAGGGATTGGTATGTATCCAAAAAGTTGTATCCTCCAGGGTCAAGAATCTTCATCTTTCTGATTGGGTTTATTACATGAACAGTGGAGGAGGTGAGAGTAGGAAAGAGCATCATTAGAAAGTAGGGAAGGAAGAAACAGTAATAGAGATTAGGGTAGATAGATGAAGCAGCTTGAAAAATAGAAGACCAGTTGTGCCTAAGACCTCCACCAGAGTTTCCACTTGCACATACAGTAGATGGTCTCCTTTACACCTCTCTCGAAGCATCTATTCTCGCTGTTGAAGAATTGTGCATTATCTTAAAATGTGTGTCTTTTCTTCTTCAGATGAAGGTATTGATGATGGTCCTTCATCAATACCTTGTCTTTCCTTACATTGCTGGAAACGCTAAAAAAAATGATTGTTTGGAAAAATTCCAGTTCACTTTAAACCACTGCCACACTAAAACTCCAATGACCAGACACCAAAATTTGTCACCAAAATAGAACGAGTGTTCTAAACTCTACATAGGAGAGACAAAAGAATGTCGACATACAGTAGGAGAATGTACCAGTACAGAAGGAGTAACATCTTAGGATCAAAGTCAGCAGTGTATCAAAAGGTGGTCTGGTCTGATGAATCATTCTTTTACCTCATGTGGATGGCCAGGTGTTTTTGTGTCCCTTACCATCTTAAGAGATGGCACCAGGATGCACTATGGGATAAAGACGAGCTGGTGGAGTCAGTGTGATGCTTTGGGTAATGTCCTGTTGGGAAGCCTTGGGTCCTGCCATTCATGTGGATGTTACTTTGACTTGTACCAACTTTTAAAACTACCCTTCGTGACACAATAACAGTAATATTTCGAACATTATGCAGGCTGCCATTTGGAGAAACCAAAGAATAAGGAATAAACCAGTTGTTGGGTCAAAATAACCCAACCAGGTGTTCATTTGTAAATGACTCACTACATCTGATTTGACCCAACATGAGCAACACAACAATGTGTTTAAAGTACCTGAAATAACCCAGAATTTTGACCCAGCATAAACCACCCAACAATGTGTATACAGAAAGAACACAGCTTTTTTAGAGTGTATTTTTTTTTCTTTAGATATTCTAATGTTCTATGTTTAAAGTGTATTTTTCCAGTTATTTCTATATTTAAAGTTTGATGTCTATAAATGTATTTTTTTAAATAACGATAAACAGATACAAACAGAGATAGACTATATAACAGTTCATTCTTTGCACAAATAAAATTGTCAGCTAGTGAACTAGTGATTGTCTGTCTAAACAACATTTAACCAATGTTTTTTTTAATGTTTTTAAACTCATTATTGTACAGTGAATACCAATAGCCCTGGATCTAATTATTCATGTTTGTTGTATAAAGTACTCAGATGTGGAAATTACCATCACTGTAGTATTTCTTCGATACAACATATTGTTATGACTTTTTATGACTTAAGCTCTAATTATATTTATGAATATAGTATATTATATACTAATGAAAATGTCACTTTACGTCACCTAGCGGTCATTTCACGAATGACTTATTATTTTTACACGATTTATTTTGGCCACTGTCGTTTTGCCGCGGCGGTGAGCACAGCGGTAATAAGCATACCCGTTGACTACCTACTGTACCTAAACAGTTGTTGTGACCAAGTTCAGGGAAATGGTATGTACACCACCACCAGGAGGTTTCACTAAGTGTACACCATGTAATGTAATAGTGAAAAAAACCGTCTTGAACTTGACTGAAAGGATGACATCCAAGAAGGAATTCACACATTCCACACCTCCAAGCTCGATTAAAGTTTGCAGCTGGTCACTTGGACAATGGAAAAAACTTCTGGAGGTTTGTTTTCATCACAGGTATGTTTGGAGGAGTAAAGGTGAGAAATTTATCCAAAGAACACTGTAGAAACTGTTTTGCTGTTGTTAGGGCCGGTGCATTGCATAAAACGAATTGAATATTGATGGAGAAGTAGGATAACACAGGATTATTCTGAATAATCAGCTGGACAGTTTTAAGTGGGACAAAATTAGGTTCAGCAGGGCGATAACCCTCAAACAGACCTTAAAGCTCGTTGTGGAATTTATAAAGCAGGCTAACTTTAGGATTTTTAAGCTTTTTAAAACCTGAATTAAACATTATCAACTCTACCATAAATAAGGGTTAAATATTCAACCAGACTTCTGCATGTGACACCAAAAGAATTTGTTAAAAGTGAAACTTGTTAAGGGATGTTCATCCAAATGTTCATGTGCTGTATGTATATTTTTGACCCTGTCTTAATTTCGGAAAACAAAATAGGTTCAAACTTCTTAACACCAAATTATTGGTGTTTTCTTCTATCAAAGATTTGTTGTACAATCATTCTGCTTAGAGGCAGGTCAGTTTAACAAACTCATTGCAAGCCGAATAATGCCATGATATTCATGTCCATGATACTGTAAGTGCATGCAAGCTATGCAAACCCATCAATCACAGGGAGACCATGCAAACTCTATGCACGCAGACCTTACGTGGGAATTGAACCAGGACCTGGAGGTGCAGGGCAACAGAGCTAACCACTAAGCCACCATACCTCCTAGCTATTAATTAGAAAGCGTAAAGCACTGAATTTTGAAGCGACATCATGTTCCATATCATCATCATCATCATCATCATCATCACATTTGCAACAGAAGCACTGAATGAGCTATGGCTAAGGCTAGCAAATGTAATTGAATTACTGTGCCATCCGATTACCTTCTGCATCCATTTTGACACACTAGTTACTATTTTGAATAAGTAACGAAGTCCATCACAACAAACTGCATATGAAAATCAGCAGCAGAGCAAAAGCTATCAACTGCTAGGTCATGCTTTTATCTGTGGGACAAAGCAATAAGCTAATCTGGTAGGTCATCAGGTAACAATTACGTAATCTTTATTCTCCACAAGTATAATTATCACTGAAAATGCATGGTAGCCAAATGTCTGTTAATGATATTTATGCTGTCTGCTTTTGTGACTGGTGTCATGGGAGTCACATGACTGCAAAACATCTGTGAGCTAAACTGCAACAATGGCAAATAAATATTTATCTCACTTTATGTGATATTTTGACAGTAGACTGATTTATTTTTATTTATTTATTTTTTTGTACTGCAGATTTTCTACACAAATCAAGTAGATGCAGGGCCACTCAGGCAAAGGTTAGATCGGCAGTAGTCCTGTCAATTAAACTTTTGCCTGAGTGGCCCTGCATGCTGGAGCAAGATGTCAAGATGTCCAAAATTCATCATGCATGATTGTTCATTGCTCAGTCTTCATGATGGGCATCTACTACAAACTAAACACAAACTAAACACATGTGGAAACATCTGGCACAGATCCATTGTTCTGTCTCATTCCTTTTAACAGACTGATTTTACTTGTGTCCTTTGTGTTACTATTTTCCTGAGAGGAATTTATCATTGTCTCTCTCACTCATTCCCTATAGCACTTATCCTGTACAGGGTCAAGAGGGGACTGGAACCTGTCCCAGGAGACTCGGGGCATGGGGCACTGGGTATATCCTGGATGGGGTGCCAATCCATCACAGACACTTACACTCAAACACACACACACACTCACTTACTTGGAAACACCAATTAGCCTAAACATCTGGGCTGTGGGAGAAGGAATTTTATTATTATCATCATTATTATTACTATCATTATTATTATATTATTATTGGCGGTACAGTTGCTTAGTGGTTAGCATTGTCATCTTCCACCTCAAGGGTTGGGTGCATGAGATTTGCATGTTCTCCCCATGCTTTGTGGGTTTCCTCCGAAAGACTAAAGACATGCAGATTAGGCTAACTGGCTTTACCAAATTGGCATTAATGTGTGAACGACAATCAGGCATTAGGGGTGTTTAGTAACTGCCACAGAAACGACAGATTTGTCCAGGATCCAGGACATGAGAATGGATAATAAAGTGGAGAATTATTATTATTATTATTATTTAGGGTTATACTGTACATTGCAAACATCACAGGAAACTTTATTTCTCATAGTCATTTTCATATTGGGGTATACAGTAAGTCCTGTAATTTTACTGACAAAAAAAAATAACTAAAGAGTAACTCTTTTAAAATTGGCATGCCCTCTTACAGTGTTTTGTCTTTGAGTAACTATTCCAATTAGCAAATAAAAAGAAAAGACTCTTGATTTTTGTGTTTTAAACAAATCCTGAAAGAAATGTAAGTGGCAGGATGCCATCAAAGTTCAGTTGAAAGACTAACAAGCACTTTTCTTTGGGTAAGTTCCCAATAGATAAATTGCATCCAGTTTGCAAAGAAACTTGCAAAGAAATCACAAATAGGACTCCTTCTTATTGGCCTTTAATACCTAGAATTATTTTTAGCAATTAATTTATGTTAGGCTTTAAGGCAAGTGTATGTGAATGCACAGGCACCACTAGAGATTCTGTGCCCCTTGAAAAACTAATATACTGAGTCCCAAACATAGCATTTTTACGGGCCCTTTGTCACCCCCCACTTGCACCATTACAGCTGTGCACCATTACATCACCCCTACAGTATGTGTAGAGTTTCTTTCCTTAAAATAACACTCAAGGAAAATCCAACAGCACAGAGCCATGCAAGTTATTGTATTAATCTGAACCTGGCCCAAAGCACCGGCCACCAAACAAGGAGAACTTTAATCACTTAAATATTGATGTAGTTTTTGAACTTAATTTCCTGCAATTTTACACCTACAGTATTAGCCCTGTTACTTAGTACAGTAAGTCAAATGTGATACCGTTGATTGCTTTGCTATTCGACCTGGAAAGTATTTTCTTTAAGTGTCTGAGGGACATGTATGGCTAAAAACAAAATGAATAAATAAATAAATAAATGGCATAATAAAGATACAGTATATTGAATTGCAGTGTATACATATATACATACATATATACATATATATATATACAACCTAATATTTTCCCATAACTTACTCTATGCTGCCACTGCAGAGGGACTTTTTAAACCGCACGTTTATATATATATATATATATAAAATTTATCGCTAAAGTCTGGAAAGCTTTCTTCCAGAAGTTGGGGACCACTGTTAGCCTAACGTCGGGCTATCACCCC
>JAQQZS010000035.1:3300474-3312663 GCA_030068045.1 Platyallabes tihoni
GTTCCCATAGTGTTTTCACGCAGCATCTCGTTCCCGCTTTTTCAGGGAACAGGGTTACAGCAAAGTAACCCGAGACGTTACACCTGTAGAGCCCTGAATGCTGACGTGCACAATGGTGTTATTACAGTACCTCCACTCTACTGAATATGTTAATAGTTAAATAGAAAACTTGTCTAAGATTCAGGGAGAAAAAAAGTACTACCATCCAGGATCTAGGATAGAACATGAAAAATGCTTGAAAACAAAATGTTGTTTTCTCTCAGACCAAATATAAAGTGAATAACATTAGGTACTGTGTGTATATATTTCATAATGATTATTATATATTCTCTTCAGATTTTAAGCCTCAAATTCCTGTCCTAGGTTGGCAGTAAAGTAACTTGTTGTAGTATTGTAGCTCTATCCATGTCAGTCTTTGATGTGTTGGGATGCTTTTCAGCTCACAACGGCTGTAATGAGTGGCTGTGATGACATCGCATTCCTATTAGCAAGAACCTGAAGAATCCAGGCCAGCCTCTTCTGACCTTGTTAATCATTAGGTCATTTCTGCTTATTCTACTAATGTTCACTATTTTCAGAGACGCTGTGGTGTAAAAATCCCAGGAGAAGCTGCAGTTGTTTTTTAAATACTTGAATAAATCTCTGACACATTAAAAATATTGCACAGACATAATGGGTCCAGAAAAAAAAAAAAAACAAGCAGCATTTTATTTGTAGATAATTGGTAGTAAATTGGATGCCTTTACCATGACTACCCAAAAGTGAGGTTATTAAATTGTAATTTCACTAATGTGCTAATCTTGTGCATTGATTATGCTTATGCTTGATGCATTATGCTTTCATTTTGAGTTTCAAATTATGGACCTTTTGCACATGACATCTGTCATCTTAAACAACACTTATGACATATATTTCTTTTTTAATGTTTATTAACAATACTGTGTCAAAGCAAAAGGAAGCATGCCATTCATTACATTACAGCATTTGGTACTGCAGATGCCCTTATCCAGAATGACTTAATTTTTTTTTAAAAATCTCATTATTCATCTGAGCAGTTGAGGGTTAAGGGCCTTGCTCCGGGGCCCAACAGTGGTTACTTGGGTCGTTGAGTTCGAACCTGTGACTTTCCAAAACCTTAGTCTAATGCCTTAACGAATGAGCTACACCTGAACATTAGTATGTATCCCTAGAAGATCTCGGAATGTAGAATGTGTTATCTCGGGTTGTATCTGAACGTGATAAATTGTTCACATGTTAGGGGTGCAATGCAGTGATCCTGAGTCTAGTGCTGCAAATATCAGGTGGTGCTGGTAGTGGCGATTGTGTGGGAGGGTGGTACTCTATTCCAGAGTAGGCAGGGTACACCCTAAATGAGGTTCCAGCGCATCACAGGATACAAGTAATACTGTATATACACATCCGAATGGGGAAAGCCAATCAGCTTTAGCAATGGTGTATGGTTTTGGACAGTGGGAGGAGCCCAGAGAATACTGTACATGCAAAGTCTACACATACTTCACTCTCCACATGATAAGATTTGAACCCATAACTCAGGAGGTCCAAGATGACCAACACCAATGTGCTGCCTTGTATCTGTATTTGTTTTATTCTGATTATATTTCTATATTGCCCGATTATATGTTTTATTGTTTTATTCAATTAGATGCTTTTGACCAACAATAAACTGTGAATGGACATGCATGTTTAAAAAAAAAAAAGTGATCTTCATATTTGACCACTTGCTCATCCCAACAAGCTTCATATCTTCATATAATGAAAATACTGATTAGTATGCCAGTTTAGAAAGGATTATCTGTCTCACAGGGGGCCTGGAGTCTATCCCAGGAGACTTAGGGCACGTGGCGGGCTACCTGGACAGGGTGACAATCCATGGCAGTGCACACAGACACACAGAATGCCAATTAGGAGCGCCAATTAGCCTAATCTGCAACTAGAGTACCTGGAGGAAACCCAACAAGCATGGGGAGAACATACAATCTACACATACACACAGACCCTGAGGCAGGAATTGAACCCGGACCCTGGAGGTGCATGGTGGCAGTGCTAACAACTGCTGAATGGATTATTTCATTCCAATTAATATATACTGTAAGCATCTGGTTACATCACTTTTTCAGGATATCATTTATAAAGGAGTAAGAAATAAAATTATTTAAAATTCTTTAAAACTTAAATTAAGTTTTATGAAGAAATTAAAGAAAAGAAAGGTTGCGACTCTGCAAGTGCTGCTCTTAATAGCACTGTTTTAAGTGTAATCTCAGCGCAGGGACTAATGATGTCTACACAGACCTAGATATAAAGGTATTAACGTAACCCCTGCTCCAGCTGGGGAAGCTATGAGAGACCCTTTAATTGCAAGCAGTGATGGTTGAATAAATAATAAAACACATTTTTACATGCTTGTACATGCTGACTTTAATTGTAGGAATAATTTTTCCCTGAATTAAGTCAGTGATGATGCTGATGCTGATGGTGTCAGGAGGTTCAGCAGGAACTGACTCACTCGGTCTCCAGAAGGATGCAGGTGTCGATTGTTAACGACTCTGTTGTGCGGAACATTAGTGCAAGTCCTATTAAAGTGTGTAGTTTCCCTGGTGCTTGAGATAAATACACAGTAGAAATAAATGTATCTGGTTTTAAGAGGAAATTTTTCAGACCCGTTGACACAAGGGTGTAGAATCATTAAGTAGGCTCTTTGCTTCAAAATTACAATTATAAAAAGAATATTTCCATATTTAAAAAGTGCTGAGTGTGTGTAATTACATGAACTTGATATCAAATAATCTCAAATAATATTAGCATGGTTACATTATGAAAAAAAATCACATAATTTTAAATCCGCAAATATGACATTATATTTAAATGCTTTTTAGGAATTCATTATCTATTTAATTGTATAATGTATTCATTCATTAATTTGCTTTGATCCCAGCTACTAAATTTTTGTCCAATGATCTACAACAGACTGTTTGACAGCTGGAAGGTTTACAGGACCTCAAAGCAATATTCAAGTGTCATACTAAATATACCCATACTTTAGAATGCTAGTCAAGGCATAGTTTATTATCTTAGGTAGATTTTATTAATAGTGTGTAACATGGCTATAACGGGTCACCCCTAGAGGGTGCTGTGCGTCCGATAATATTGTATGTGTGTTTTGTGTAGTTTTTTGTTTGTAGACTCAGTTTCCCAGAATGCACCTCGGTCAGGTGATGAGAGCGCTCACCTGAACAGAGGTAGCTTGTTAGTTCTTTTCTAAATAGCTGTTTGTTCTGGGAAACTGGGTTGAGCACTGGTTATGTTAAGTGGGCATTTGTTTTGTGTTGTTTTAGTTCAGCTAGCATTTGTTTTGTGGAGCTCTTTTGTTAAGTTTACATTTGTTTTGGTTAAGTATGTATTGTTTGAGCCTCCGAGTGGCGCAGTGGTAAAGCGCTCGCCCTATCATATGGAGATCGCTGGTTCGGTTCCCGGGTGATGCTGTGGCCTCTCGCGGCCGGAGGCCTAGAGAGAGCTGATTGGCCGAGATCTCTCAGAGGGGAGGGATGAGAGGTACTTTGTGCTACCACATTAATCACGGCTCTACAGCCAATCAGGGGCGTCTGTGAGCTCACGCAAGCGGAAGGAGCGGATAGTGCTGTCCTCCGAGTTTGTTACGCCGCCCCCAATGGTGCATGAGTGAGCAGTTCGAAAAGATGCGGTTGGCTGTGTGACGTCTTGTGCCGGATAGTCAGAGAAAAAAAGGAGCTCAGAGATGAAACGGCGTTTAATACAAACTTTTATCCGTTTTTATTAACGTCACAAAAAACACAATGCAAGAGCACGAGTAAAATTAAAGGAAAAGTGTAAGAGTGGAAAGCACTTAGGGAGGAGAGCAGCACACACGCTCCTATTCCGTCTTCGTCTTCTCACACGTCTCTCCAGCGCACGCACCGGGGGCGGGGCAACACACCTAAAAAGGGCAACAGACATACATGCATACTTGCAATGGTATATACGTTGTAGTGACCGTTAGAGCTGGCGCCGTGTGGTACGGAGGAAACACGTGAGAGTCTTTGGCCCTCCCGACTGAGTGGTTGTTGTAGCCTTAAGATGGGAGGCCCCTAGTGACGGGGAGGAATTGATCACGACTAAATTAGGGAGAAAATGGGGGAAAAAATCCAAAAAAAAAAAAGTATATATTGTTTGTCTCCTCGTCATTGTGTCTCTCTGTTTGCTTGTCCCCCTTGTTTAGTTACTGTTGCTGGCTGTGTGTTTCCATGTAAGTGTATCTCCAAGTAGGCTAGCCTCTAGTGTGTTTGGATGCTAGTAGGCTTAGCCTCTAGTAGGCTTAGTCTCTAATAAGGTTAGCACCTAGCATGGTTAGCCTCTTGTATGTTTAACTGTTTGTCCCCTTGTGTGATTAGTCTCTAGTATGTTTAGTTCTTAGTCTGTTAAACTACTAACCTGCTTAGATCGTAGTCTGTTTAGTTTCCTAGTCTGTCTTGTCTATTTAGCTCTTAGTCTGTTTAGCAACTAACCTAATTAGATACTAACATGCATAGCTCATAGTCTGTTTAGTCTCCCTGTCTGTTTAGTATGTTTAGTTTGGTCTTGTTTGTTTTGTCCTAGTATGTTTAGTCACCTAGTCTGTATGCTTGTGTGTTTTGTTATTCATTTGTTAGTTATTAGTCGATATTATTTGTGAATGTTTTGTTTGAAACATGCTCCGCTCGTAAAGCCAACTTCTTTTGTTCATGTTTTTTTTTTGTTATTAAAAGACTTGTAAGCGCTTTACCTCTGCATCTATGCCTCACCTCAAACCGACATTCAACCCAACAACACCAGCACTCATGACAATGACGGGATGGTGGCTTAGTGGTTTGCACCGACGCCTTGCACCTCCAGGATTTGATTCCTGGCTTGGCTTTGTATGCATGGAGAATGCATGTTCTCCCCATGCTTGGTACAGTAGTCCAATGACTGGCAGATTAGGGTGATACCAAATTGCCTGTTGTGTATTCCCTCTGATGGATTTCTCTAAACCAACCCCCCCCACCCCACCCCACCCCACCATCCAGAATGTATCTCGCCTTGTGCCCTGGTTCATGGTATAGGTTCCACACCCCCATGAACCTGTACACAGGATAAAGTGATATAGCTGATGAGGGAGTGAGAATGTGTAACATATTGTGTCTTGTAGGATGGCATGACACAACAATGCATAGCATTTCTTCTTCAAAGCTCCAGGTACCCACGGTCAATCCTCCGCACATGTTGTTGTCTGTGTGGAGTTTCACATGTTCTTCCAAAGTCTGCATGGGTTCACTCCAGGTTCTACACACACATGCACACACACACATACAAAAAACATTTTACCAAGCAGACTTGCTCGAAATTGGCATAAGGTGTGAATGAGTGTGTGAATGCATGAACTTGGGACCAGCCACCTGTGACTTGCAAAAAAATGTACAATGCTCAAATATGTTGTCATTTTATTAGATTGTATTTGGACTATTTAATTTATTTCATTTTATTTTAGTTTAAGATTTGAAGGAACTTACGAGCCAATTAGATAGGCCAGCTCCACATTTTTATATAACCAAATTGCGGCATGGTGGTATAGTGGTTTGCATGTTCTCACCCCGCTTGGTGGGTTTCCTGCAATAGCTTGGCAACCTGTCCAAGTTGTACCGCACCTCATGCCCTAAGTCTCCTGGGATAGGCTCCATGTGACCCTTAATACAGGATAAAGTGGTATAAACGATGAGTGAGCGTGTAAATAAGACTAAACTAGCATGTAGCTTGATGAGCTAGGAAAATGCACTTCCTGAAAGGGTTAGTCTACAGTCAGTTAATTTAAATCTATACAAATTATGTTAGGAAAATATGTAAAACAAAAAGGAAATAAAGCATTTATCTTCAGCTGAAACATTACCAAATACATTATGGAGATCTTTCAGACGTGTGTAAAAAGGAGTACAATGTCTGACCTTTAAAGTGCTTTTAAATAAAGCATAAAGAGAAATCCCAATGAAAAGTACTACAGAGTGGGTGTAAAGTAACTAGCAGTAAAGTCCATCTTTCTAATACAAATGTATTTAAACAAATAGCACATGTACTTTATTACATAGAAAAATGAAAGTAAATCTTTAAATTTCAACATTGTCATCGGTGGCGTCAACCAGTTTCCTTAAACGGCCAGAGTCTTCTGGAAGCAGTCGTTTGGAATATTGCTGACAAACTCCTGAATATCCAGTCCTCCAGTCCTCCAATGGGCTTTGTCCAGTACACCTCCTCCTACTATATATGTAGCCCCACAGGGGGAAAAAATCATTCATTGGAGGCCATTCAAGAGGTCCACGTTGCCCTGGAAAATGGGGTAATGTAACATCCTGCATGAAAATAATTTCACCCACCCTGTACATAAAAATAAATTATTATTACCTATATTTATCTTTAGTTGAAAAATTAATATGTTTAAACAGTGCTAATGGTTTTAGTGTCATTATGCTGTAATTTATGCAACATGTTGTGTTTTTTCCACTCCATCTTGCCTCCATGGGTTTGTTTCTTTTTTTGTTGTATTATTTTAAGTAAGTAGCAAACCACCAGCTAAGAACAGGATCCCTCAGGTGCTATTCTGCTGATTACCTACAACTGCATGGCTGCACGGTGTTCCGATCCGAAATGCACATGAGACCGCTTCTACAAGAAATAATGAACAGTAAAATATAACACGAGACTTGGTCAGCAATTGTAGCTTTTAGACTTAAACATTAACGACAAGGCTTTTGCTTTTACTGATTAGATTTTGTCCAACTTTTGGGTGCAACCTGGTTGTTGCTACAGTCGCACAGCGTGAGTTTATAATGAGGTTCCAACTGTTAGCATTTATAAACGGAAACACTTATTGGAGTCATTTTTTTGCTCAGGCAATGAGTGTCTCAGTGTGTCGTTGATATCTGGCGTGTTGAGCAGTAATGTCGTGGCACCTGCTGTGTTTCAGGAGTCATTACCCAGGAAGCAGATGATGGCAAAGTTCTGAAGCACATATAATCACTAGTGTTCTGTGTATATTTACTAGCCTTTCTCGCTTTTCTTCCTCACTGAGCACAGCTCTCTCTCTCTCTCTCTCTCTCTCTCTCTCTTACCCACTCAGATATTAGAGGTATATTTCTAGATGTAAGTGACAATATGTGCTCTCACCCTAATTTATAAATCAGTTTGTGATGTGAATATACAATCATGTAGAAAAGTTAGCACCCCATCTTTTAATTCAATGTGCTTTTGTGTTGTTGTTTCTCTTTCAGCAGCTCCCGTTGAGGGGTCACCACAGTGGACCAACAAATCCACACAACAACATGGCACAGGTTTGATACCAGATGCTCTTATTGACGCAACCCTTGGGACCGGCACTGCATACAGGGGCTGGGTTTGGGGCACTTGGTGGTAATTAAACCTGGGCCTTAATAATCGTAGTGGGTCTTAATATTAGGCAAGTATAACCGCAGACAAACAACACTATAACACGTGTTTTGTCATGCCATTCTCTATTTTACAAAAAAAAATAACCCAAAAAGGTAAACATAGAAAATATTAAGTACCCCCATGACTCAATAGCTTGTAGATCTACCCTTAGCAGCAATAACCTGAAGTAATCGTTTCCTACATGATTATAATTTTGATTTATAATGATGATTTTTATTATGATAAAAAAATAACACAGAATTAAAAGGGGGGATACTAACTTTTACACATTACTTTTTTGGTGTAGGCCACTAGATCAAGCCCATGTTTTACTGTCCTTAGGTACAAACAGTTTTCACTTTTCTTTATTTTAAGCAATGTAATTTTTTCGATCCTTTATGTTAAAGTGAAATATATACCGCATTGTGCAACAATTCACTCAAAACTACTGAAAAGGATTAGGACCCCGATAAACAAACAATATATTTCTTAGAATTCTGACATCGTTTCTGACAGAATTCCGACCCTAAACTCAGAATTAAAGTCAAAATTCTAAAATGAAAAAGTTTAAGAAAAAACATAAGAAACCAAATATTTTTTAATGGTGGCCCTATTAATCTAACATACAAAGCTCTTTTCTAACAAGAGTAAAAGTTTAGTACTACAATTGTGCAAAATGTGCACTGCAAACTAGAAAGTGAGTATTGGGATGAATTCAGTGATCATATATAGGCTATACTGGAAATCACAGTGTACACCAGGGAATAAAAGATTTTCCAGTAAAACAAAAATTATCTGGAGCTGGTGGCACACCAGTGTCCAACTATATACTGTCTGATAGCATTACAGGCAGACCTCATATAAAATTTCTATAGTAAAAATCTCTTCCTCTTTTCGCCTCGCTGCACACCTTAATGATGAATCAGAGACATTTTATCATTCCCATATTCTTTTAATTGTTTCATATTCACGCATAACCAAGAGTTACTGACAAAGATAAAACTTATTCCCCAATGACTCCCCAAGTCTCCCTTTTAAATGAGAACCTCTCCTGAGAAAAATGAAAGGTTTTCGCTGTCACAAATCTCTCATATACTCATGGAGAGCCTTGTGAACATTTTTAAATATCCTGTAGTGTACCAGTGTTCATGTCGTTGTAAGCTGTAAAAGTTGTAAAAGTCCAAGCTTGCACATTCCAAAAAGAAAACTCCTGAGTTTCCGGACTCACTAAATTATATATTTCTGCTGTTACGTAGTGTTCTGAAAGAACACTTGTCAAAACTGGAGATGTCTATGCTGTTGTTGATGGATTACTATAGATCAGGAGATCTATACCTATATCTATGCAGCATTGCTTTAAATTAGCCATATTGGAAAGCTTGCCAGTACAAACTGTTCTTTGGTTGTTTAAGGTCCTGCCACAGGACTGCAATGGAGTACATGCCAGGACTTTGACTGGCCCACTTCTTTTGTGTCATTCTTGCTGTTAATTTTCAGTTGTGCATACGTTTCAGATAACAGGCCTGCATATTCTCCTTCAGGATTCTTTGGTATTGGACAAATGTAAGACATGGCTTCATATGAAGTTGTTAGCAGTGGTTAGCTCTTGATTAATAGTGGTCTTCAAACTGCAGCTCTCTCATGGTGTCATGTTTGCCTTTTTTTTTTTTTTTTTCTGGTGGTGGAATCATGAATGCTAGGGTTTACAATGCCTGCAGTTCCTGTGCTCTTAGGGGGAAAAAAGTGAATGGTGTAAATAGTGTGTATCTATTGTCTAATTTGCCTCAAGCAGCTATATTCTTACCACTTTTGAAGTATTTAAAATCACCTAAATTGTCTCATGTATTTATTTATAGCACTGAATAATAATAATAATAATAATAATAATGTGTATTCCAAATTTTAATACTTATATTACTACTACTAGTACATAAATCATACTGTATGTACAAGTCTATCTTAGTATTTTAAATTTCTTTATGCTCATTACACCGGCGACTGCATCTGTACAATGATTGCTGATGACATACTTTATCACACATCAAGACACATCACCAAGCAGGCTGACAGATTTTAGCTCTAATGGATATCAAATCAACAATAAAATCCAAAATTATCATCTCTGAAACATCTGTCATATGCTAATGGGTCAGTGTAGATTTCAGAAATAAATTCATTTCTAAACACAAGGGCTTTGTTTTGTCCATTTACATTTATTTATTTGTGCATACAATTCACAGCCAGGGTGCACTTATTTTTAATGACCATACTCACTGACACTGTGTTTTCCTCTAATAAATATACATGTACTGTGGCATAAGAATTTGATCAATTTACTTGTATTGTAAGATGCTCTAGTTCCTCCTCTGAGCACAGTTTGCAGTCTGCTTTGCTTAGCATTAATGCCGAAACACGTTTTTGTTTACATCACATAATATCGCCAGTTATTGGATGTTGTTGTTTTTATGAGTATGAGCAAACACAAAAGCTTATTAAAAAATTAACTGTAAAATATATCCAGTTAAATCATTTTGGCCTAATGACATACTGTATGTGCAATCAGTTCAAAACAAACTCCTAAAAAAACGCTCCCCTGCTGTCTGGCAGTCCGCACAAAATATATGTGAGATTTATCTGTTTAATCAACAAATTAGCCAGCAATTGTGTTCAAGGGTTGGAAAATATTCTGAGTCGTTATGAGTAATGTGTCGTGTCAGCATTTACACTTGTATCAGAGTCAACCTCCAAGCCAAAATGGACTGAAGTGAAGGTCAAAGCAAAACGAGTTCCTACTTCAAAAATCAAATAAAAATATATTTCTGTTAAGGAAAATAATTTAATGTCATGTTTCCAGATTAAGACTGACTTTTCAAAATGGGACTAAAACTAGACCTAGATAATCTAGGTGAAATTAGATTTGTACAGAATATTGCAATAAAAATGAGGGGTAGAAATCTGCCCGTGCCAAATATTTACAAGGTAGCTATAATTTAATTATGTGGAGAACCCCTAAAAGCACATTCAAGAAAAAATACATTCTAGCAATAAAAATTAAAGAAAAAAAAATGTAACCTAAGTAACTCATTGTTCCCTTTCAGGGGAACTTCGAGCCGCATCACGAAGTGACACCTTTGGGGATTGCTTCCAGAAATCGCGTCATGAAGACATATCTAATCCTAGATATGATATAATATAATATAAATAACTCGTCACGACGTCATTGCATCAGCGACACATCGGCGGGTCTGACGTCGGCACTCGGAAGAGTATAAATAGGAAAGCCGTTTACAGCTTCGTTCGCAAGCACAGAGACAGAACACTGATCCTCCACAAAAATACTGATCCACCACTATACTGATGCTCACGTACACTGATGCTCAATAAAGCTAAAACAGGGAATGTGTGTGCGGCTAAGCGCTGTGTTCACCCGTGCTGCAGGCTCATCGAGCCGGGTGATACACACGCTTTGTGTGGTGTGCCTAGGCGCAGAGCACATGCCGTGCTATTCTCTCGCGTTCATGAACATGAACTAGAGCGCCGCTAGCACTAGCCGCTGCATCTCTGAGTGTCCGAGTCAGACATGGAGGAGGGGGTGGGGCCAGCGCCGCATGTCGTGCACAAGCCAGTGAAACATGATGCCCCAATAGGTGATACAGAGCTGCTTGAGTGTTTAGTTCAGGCTACAGAGAAACTAGATATTTTCTGGCCACAGTTTCAGCAGGAAGCACGAGTTCGTGGAAAATGGGACAAACGGATCCTAGAACCTAGGACTAAACCCTCAAGGAGGGGTCTGCCCTTTTTTCAGGAAGAGCATGAGAGAGGTTATGGGGCGATGCCGGAGATCGAGGGTGATCTCGCGAGACATCTGTCTCTGACTTCGGCGTCGTCACTCAGGCCCGCAGTGCTCCCGTCCAGACCATGCCGTACATCTGCTAAAATCATTAGTATGGCTTATACTGCAGGGGGTCAGTCTGCAGCCTGCATGCACACTATGAGTGTGCTGCAGGCAAACCAGGCTCACCTTCTGCAGGAGCTGGATGAGGGAGAGGGAGTAGACCCTGCCGCAATTAAACAGCTGCATCGGGCCACCGATCTCTCCATTAGGGCGGCTAAGGGGGCCGCACGGTGCCTGGGTAGATCTATGGCGGCCAATGTGGTCGCCTACAGGCATCTGTGGCTCAACCTGGCGTCCTTTGGGGAAAAGGATCGGAAGCTTTTGCTGGATGCGCCAATCTCGCCTCCCGGGCTTTTCGCCGGTGCCGTCCATGACATCGCTGCCACTATCCGGAGGTCTCAGAAGAACGAGGCAGTGTTCTCCAGCATATTCCCTCTCCGGACTGATTATGTGCATGCCACCACTGATCAGCCCAGCACTAGCTCAATCTACTCCCATCATCTGACTCAGAAACAGAGTGTCGCTACTTGTCAGCCCCTGCAGAAGCAGAAAGGCTCAGGCAGGCAGAGTAGGCGGCGTTCTGGGCGGCAGCCCTCCTCTGGCCAAGACCCTGATTGGTTCAGGTTGCGGCGGCTCCCCCGAGGGGTTCAGCGTTCATCGGCCCATGTGGCCGTTACCGCTCCTCCTCGGTAACCGCAACCAGGAGCCATGAGCTTGGCTCCACCCATCACCAGGAAACAGTCTCGTCAAGCTGGTTCCTCTAGTAGAACACATGAACGAGTGGAAAGCTCTTCCAGATGTGTCTCAGTGGGTTCTGCGTACAGTGG
>JAQQZS010000035.1:3335298-3347430 GCA_030068045.1 Platyallabes tihoni
GGGCTATCTGGCCCTTCCCCTTACCCCTACCCCTCCAACCAAAAGAGAAATGAGACACCCCTACCCCTTCACGTGAATGCGCCAAACGGAGGGGTAGGGCTAAGTGTAGTGGTAAGGGGTAGAATTGGGATTCAGCCTAAACTGCCCCTAACACGCCCATTTGAGTAAGTGCATTTTCTTAGCCAATCATAAAGCAGGGAGTGGAAACACCCATCTTTAGGACCTAATCAAACATTTTCCACTTTGTTTCAGGTTCTTTCTACTCTCATTTTTGATGAACAAAACAACTACTCATCGCTAACTGCTAATTGCTCACCTAGACTTCTTAAACATTAAAAAGGGGCTCTTGGGATATGAGGTCACAATAGGAGAAAATCCAGTTAGCTAGTTTAAGCCCTGGCCAATATAAGAGGCAAAAATGACAAATAGCAGGAAAGATTTTATTTTTATTATTTTTTTATTATTCAATTGATCGACTGATTCATTCATTCATTTAGTCGTCAAAGTGACATTTTCATAATAGGTCACCTAATTGGGTAAACTGTTAAACAATGTGTAATGCTTGCTTAATACATTCTTTTAAAAACTATTTTAATAAATTAATTACTTCTGTCCTAGTTACTCATGTCTATTCATAAATTCTGCATTATGTATTCAAGTTATTTATTTTTTTATGCAAAACCATTTCATGTGTTTGCCTCTGTCAACTCAATTGACACATAGTGTACATTTTCCACCAAGACTGATGCTGAAATGTGAAAAATAAAAATGTGATGCTCCTCATATTTGGGATTTATTTGGAGAGCATGAGAGAGTGACACGGAGCCTGAGAGCCCAAAAGCGTGTAAGATGACAGCCTTGATGTTTCGATGAAAAAAATGTAGACGATGCAATAACCAACCAATGGCACAATGTTTCAAAAGGCATACAAGGTCAGGAAATGTAAGCATAGTGAAATCGTTGTTATTTCTCAGGCTGACACTGGCACTGATTAATTTAGGCAACGTGCTGCCAGACATGGCTCAATAAGCAAACTGTCTCCAGGCCTGTCTGAAAAGTTTTTCACTAATCTAAAATTTACTCATTGACATGAGAACAGTTTAAGTAAAACTCGTTCTGATTAAATTTTTAATAGAACTACAGTACTTCATTTTTTCATTAATTTTATAGAATATGAGCTTTAGGAATTTTTGTTGTAGGGTTATCAGATCACAACCGAACCCAATCAAAACAATGGCCACACTCATGATCTAATACTAAACCTAAAATTAAATATCCATCCATCCATCCATCCATCTAGGAAGTGCTGTAGTCCACCTTGCAGGCTGTGGAGGTCAGTGGTGACCATTGTATTCATTTCTATTTTTACAACTGTGGTAACACCTCTGGTCAATATTCACACACGCATTCACACGACGGGCAATTTCTTGAAGCGTTCTTTAGAAATATTAACATGAGGTGCATCTTACTGTAGCTTCCAAATTATTCTACTGTAATATGGAGTTTGACCAGAGTCTCAACTACATCATGTACATAAAGTTTTCTACACTTTTAACTGCAATTTAATACAGCGGAACCCAGGCATACAAGTTTAATATATATATATATATATATATATATAGAAAGAGAGAGAGAGTCAAGTTCTTAAAGCAAAAATTCATCTTGCAATCCAAATGTTCCCATAAGAAACACATAAATGTAAAGAAAATTACATGTAAATAATAGAATAATTTCCAGACACCCAAAATATTACCAATATTACCAATTCCCAACACTATAATCATATTTTTGAATATAAAAATGCAAGTAAATGAAGTAAAATATTAAATAAATAGACATTGAACCTTACTTAATCTTAATTTATGATTCCTCTTGGCATATCTTGGCAACAGTACCCTTACCAATGTAACAAGTTCCAGACAATCATCATACAGTATTTCTGCCCATAAAATAAAACAAAACTTTAACACTTCCACATAATTTTTAGATGAATGCTGAAGGCAATGTTAGTAATGCGGGTTGACTCTCAAAACAGCTTTTGCTGACTGAAACATAATTGTAAACTTGCTTTTCTTGGCTTTCACTGACGGAAACAAGTTTTAAATTACTCTTGGACTCTCTTACTTAGCTATTCGTATGCTGAAAATGCTGAAAAGTAAATTTCATGCAAAAATGATATCCTATCATCATGCAATCAATGTTGTTTAAGTAATTATTACAAAAAGCTTTTAAAACTTTCAAAAACAACCTCTTACCAGGCAAATGTTCTGCTGGGTGCACATAATTTTATCAAAAATTTCAAAAACACCATGTCAGAAAAATAAATGTTTTCTTGAGCATGACCATGAGGTCACTTTACTCAAACGGCCTCTGCAGTCACCAGATCTAAATCCAATAGATCACCTTTGGGATGTGGTGGAATGAGAGATTCACATCATGGATGTGCAGCCAACAAATATGCATAAACTGTGTGATGCTCTCATGTCAATATGGACCAAAATCCATAAGGCACTCAGATGAAGATCTGGAGGCATATATAAAGTACATGCATATTAACCTTTTAACTGACAATATTCTTGGTGATTATGTGAATTTTCTGCCTTGTGGAAAATACCTAAAACTCTATAAATCTGCCACACAGTGTTAGTGCTATTTCAGGTTCTTAATTAAAAATAATTAGTCTAGGACCCTTTCACCAAGTCTTCCTAATGTAAGGGTGTTGGGTGTTCCAAGCCGTAGGCATCATGACTAGAAATAAAAGACAGCACGCTTAGAATTTTCTAGTGTCATAAAGCTGCTGGAGGTTGTGGAGGATATGAATAAGAAGAAACAAAGCATGGCTTTTTAGTTTGTGTGCCAGCATGGGGGATTGGAGAAGGAAAGTATTAAAAGAGAAGCATGGGGATGGGGATACAAAAACAGAGGGGACGATGAGAATGGAAAAACGTGGCAAAGTGATTTCACGCCTTAGTGAGCAGGTACAAAACCTGATAGTGAGCCTGGAACTAGCCATTGCTTTCAAGACTCCAGTGTATCCTTGCCAAACCAGAGGAAGGTCAAAATAGGTGTGCAGCCTAGCAACACAAAGCCATTTGTATAAACTGCACAAAACACCACATTTTAGTAAGGTGAAGACTTAAGGATTTGTGGAAGGAACCTATTGTTATTGACCTCACAAGTATACAATTAGTATTAAGAAAAGTCCATTAAGTCCCTAACTTAATAATCAGTTGTTTCTTTTCCTTTTCTATCAACAAAATGTTTTATATATTTTTTTTTCTAAATTCCTTTTATGAAAAGCAGATGTACTCCAGCATTCTGAATCCTAAATCAACTCTCACTCTTGTGGGAATTAACCTCCTTGTCTCGTTGTCTCTTTGGATCATCTAAACGCCTGATTGTAAGTCATTTATTCAGAAATACAGTAGCACCCCTGAAGCTGACCGCTCTGAGTTAGGCAGAAACTCATGCTTTAATAAGCAACAGGTCCATAGATTATTGATTAGAGTCTTGGCCACTTCTCCCTGCTGTCTCCACTGAGATTCTGCATGGGTAACTACATGTAGATGGCTGAGCATGACTTGTAGAGCATTCAGGACAATAGGGGCTGAATGTCGTTGTCTTTCAGATCAGCCTTCCGCAAAAGTCTACCTCAGTATATACGGTACTGCGACCATAAGTTTAATGTACTTTTTTTTCTTCTTCTTCTGAATACAGTGATTGCATCAAAAAGGAAATGATTGCATCATCTTTACATCATTGAGGTACAGTATGAGCTTATTGTAGTCACTTTTCACTCAGTATTCATGTTCTAAGTCCTGAGCACACAAATTGGAAGGATATTCTAAACAAGTAGTTAGTAAGAAGTTAAAAACGATCGGCAAAACTGTCCTTCACAATGAAGTTGTGAAATTTGTGGATTTGGGGACAAAAAGTAGTGTAGTTGCAAAAGACCATGTATACACATTGCCTGAATCAAGGCACACCCATTATATTTTCATATACTGTAACAATATTTGTTTGGCGGCATTTGCAGTTCGAGTGATTTAAATGTTTGAGAAATCACCGCCCTGTCACGCTAGATTATGCCCATGTCATCTGAGAAGCAGACTTCCCTAGATATGATAACCTGGTCATTCAGTACATTTAGGTTGTCAGCTGACTCCAGTTAATGTTTCTGAGTCTTGACCTGACCACGGAAGCGACTACAGATCATAACACAGTGGGAACTATGCATGATGTGTGCATCGTTTCATGCACTGCCAATCGCTTTGGAATATGCTCTTTCTGGACTCAACAGACCACATGACCTTTGTCCATTGCTCCAAGTCCACCTTTTATGCTCATTAACAAACTGAAACCTTTTTTCTGATTAGTTCCACTAAGAAGTGGTTTTCTTATGGCCGCACAATGGTTTAGTCCCAATCCTGTGAGTTCTTGTCACTTTGTGTTTGTGGAAATTATTATTTTACTTTAACTACAACAAAATTGCTGTCAGTTGTTTATGATGCCACTGTTTAAATGATCTTTATGGACATTCGTAACAATCCTTCCACAAAGGCGACAGTTCAGCACTATCCTTCCAGGCTGTCATAATGCATTGGACAGTTCTGAACCCAGTTTCATTACACACCTTAGTTCTTGTCTTTGCTTGATCCAGGCCAATAATTTGACCCTTCTGAAACACAATAACAAGACCACGGGATACATTTTTTGATATGGTTTCAAAAAAAGGAATGTGTTAAAAGTCACAATTCACATAATTCAACTTGTTAATCACAATTTTCTGGCTATTAAAAGTTTTCTTATTGAAATGCAAATGGTGATTTTTATTTGTTGGCCAAGCAGTGTGTGTATGTGTGTTACATTATAAATGTATTACATTCTATAAAAAGCAGACAAAACTGATTTCTTGTGACTTATAAATAAAACCCCTCGCCATCTTTCTCAGTCAACAATGTTCTTATCTCTCACAGAGATAGCTCGATTAGCAGAGTGCTCATCTCTTCACCGCAAAAGCAGTGCTTTAGCCAAATGAGCCATTTGGGGGCTATAAGCTAAAAAGTTAAGTCTCTTGTTGGAGAGCAGAATGGAAAATGACTCATACATTACCCTTTTAGCATTTTAACCATATAACACTGGAAGACAGATTTTCCAGGAATACATTTAGTAAATTAATGGAGGAAATTGCAATGTAAGATATTTATAGTTTTGTTCTGGGCTCGACGCAGGGAAATAGGCAGATTTAGACCTTGTGCAATAATAGAAACATGAATTTAATTTAAAATTCAATAGGAATTTTAATAACAATATAGTCTACATGGATGATTTTGTCACTGATAAATTATGGGGATCCGAGTGTTGGAGGATCATGTCTGATTGTGGGTAGCTTTTTGACAAATTATAAGTAAGACTAGAAGATTCTTATATTATGGGTTTGTTCACACATAGGAGTATAGTGTTCACTGGGTTCTATATATATATAAATTAAAGTTTGAATCCTTTAGAACGCTTTCCCATGATTCATCTGTGTTAATTCTGTGCCATACATAGTACTTTAAAACTTTTCTTTTTCCTGAGCAAATGTTTTGTCTATCTACATTCAATCCTCAATTATGCAAATTCACTTTCACTCTTGTTTTAAATTTTTGAGAAAGGGGCTTGTTTAGGTAGAGCTAGAGTAGAATCACACTTGATGCTTACTGTAACTTTATAGATATATTTTAGACTCTTTTCCAAGAATTAGGAAATTATATGTTTAACTTTTTTAGAATGCTCTCTTGTCTTCATTTGGTTTTCCCGGGTGTTTTAAAGACATAAGACAACTTTGTCAGACCACTGAGGATGCCTACGGAGATGGGGAGAGAGCTCTGTAAAAGCTGGAAAAAAAGTCAGAACAACCTGGAGCTGGGCAAGCTCAGGACGGTGGAGATGATGAATGTTCACAATATCCAACATCCCTGTGTCATCCGTGGGGACCTTCAAGTTTCTGGGAAAATAATTTCCGATGACATGAAGTGTGAGAGCAACATTAAGTCCATCCACAACAGAGGATGTACTTCCTATAGTAACTGAGGAATTATGATCTGCCACAGAAGCTGTTGATCCAGTTGATCCACTGCAGTCATCGAATCCATCCTGTGCACATCCATCATGGTCCGGTTCAGAGCAATGACAAAACAGAATAGGAGCAGACTCTAGCAAGAACAGCAGGAAAAAAATCATTGGTGTTTCTTTTCCCATCCTTTAACACTTGTGCCCTTCAAGAAGCTGAAAACAGACAGGAAGAATCATTACAGATTCCTCACACCCTGCACATAACCTTTTCCACTCCTCCCCTCTGGCAGGTTCTACACATCCCTATACAAGGCACCGGAGCAGTTTCTTTCCTCATACAATCATCCCTATAAACAGCTCACCAGGATCATCTGCTATCTCCTATAGAGATATTAACACGTTTCTTCATACGTCGCAAACTGTTTTATAGTATATCTACAAACTGTTTAGTGATGTAATGTGCTGATTCGTATATGACACACTCACTCTTTATCTAAAATGTCTTTATTTAATCTGTGTAATACTTTGATTTTCTGATGTGTCGTTGTATTACTTGTAAATAATACTGTCTGCATGTTGTCTGTATTGCCCGAGAGTCACCAAGGACCAGAATCAGTTCCTTGTGTGTGCTTACATAAATCTCATTCTGATTCTGATTAATGTTGACTTGGGAAATTCAGAGAACATGAATTAAAAAAAAAAAAAACCTGGCTGGAATAATATGCTTATTTTTCATTTGTTATACAGAGAAATCTGATGCAATTCATTGCTTCTACTACCTCAAGACCCGCTGCTTATCTTCTCGAAACACCCATCAGCCAGACTTACTTTCCTGTCTCCTGTAATGAATAATCTATCTTTCACTCTTATTGCTCACTAGTTCATTGCAATAATTTGTTGATTTATTTAAAGACAAATAACTGAGTATTACACCGGGAGTGTACAGCACATTGTTCTTATAGCATGTTATTTATGCTTGGCATATTCATCTCATATTTAGTACACTTACACACCGGGCATGATGTATAACTATCTAACACAAGTGTCATGTTTTATAGTTTGTTGACTTCCTGTATTATTAGAGCAATTACACAGCAGGTCATGATTTATACTATACTTTCTAAATCCACACACTTCAATGAGACAGCTAAACAACACTTATGGAATCAGATTTGAATTATTCAGGTTATTATGCAAGGACATGGTGTAAAGCCACTGTTAGGAGGATTAAAGTCTTACAGATGTGGATTGAACAGACAAGCTGTACTTTATTCTGCATTCACAATATCAAGCTTTGTCAGGTCTGATTTCCTTTGTACAATACAAGCATTGAGAAAGCTCTCTTCTCCAGGCACCGAAAAAAATAAAAAAATAAAAAATTGAGTGCTGTGACTTAAACTTATAGCGCCTGACACTGTTCTATGGGAGTCTTTCAAATAAAACCCCACTAAGTGAACTTAATTAGAATACAATTATGTCATATTTCTTGCATATTAAACAGTCCGTGCCTTCAAGCTACCATTAGTCCTGGACCACAATGAAGAGATAAAGAGCTCTGTTGGAGCAGAGCAATATCAAATGTTACTTCCCATATAATTAGCACAAAAAGAGAATGTCTTAAACAATATATATATATATATATATATATATATATATATATATATTTTAATGCAGTAAGGAAATATGTGTTTATCATAATTAAATGAAACAAGCAGAGCAGGAAACTGTAATAAACTAAACAAAAAAATACAATAATTTGTGTGACAACCATACACTGGACAAACCCTCGATGATGCCACCCATAGGTTTTCTGCTGAGCGGTTTTAAACTTCAGCTGTGAGAGTGCCCGTCATCGCCATCCTGACAGGATCTGACTCCGCCTAAAACCCAGTTAATCCATAAATGGGAAAATGGGTGGAATGAACGGAGCCTGACTGGAGGTTGGAACATGCCTACTTACCTCAGTTACCACAAGCTAGCTAGTTTAGCTTGTAACAGTCGGAGACAGGATTGACACTGCAAAGTACCACCGGACATAACCACAAAGTTGACTGATCCTCTCGCGGACACATTTGATTACAGTGAAAAGATTTCCCCGGGGGGGGGGTATGAAGTGATTGTTAATTGTATCGGGATTCGTAAACTCAAGACTTTTGTGATGGGTTTGTGTACAGTACTGAAACTTTTATGAACAGGAAGTTAGACTTAGACTGACCTTTATGGACTTTGGAGCCAACAACAAACACATTGTCATTTTCTTCCCTACCACCATGTAGTGATTTTTGTAGCAGCTAATGGCTAATATGGCTAGCTGATGCTAATAGCTTATGCATTTCATTGCTTACAGTACCTTCCTCTAGTCTTGTTACAAGCTATAGCTTATTTAGAATGCTAATGTGGCTAAGGTTAGCTTATATGCTAACATTACTTTGCATTTGATTTAACTCCATCATCCATAACCTACATGTCGTCCTGTGTCAACTCCTACCTTTCTTGTAGTAAGCTAAACTATAGTGATTCCAGTTAGCTTTGATGGAACTTAACTCATAGGTTACATTAAAAACTCACCCCATGTAAAGTTGTCAAGAGTGGAATATCTAGTTATGGACACCAAAACCATTTTTGTACAAGGCTGTGAACATATTTATTTCAGGTGTATAGTTTGGTCATTTTAACATAGGGCTCTATCGGGATTGACTCACTTTTGCAGCCAGCTCCTTATGGTCATTCGAGGAACTGCAGGCTGTCAAACCTTTTTCAGAACGGAGGCTACACCTTAGTGACAACCATTTGCATTTTTGTTTTTTAATATAGGTCCCAGATAATATGTGCAGTTTTAATTAATATGTTGTGTTATTTAATAGCATACACATTTTTAGTAACTTTTTTGTTGGACAAATAATTCTTGTAAGCTTCATTTTTTACTCATTCAACAATGCAGTGATTATGTCACTTACTCATCTTCTATACCGCTTTATCTTGGATACAGGGTCACGGGGGACCTGGAGAATATACCTGGAGACTTAGGGCACGAGGTGGGGTACAATCTGGACAGGGTGGCAATCCATCTCAGGGCACACACGCGCATTCACACACTCCGGGCAATTTGGGAACGCCAATTAGCCTAATCTGGATGTCTTCGGACTATAGGATGAAACCAGAGTCCCCTGAGGATTGCTTGATTTGGCTTAAAACATCAAATCCAGTCTCATAAGTAGTTATATTAAGCGTGATATTGCAATTAAAGTAATTAGATAATTGTGTACATAATTCCTTAGGCCTATATGAATTTACATTGTAATGTGTATAGAAAAACAATATATATTTTTTATAAGAGGTTTACATTAATTAGTCTTCAAAAATAGCATATGAAAATATGATCAAATTCACAAGACTGAATAAACTTATTTGAGATGAAATAACAATTTTAAAAAGTATGTGTGGAGAAGTGCTTGACCTCCAGAGCAGCCAAACAAATATCACAGCAAATGTTCATATTCACTGTATTTAGAGTGCTTAAGGGTATATAAACATTTATTCTATCAGACTGAGTTGTCAGAAAATTTGAAAGTAGCATGACTTTAACTGTAGGCCATGGTTCTGTGAGTGGAAACAAAACATTCATAACCACAGCAGGCTCTCCTGTGTAATTGAGGAGGCTTTTCTTTATTGCTGACAAACTACAATGTGTGTAATTAACTTGGAGCTATTGGGGCACAGTTCTAAGAGAGAGCCTGTGATGGTTATTACAGTATGTTGTTTCTGTCTCAGCAGTTGTGTCATTATTTACAGTTGCACAATAAAAAATAAAAAATAAAAATAAAAAATCAGAACATAACCTGTCACTGGTGGAAAACTAGCATTCTCCATCTGCTTGTACTTTTTTTTTTTTAAATACATGTCTATCTGATTGTTCTAGACTCCAAGACCAAATGTTTAATCAGTTTATCAGTGAGAGATACAGAAGCTTCAATGCACTTTGAAGTAGTCTCTTTCAGTCTCTGTACAGGTAACAGCACTGAAACAACAGCCACACCAGCATTTTTAAAAGATGATAATAATAATATGATGATGATGATGATAGTGATGATGATAAGAGAGAGTGCTGTTTAAATCCTGGCCAAAAAAATAGGACAGTTTATTTAAATTGCACTTTTGGATGGTATGTAGCCAACAATCCTCCTCTCTACTTTAACAATTTTTACATCAGGTCCTGTTTTAGGGTTAAGGTATTTTGTGAATAATTTTTATCTTTACTAAGATTTTGTCGTAAATTAAAGAGGAAATTCTAAGAAAATATCATGATTCTAAGAATGTTTTTAGAATTTCATCACTAAGAACAACTTTTAGTGAACATGGGTCTAAGAACCTACAGTAGTCAGTTTTACAGCCAATAAAATTAGAAGATATACGTTAGAAGATGTACGTACAGTAGCATAAGGTATTATTAAGATATTAACATCATGGCGTTTTAGGCGTAAACAGTTTTTGCATTGCATATATAATTTTGAAAATGTTTTTTTTAAATATATACTGTAGGGTTGGCTGGTTTAATTTTCAATTCTTGATTTCTCAGTTCCTTGTTTCTCTCTAAATTTTTTTGAAGGAAGGAGGAAAAAAAAAACACAGTTCCTAGAGCTTAGAGCTTGTTTTCACCAATTTGTTTCCAATTAACCCTGCTGGGGATCAGGCTTTGCTTCATTGTGTCTGGGGTCACGCTTTAATGCTTTGCAATATCTGTTTGTATTTACTTAATGGGCAGGCTTGAAAAGGGTCCGGCATTCGGTAATCCTTTGATTTCAATTACCGCTCACAGCTTGGCTCTGCCACCAGATAGAAGAAGAGGTTATTCTCAGAGTGCTGCTCCCCCAGTTCCCCTTCCACCTCCCTAACCAGGGAATGCTGCTTCTGCATGTGAGACTGCTGTTCACGCTGAGCAGTTTATTACCCTTCACATTTCTGTGCTTTTCCATGAATAGCGCTTTTGTGGAAATCAAGAGTGTCTTATTTATTTATCCATTTTTTTATTTTTTATTTTCCACAAAAGCAATCCTAGTTGTGTTAAAACGATGCTTCTCTATAGACCTTTGCAGTCACACCACCATGACATCAGAAGAAGGTAATAAAGATATTAATATGCAAGAGTTTGATTTTACCGTGATTACATCAGACCATGTGCAAATATGTGATTCCTCTTGGTTTCAGGGCGTTTGCTAGGATTAGTGTTAGCTCTTTCAGTGCTTCTGTTGCAATTAAGATGATTCCATGGAATATGCTTTGCTTTACATTTCACAAAACGGTGTGCAGGTAATGTTAACTAATACTGATGTTTTAAGCTTTCTAATTAATAGCTGAATGGAAGATGGACATTGTGACATGATGTGCAAAGCATCTATACCCAATGGTATGGTTGTCAAATAAAGTAGGGATTTATTAAGGAGCCAGATGTTTTTAGTGTAGTGGTTTTCAATCTCACTTTTTTTTTTTTTTGCTGTGGAACAATAGCATATTTTGTCACATATTGCATACCCTTACATACTGTAGCATGCATATACCAATAAATTACTGTAATGTTTCTTCTTATTCTTCTTCGTCTTCTTCTCCATTTAATTTCAAACCTGGCAACCATTCAGGATGAAGGCAGCAATGCTAGATTATTGGGAGAGCTCAAAATTCACAGGACTAATCAGATGATTCTGCAGTGTTTCTGAAATGCAGTTAACCTAAACAAGTTTTTAAAATACATTTTGAAATATTCAACACAAATAACAGTTTTGCACACTATGCAAAAGTTTTGGACCACCCGTTATGTTTTCATATTAAATGAAATGAAATGATGTAGGTTAATGTGAAAATGTTTTACTGCACTGTAAAAAAAAAAAACGTAAAAAAAAAAACGGTCAAATGACTGGCAGCAACGGCTACCAAACAAAAACCGTAAAATTAAGGTAAAATATTCTAGTTCATATTATGCTCAAAAACATTAAATTTACAGAAATTATTTTATCTTTTACAGAGAAACGCCGTTATTTTACAGATTTTTCCTAAATTTATACGATTAAACACCTTCATTAA
>JAQQZS010000035.1:3367881-3382629 GCA_030068045.1 Platyallabes tihoni
GCCATCTCCACATCATTGCATTCAGTTTTTATTCACAATTTGTTTAGTGTCCCAACTTTTTTGGAATCCGGTTTGTAGATTAAGTTGAGAATTCCACCAACATATCGGATTAAGTAATTTTTTGATTGTTAGAATTACTTTGATAAAATGACACTGGGATAAAGTTAAATAAATAACCTCAACACAATGCTGCAAATTGTGACCTCAAACTATAAAATATACATAAAAAAAATCTTATTAGGTAAATAAAGTACGCTCTCAAAATGTTCATACTTTCCATGCAAATTTTTTTGTCCCTGGCTATTTCACTGATTTAATGCTGAAATTGCAGTTGTAGTAAATTTGGCCCACCATATCAGTTCTGCTTGGATTCTACTGACCACAAATCAAAGATATTCAGGGGGAAAGAATTACAGCAAATCAAACAAAACGTGAATTTGCTACTGTACGTGCCGAGGAGTATGCTGAATACAAGCATAAATTATGACTCTTTCTCACACTCACACACATTGCAGAGCATGAGCTTAAACTCAATTAAGTGAAAACTCACATTTCCATACAAAAAAAACCCTTTTGATTTTGTTTTTAAATGTTTTAAGTGCACTGAAACCATGAACAAAAGCTAAAATTTTGCCTGCTTGCACTCGGTCACATGTTAGTTGTTATATTAATCAGGTACAGTATTATTATACCCATATTATACCCATGTTATTGGTTATAATAGCATTGGGCGGAAATAGCCTGGTATGTTCTTGTACCACTTAATGCTTCAGTACTGAAAAGAGGGGAGATAAGCTGCCTGCCAAAACTCACATTCAAACCAGCCGTGGAAGTACTTTCAGCAAAAAACAACAACACATTATATCATCTTAAACAACACATATACTGTATACCTAGCCTAACTATCAAGCTTCCGCCAAAATGTCACAGCTGACAGACATCCAGCATAAAATATCCAAAGTAAAATGTGTAGCAAAATAAGTTGCAATGGTTCAGTATACAGTATTATGTACTTTATGTTAATACTTTGATTTGAGCCTCCATGGATTTTGCTGTTTATGAGAGGTGCTGGAATCAATCTCCCATAAATACAAAGTAACAACTGTGTTTTTGTTTCTACTTGGAGAAGTACTTTGTGGTGCAAAATACTTTATGTTCATTTACAAGCTCCAGCAGTAGGTTTGATGTGCATTGGTGTCTAGCTTTGAACAAGTTCACCACTGTAGTCTAATTTTGAGTCCCAGTCAGGTAACCGAGCGCTTACTCTGAGGGGTCGTACAGGCTAGTTCACTTTATTTCAAAACTGTTGCCAGTACAAATTGGCAGTGTGGTTAGCACTGGTTTGAACCTCAAAGGTAGGGGGGGTGAACTGATGGAATGTCCTAATTTTTCATTGTGTATGATGGTGTGTGCATTTGTGTGCCCTAAATTCACTGGGAAAAGCTCCAGGGCTCCTTCTACTTTATAATTAGGCAGCACAGTGACTTAGTGACTTAGCACTGTCGCCTTGCACCTCTAGGTCCTGGGTTCGATTCCCATGTTGGTTCTGTGTGCATGGAGTTTGCATGTTCTCCCTGTGCTTGGTGAGTTTTCTCCAGGTTCTCTGGTTTCCTTCCACAGTCCAAATACATGCAGATTAGCCTAAATTGCAAATAGTGTGTGAATGTTGACCGGCGGTCACATAAGATGGGAATAAATACATTGGCATCTATGGTCCCTAGTTGGACTACAGAGGTTACTTGATGTATGAATGAATGAAATATAATTAAATGCTATTAAAGAATGTTGTAAAACGTATAACATTGTGTATCTATCATTCTTTCAAAAACATTTATGTCATTAAATCAACATTGGTCCCACTTTATTTTATCAAATTAATTCAAATTTTCCAAAACAACCCAATACCAATGGTTTCCATGTTCTACAATGTAACAGGTTTAAATACAGGGTTTAAACTCATCTGTACTTACTCTAGGAACAATATCTTATTTCTGACTGACTTTCAGAGATTGCAGTGGTCCGTAACTGACGAAACTCCATGGCAGCAAGGAGACACACCTTGACCCAAGTTTCATGAATTCCAAAACAGCCCTTTTATTTCAACAGGCTTGAGAGTGGGACCATCTGGCAAGTTCCTCATCAACACCCCCAGAAAGCATCATCATCATCATTGAGAGAACTTAATCATTTTAAACTGTAACCTTTAAAAGAAGTCACAGCCTTATCTTCTTCATCAAGACCTCTTTTGACTACAACAGTGAAGAGGCCTCCTGCACAGAAGATTCAACAAGACACTAAACAAGACTGAAGTGTCATAAAATTAGGATCACAAATACTGTCTGCAATTGCCGTCAAGTAAAAAATGTTCCTGTAGAATTTTAGTACTGAAATTGAGAACAAAAGTATGGAAGTTTTCCCCTTTCCTCTCTCCCTGGTGATAACAGGACACCTAAACTCCTGCCAAGAGCCTGTAATGCACCAACAGATTTAAATATTCAAATATGCAAATGAGAACACTCTGTAAGTTTGGCTTTCAGAGCAGTTCGGTTCGTGTTTTTTTGTTGTTGTTTCAGAGCAGTTCAGAGCGCGCGCTTGGTGTGTTCGGATGCAGAGAGTCTTTTCTTAGTTTTCTCCAGATGAACTAAATTCAAAGACTCTCAAGTCTCGCCCTTTCTCCATAACATGTTAAAGATGCGTGTTTTTGTACACTTTGGGTGAAATAAAAACGTCGTTGTATTTTCATATAATTGTTTCTCCCTTAACTTTTACAACTTTTCATCCATCTGCTGCTTCGGTAAATGATGCCTCGACTAGCAGCGCCAGCATGAGCTATGTCATGTCTCCATAGCAACGGCGATAAGTAACTTCCTTAGTCTGATATCCCTTGGTGAGATTTCATTTGCAAAGATTATTTTTGTCTTTCCAAATTTTAGAGAAAAAAAAGAGTCCTTTTTAATTTTTTTTAGTATATAGTAAGATGTTGAGGCATAATCAAGAAACAGAAAAATGTATTTATGTCTCCGAATTTTGCTGAAACTGGCATACAAAAAATAATGAATGCAGCCCTCTGTAGGCCCTGTTAGTGCACCAGTTTGCATTTCTCACATGGAGATGATATTTAAATTAATATTTAAGTATTATCTCTAGTGTTATTAAAAGACCACTATCATGTAATGATATCAGTAATGTCACCCCGCAGCCGTGCTCAACATCTGGAAAATGACAGCAATTAGCAATTCAATTACCTGATTAGTTGAGCGCTGGTGCTTTTCTTAAAGCCTATGCTTTCCTCCCAGGACATCAAAATCCAAATGCCCTTCCCCTGAGACACCACACACACTCATTCACAGATAGCTTTTGCTCTTCATCTGCTAAACCTTTTCTCTTCTTTTAATGGCTAAGCTTTTATATGTATAGTATGATGAAGGGTCGAAGCTGCTGCCTCAGCGTAAATGATCTCTCGGAGTTACTGAACTGTACTTTAAATCCACACCACCCAACAACTGGTTGCACAGCTGGGAATGATAAACCCTTTCCCATAAGCCCCTGTTCTGATTTGTTTATTAATGGCGAGGTTTCAGGCTTTACTGGTGACTCACATGGCACTGTCGCGGTTGGCTTCTGTTATAAGAGGGTATGAGTTCATGAAGTCTAATTGATATTTAAAGCTATGGATTATGCAAAATTTGCCCTTGCTGCTAAAATAAGGCAATTTGCAGTAATGCAAATCGGTTCAGAAAAAAAATAATAGAACACATGGGTTATGGGTTATACAGTATGTTGAACCAAATGTATTAGGAGGCTTGAACTACCCAGGAATTAGTGAATTTTTATTCCAGTTGCGTGTGATGCCAACAAGATTTCCAGTTCATCTTGCTAAAAAATCTGGTCTAGAGCACAATGCTACCACCACCATGCTTGATACCATGAATGATGTTCTTGGTGCTGAGCTGTAATCAGTTTGTTCCAAATATTATGTTCTGATTTTAGACTAGATGGCCATTAGAAAACAAATTCTTTTTATTCTTTTTATTTTTTAAAGCCCTCAATCTTTCTGTCATGGCCTTTCTAAAATGTTAGATAATGTTTTTTATTTATTTATTTATTTATTTATTTTAGATCTGCACAGTTTCTTCTGTTTCAGCCAGCAAGCTCTGTAACTCTGTTGTGGTGTTATTGGATTCTTCGATCCGTCTTTGACAGTTGGTCTTGGTAGAGTCTGGGCTGTGCCATTGTTTCACATTTTTGTCATAATATATATTAAGGGCACTCCTAAGAAGGTTTAACATTCTCTATTTTGTCATGTTCTAACTTTATCTTAAAGCTTCATGGCCACTTCTTTTTCTTTTTGACAGCGGGACTCATCTAATCTGCAATTTTAGCTGTGAGACATCCTAACATTTAGATATATGTGGGGTGTTGAAGTCAAACTGGGACTTTTAATTGTGCAGAATAACAGAACAGGCCATGAGATTAAAAGTTCCCTTTATTTCTCTATATAATCCCCTGCTACACTTATGCATTTCTCCTAGTGTTGCACTAGTGCAAGGTAAAAATCTCTCTCAGTCTGCCGGAGCCATGATCAGACTGCCTGAATTATGTCTAAAACCCTGGCCTCCCAAACATGTAAAAATGAACGTTTAAGTATAACGCTTGTGTGTGCAGTTCCCACATATATGCGCCTTTTCCACAACTTCATTGCAAGTAAAAATTATTAATCTTCAAGGATCAGGTGTTCCACTCGCTAAATGTTCACGTGAACAACTGCACTGAGCCACCTTAGATGGGATTGTCATTCACGGATATAGGCCTTGTTTAAAACAGCTGCATTGTTCGCCTCATATTGTTCGTCTCATAAATGTCAATCGGTTTTACGCCCCAGGACTGTAAATCCCAGTTTGACTTGGATACCACTTGTACTTATTCTCCAAAGATACAATTGGACAGAGATCCACAGATTAATATAACATATCTTTCTGATCTAGAGTTAATTCAGATGACTTTCCTTATGGTACCTCACTGCTTTAGACCTTTGTAAGCCAAAGACTAAAATGGAACAACCTGAATTTTGACTTACAGCAGTTTCAACAATGAAATGAGGGAAAAAAATGATGGACCCAAAAGTGATTTCTATGGGTATAGAAGCAGATGTAGAGAGTTACAGTGATGGGCATCCCAACTGGAGTCTGATGATGTGATGAACAGTAGGCGCTAATGGCGCAGGTGTTCTTTATCTCAGCATCGCTCAGTCTCTAAATGTTATAATAATGCTGTAATAATTAGCCTCAAGCTCTGCAGGCCACCGGAATACTGATCAATGAGTTACCCGTTATACACAAAGGTTTAGACCGGATTGATAATTAGTCTTTGTGTTACCAGATGCCATTACACAAATTAAAGCCATGGTAGTAGGTGTAGTAATTATCTTCCTCCTCTATCTGTCTCTCTCTCTCGTTGTGTAAACAAAGATTCTCATTTTTCTGTTTCTCTTACTTTTGGAGACAGTCAGTTATGTCTTAGATTTTTGGTGTATGAATTGTGTTGACAATTAAACAGAAACTACTATATACAGTAAATTGTGTTAGTGTAGAGGTGGGACCCACCAAAGCAGCTTCAGTGAACCTTGGCATGGATTCCACAAATCTCTAAAACTGTACTGAAGAGATGACTTTTATTATTATAAAAGATCTTTCCGTAATAACTTTAAATAAATAAAAAAAAGTCAGAATCTCATCTAGGTATTTTAGTTGGTGAGTGAGATCAGTGATTCATGGTACAGTTTTCATCTTCATCCAATCAGACTACATGGTTTTGTGGTGAAGTCATTCTGGAAGATGCCACACCCATAAAGATATATTTGTTTCATCATAGAATGAAGATGATTAATTAACACATGAATTGTCCAGATTATGAATGAATGAATGAATGAATGAATGTGGGGGGAGGGGTTGTGTGAGCATTTGTGTGTGTGAGTGTGTATGTGTGCATTATACTAAAAAAATATTAGAATACCATGTGTGTTTTATATGTATATAAGATGCCTCTGACGTTGTCTCTGGTTCAAGAGTGGCTTGATACAAGGAATGTGAGAGTTGAAGCCCATGTCCTGGATACGTCTATGCGTGGTGGCTCTTGAAGAGCTGACTCCAGCTGCAGTCCAATGCTTGTGATTCTCTGCCAAATTCTTTAATGGGCTTCGTTTCACAATCCTCTCAAGGCTGCTGGTATCCCTGTTGCTTGTGCACCTAACACATTTTTTCCTTCCATTCAACTTGTCATTAATGTGCTTGGATACAGCACACTGTGAAGAGCCAGCTTACTGAACCACTTAAAGGCTCAGGGAAACCTTTCCAGGTGTTTTGAGTTAATTAACTGCCACCATGAGTCTCCAATATTGAACATTTTTACAATACTCTGAGAAATATTCTGAGAAATTGAATTTTGGGTTTCCATTAGCTATACGCCATAATCATAAACATTATAAGAAATAAACATTTGAAACAAATCAGGCTGTGTGTAAAGAATTTATTTAATATATGAGTTTCACTTTTTGAATTGAATTACTGAAATAAATTAACATTTTCATGATATTCTAATTTTCTATATATATACAAAAAATAAATGTATCTCAATAAATTAGAAAATTAGAATATACACTACTGTATACTTTTGGCAATATACAGTAGTTTATTTATATATATAAATACACTACTGTATATTGCCAAAAGTATTCACTCATTCACTCACACATCCAAATCATAGAAATAGTAAAATATAAGACCCTTAAACAAATCACATGCAGTTTCTAGAAAACTGGCTGTTTTTAATAAAATCATCAGCAGTGTAAGCAAACCAATATATGACAATGTGAACACATTCAGGACTGTTCATCTGTATAGTATTGTGCAGAAGTAATGATTTAGTGTCACCTAGAAAAGGGTGGATTTCCTTTTGAGTCTGATTGAAGTCTGTTGCTCATCTCATCCCAGACAGCATTTCCTCGCCTCCTTATTTGTTAGGACTCTAAATGTAAATCTACATCCGGATTTCTGCAAAGCTGCTTTGCAACAATGTGCATTGTTTAAAAGTGCTATACAAATGAAATTGCACTGAAACGAAATAAAATAAACTACATTTCCCTATAAATGAATGTCGATTCCACACTTTCTTCCATTTGAAACTTCTCAGACCAACACTGGCCAACTTTTCACAAGCAATTAAACTAGTCCCGTAGGATTTAATTCTGTTCAAGCCAGATTAAACATTGGGAAAACACACGCACACACACACACACACACACACACTGTCTGATATTGCCTGGCTCTGGCTTGCTTTAGTTTGCTTCAGTAACAGACAGGGAATTGTGGGATGCTCTATCTCCTGGAAACAGCACATGACTTTCAGGGATGAAAATTCATGATACCACAAAACGGTAATGGCTGTATTTCACACCTATCAAAGCTCTGATTGGAATGTAGGGACTGGCAGGTTGCTAGCTTGCTGGAAATGCCATTCTGACAGAAGAAGAGAAGACGTGAAGACAGTGAGACAAATGTGATTTTCTCAGACATAGTAAATCTGTCTGAAACCCTTTTTTTTTTGCAGGGTATAGGTGTTTGGTCATGTGTATATCTTCATATTTCTATATATAGAGTATGTAGAGCATTTTTAACAGTGGCACAGTGGCTTGGCGGTTAGCACTGCCTGTTGGTCAAACCTCAGGTTTGAGGATTCAAAAGTGCCTTCTCCACTACACTGTAGTGTGGAAATTGATGTCTCGTGCTTCCTGAACCACTCTTTCACAATTTGAACCCGATATATCTTGGAATTGTCATCTTGGAATATACCTGTGCCATCAGGAAATAAAAAAAATAATAGTCATTCAGGATGTTTAGGTCATCAGCTGACCTCATTTTTGGGCACATAATGTTACTGAGCCTAGACCTGACCAACCTAAAATCACTCCAGATAATAACACTGTCTTCACAATGCTTATATGGGCACTGGGCATGATGGGTGCACTTAACTTCATTCGGCTCCAGAGTTAATTTTTTACGCTCCCTAGAAAACTAAAACCTTTTTTCCCGATTAGCCTCACTGCTAACTGTTTGCATTAACTTTGCATTTCATTGTGGATGTGGAAATTCTCTTACTTTTACTATTAAACATATCCATGAGTTGAACTGTTGTGTTTTTTTTACAATTTGATTTCACTAAGCAGTTAACTGATCTCCCATCATGCTTATTCAGGATTTTTCCAACCACATTTCTTCCTCGAAGATGGTTCAGCAATATTCTTCCAGGTTTTAATAATGTTTTTTTTCTTAATCCAATTTTAGTAGGTTCAGAAATCTCCTTCGTTGTTTGCTTTGCTTGATGGAGGTCAATAATTTGACCCATCTGAAACAGGGTAACATTTTTGCCAGATCCAAAGGATACAGTACATCTTCTAACATAATTATTTAAGAGATGACTGCATCAGATAGGATTAAATAACATGTTACAAGCTAAACCATTTTAATCACTGCAGTAATTATCCAATGCACAGCTTTTAACTATTCGCTTAATTAAATCCAGGTGATTACTTTTTTTTTTTTTTTTTTGGCTGGGCAGTGTTCGAGTCTTTTTTTTTATGTTATCAATATTTGATTACTGGAACTTATATTTCTTTCAGATGTTGATTTCACTAGACAAATTATAGTCATAGTCTTGTGGTCATAGTAGCTGAAAACTTGTTAAAACTTTTGGGGGTGAACTAGTGAAGAGTAATTGGCCACCAGTTCACTGTGCCAGATGCACAGCAACAGTGTCACTGAAAATATATGGTCCTCATTTGGAGAAAAGACTTTTGGGAGACTTTATTTAGGTCACAACTTCTCTCTCCCTCTCTCTCTCTTTCTCTCTCTCTCTCTTTTTTTTGGTTCTGTATTAATTGAAGTCATTACGTTATCAGGGAAAATATGCATATGAGGGTATGTGAGATAAATACTGTATTTCAGAGCCAGTTCTCATTCTTCTACTGCCATTGTTATTGTTATTGAAGTGGAGCGTTTTTTTTGGAATTGGGTCAGTTAAACAACCAGATGTTTGGAGGACAGCTAAGGTTATAGTGGTGGAAAAGAGAATTTGGGAACTTAGACAAGGTTGCTCAAATGTTACGCTCCATGTGGGTTTTCAGGGCAATCTTTTCTTTTTTTTTTTTTAATTAGAAAGAAAGTAAGAAAAAAAAATCAAAAAACGGGTAGAGGTCAAAAAACGGGTAGAGGTCAAAAACCTACGGGTTAATCTCTCCCTAGAAAACAAACAAACAAACAAACAAACAAATAAACAGAAAAAACGGTATTGGGGGTATTTTTATTGAAAAAGCAACATTTTAATTTATTTCTGATCAAATGAACGAAATGACTCAAAAAAAAGATTCCTTCATTTTGATGAACGAGATTCAAAGAACCGAGTCACTAAAATGATTCGAACTTCCCATCACTAGTACATAGTTAGTAACCTGACGGAATAACAGGAACTAAAGCAACTTTTGCAAGGATAAGAGTGCTGCATAAGAGTCTGCCAAATGCCTTAATGTAAAATGTTCTTTTGATTTTTCCAATCAAAATACAATACTATGTACACTATTCTGAAAATGCATTAAACTGTAAATCTGTATGTTTTTCATCTTTTAATTTGGACTTTACTGTACATTCAGTATGCATGGTAGAGGAGCTCTGTAAAATGTCAAAGCCTTACAACTGAAAATGTTCTTATTAGGGTCCTGTGATTAGACAATTGATGCATGCTAACTAATTAGCCACATAGAAGTACAATGGCTCAGCAGGGTGAAACAAGCAATATTCATTAAGGCAGTCAGTCGGGAGCAATATCTATTGTATTTGCTGGTTGGAAAAGCTGAAATTAGCACACATTTTCTCTTCAATTGCCCGGTTCTCGGCTTCATTCAGGCACCCCGTGGATTGGCTTAGGAAGCGTGTCAGAAATGCATCAGCATGTTGTTATCTGATCACGTGACCACAAATTAGCCAGCTCTATTAACTCCAGCTACAAAGAACAGGAATGTTATAACGCTCAGATGCAGACTTTATGAATGTGTGTGTCTGAAGGTAAGCTCAAATCAATCAAGTTGTGCAATGTAATTATGTTTCCATATGTTCAGGATATACATTATATTTTTATGGGTTTGGAAAAATTATAATACCTTGAAATTATAATACCATGTCTAAAAATCCCCAACCAACCTGAGCTATTTTTTAAATATGGTTTAAAAAAATTAAGTAAGGCAGCAGGGTGGCTTAGTAGTTAGCACTGTCACCTCCAAGGTCCAGGTCCGATTCCCGCTTTGGGTCTGTGTGCATGGAGTTTGCATGTTCTCCCCGTGCTTGGTGGGTTTCCTCCGGGTATGCCGGTTTCCTCCCACAGTCCAAAGACTTTCAGATGAGGTTAACTGTCCTTCCCAAATTGCCCATAGTGTGAGTGTGTGTATGTTTGTGTGCCCAGTAATGGATTGGCACACTGTCCAGGGCGTACCCCGCCTCGTGCCCTAAGTTTTCTGGGATAGGCTCCAGGCCCCCTGTAACCCTGTACACAGGATAAATGTGCTTGTCACTGAGTTAATGAATTGTTCTACTTATTCTCACAAGTATTCCTCATTTACATTTACATATAAAATCTTTATAAGTTAATTTTTTTAACACCCAAGATCACTATAGAACAAAACTAAATTGAACCAAACTAGACCTAACACCAATCATTTGTTTATTTGAGGATGTCTAAAGTCAGAATTGAGCCAGAATTATCAGTGCATTAAGGTTGCTTTGACACCAGGCACGATGCCCAAGTATGATTTCTCCTCACTTTCACAATACTAGTCCTGTTTCATATCCAAGTACACTCGCATATTCCAATTCACCGATACAGTAGGTGGCAGTAGTGACACCTGGTTGGTTTGTGAGTTGCTAATAAACACAGAGATGAAGAGTACAAGGTAGTCAACCCTTGTGCTAAGTCGGATATTACTGATATTTTAGAGAAAATGTCAAGAGTAACCCTCGCCCCTGCCTTGTTACTTTATGAGCTATGGATATGTAATTTACAGGATAAGATCAGTGTTTGTTTTGTTCACACACAGATATGCCTGAGGAAACAGACATGTTAATGATGTCATCATTTCCATATTTCAGTAGTGATGATGTCATCATTTCCATATTTCAGTAGTGATGATATCATCATTTCCATATTTCAGTAGTGATGATATCATCATTTTCATATTTCAATAGTGGTAAAATTTGCACAATAGAAAAGTAATGATAACTTTCTTTCTACCTGACATATCCAAAAACTTAAATACACAGTTTGATGTCTGAAGTCTCCTCGTTAACACACACCGACAAGGCTTCCATATAAGCACATGCATTTCTTTTTTTATTATTATTATTATTGACCTTTGCTGTGTTACTGGCATGGATCTGTTCTACTTTTGGGTTTTAAGGGTTTTAAAGAGAAAATCTTCTCAGCATGGAACAACATCAATTCTGAAACATTAAAATAAAATGATCTTATGTAGTTTATAAAGTATAAAGTCAAAGGCACCTATTTGAGCATTTGTTATAATTTGCGCTTTTACATATATTTTTATATTCTCTATAATAATACAGATAAAATAGGAAATATTTTTAAGAACACTGGGCTGATAATGTAAATAAATATTTTAATTGAATTATTGAGAACTATCCTTTTTAATCCTGTTTTAGGAATGGGAGTCATGAATTTGGGTGTAATTTAATGGATGGGCGCTTGTCTGAATTTGTTTTCTGAATATCTGCCTTTTAATGTCTACCTGATATTTCAGTATTGGTCCCGTGAATGTAAGATCCCTGTGTGCAGCCATCAAATGAGGCAGGTTTTAGTGAGCAGAAAGGCACTTAGACACCGCCGAAAGCTCTGACCTGCGTATACTCCTGTCTACATGCGCCAGCAGGTAGTGAGAGATTTAAAAATACCTAACAGTGTTGCAGCATTTCATTGCTTACAATCATTGCACATAGAGAGGAGATGACCTCTTTCACAAGGTCACTGTACAAAGTTTAAATAAATAAATAAATAAACATCTGTGAATGTGGTGGAGGTCAGTGAGATGGCGAGCAATAAGAGCAGAAAAGCATAGAAAGTGTTGGATCCCATTTGATCACTAGACACTTTTTCGTCGGCTTCGTATAACAGGTCTTTATTTACAGTGATACACCATTTTATCCGTCACAGCCATGGAATTTATATTTCCATCTTATCGTTTCGGGAGCTCAGCGCATCCATGGAATATTCACAGAGCAGCTGGCAAAGCAGGAAAACGCATTTGTGGGTCTAACAGAAACGTGACTCTTTATTTCACGCAGTCTGAAGTAAATGGAGTGAGATGGATCAGTTTCCTTTTTTGACCATCTAACATTTCAAAAACCTTTCATTTAAGGTTCAAAAAGATAAAACGAATGATTGGGAAAGTAAAATTAAACTCGCGAGCACTTAAGAAGAACAATACTGTGCCTGAGCACAACGTGCATGCTAATTATAGTGCGCGGAGATCTATCTAGCCATTTAAATATTCTGGTGTCTCCCACAGCTCAGTAATGCATGTGGCACAGTGGAAATTGCTGTAACCTATTCAGTAGCCACCCTCAGGTTTGATTTCTTGCCCAAACAATGTGTTTTTATAAGTCTTTTTCAGCACAAGTATCCTGTGCTACTGCTGCTGTCTAGCTAATAGACAACTGGTACCTAGAGTCATCCATCCATCCATCTAGAAACCTCTGTAGTCCGACTAGGGGCCATGGAGGGTAATGGCAATTATCATTGTATTTATTCCCATTTTTACAACCATTGTAGGACATCGGGTCAAAATTGACACACATTCACACACTACGGGCAATCTGGGAACGCCAATTAGCATAATTCCTCCCCACCAAGCAAGCGGAGAACATGCAAACTCCCTGCATACAAACCCAGTGGTGGGAATCGAACTCGGACCCTGGACGTTCAAGGCGACAGTGCTAACTACTAAGCCACCGTGCTGCCACCTAGCACCAGGTAGGTATTAATAACCAGTTCACTTAGTTCAGAAGTAAACTGACATAAATTCTGTTTTTGAAAACTAAATCCTTGCCAGTTAATAGGATAGCTTGCAAACAACGCACTTTGTGAAACTTGTGTTTGTTACCTGCAGTAGCAGATGAGGACGTATGTAATTTTGTTCCCCTTACGTCTTAATAAATCGTTTTTCATATTTATTAAAATATAAAATTATCAAACCTATTATATTTGTTTATTTGTATTTCCAAATGTATTTGTTTTTGGTTACATTCCTGCTTACAGATAAACCTGTACAGGTTGTTACAGACTTAAAAACAAAACAGTTTAAACTTAAAATCAATGCAGCAGAAACATCCTGGCCCCCTGGGGCTAATATGGAATTCTAGACCCAAGAGAAAGCGATGTACAGTATGCTGGCAGAAAGTTTAAACAGGAGGAGGGGATATGGAGAAGGTTTGCTAGGCCGCTAATAGCCCTCGCCATTTTGTACTAAAACAAAATTTAAAAAAAAAAGAGCACTTTGATACTTTGGTCTGTTTAGTAATTTAAAAATTGCAGTTAAATCTAATTGCCCATCTTTTTTTAAGAGCTTAAGAAGAGTAGAGTAAGCTTTAGCATCTAACCGTAAACAACAAACCTAGCTTCTTTTGTGTGGATATGAGTGTTGCCATCCTTACTCTTATTCTGTTTAGTGATTTATAAATAAATGTGGCTAATATACCGTATGAATAAATATCATGGGTTGTTTGCTTTTATATCATAGGGTATGATCACAGACACCACATTCACTTTAAGAAAGGAGCATGGCTGGGTGTGGTTCTGCAGTACAGTAACAAGATTGTGGTTCTGCAGTAACATGGGTGTGGTTCAGCAGTAACAGGGTGTGGTTCAGCAGTAACAGGGCGTGGGTCTGCAATAACAGGACTGTGGTTCTGCAGTAACAGGGTGTGGTTCAGCAGTAACAGGGACGTGGTTCAGCAGTAACAGGGACGTGGTTCAGCAGTAACCTGGGTGTGGTTCAACAGTAACAGGGTGTGGTTCAGCAGTAACAGGGAGTGGTTCAACAGTAACAGGGTGTGGTTCAACAGTAACAGGGTGTGGTTCAGCAATAACATGGTGTGGTTCTGCAATAACAGGGTGTGGTTCTGCAATAACAGGGTGTGGTTCTGCAATAACAGGGGTGTGGTTCTGCAATAACAGGATTGTGGTTCTGCAGTAACAGGGTGTGGTTCTGCAGTAACAGGGGTGTGGTTCTGCAATAACAGGATTGTGGTTCTGCAGTAACAAGGACGTGGTTCTGCAGTAACAGGGTGTGGTTCTGCAATAACAGGGGTGTGGTTCTGCAATAACAGGCGTATGGTTCTGTAGTAACTCATCCACATAGATACTGAAGTGGCGTCTTTCTGATGATCAGTGACACAAAAGGAATTAGTGGAGTATCAATACACTTTAGTGAACCTGTATGACCTATGGTAACTTTTTTTGGCAAAAATAAATAAATATGGGAGATTTAACGTGCAACATTTGTTTCTGACACAGTTAATAAATCGTTGTGTTTCTAACACAAAATTCCATACCAATTGACAGAGGTGTCAAGTAACGAAGTACAAATACTTCGTTACCTTACTTAAGTAGAAATTTTGGGTATCTATACTTTAC
>JAQQZS010000035.1:3417389-3427973 GCA_030068045.1 Platyallabes tihoni
TTTACACATTAAGTTTACTGAAAGTAAAAACAGTTGAAAGTCAGAGGACGTTTCTTTTTTTGCTGAGTATATATATCCAAATGAAATAAAACCTTTTTTAAAACTAATAAAATGATTATTAATAATGTTTCCTTTATTTCCCCACTGAAATAACACAGGAACAGTCAACCCCATAATGGCGATAGTTGTCACAAGTGGACAAGATGTATTTGACAGCAAACATCTTTTGAATTTTAAGGAAAGACATGTCCCTCAATTCCTTGCGTGCTGAACTTGACCACACAAATTTAAAAAAATAAAAAGCTCTGCAATTTTTTTTCTTTTTTTTTTTTTACATCACTCAGTCTAACTCATTGGGGCAGTCGCTAACCACAACACAATTTCATGAGCTATTCACATTTGATAAGATGGAGAAGAGAAAGCGATAAGAACAAAAGGAGGAACGTCACGCGGCTTTCTTACATCAAGCCTTGGTTTAATCATCTCTGGCAGGCTAATTTCAGATCCATAATCATTCAGATGAAAATTTTCATTGCAATTACCCGAGCACTATAGAAAACAGGAAGCAACTGTTTGGAGTTGCATCATCAAAAGCGAATGGCTGAACTGAATCATGTTTCAGGTTCTGGTGGTGCTGTTAAGCTGATTACATTTAATGACAAACTGATTGAATCTCGGAAATGATTTTTTTTTAAAGTCATTATAAATTTTAATTGATTTTTACAAGAGACATTTAAGTCAAACTGGGATTACCCTTATTTCTTATTTAGTGCTTTTAATGCACTTATCCCAGTGATTCACTAGTGCTTGGCCACCATCAAGGTAGAAAGTTTCCTCAGTATGCTGGATCCATGATCAAACTCCCATCTTAGACTTCCCATTTAAAACTCTGGCCTCCCAGGAACTCCTTTAATAGCTCAAATATATAGAAATGGCTTGGATCGAGGTCAGGACTGAATGGAGGATGTGGCAATAACTGCCAATTGGATTGTAATTAAATCAAACTGTATCACTTATTGCAAGTTTTTTTTTGTTGTTTTTTGGATGAGATCTGATCTAGCAGTTGAGATAATAATTGAGGGGAAAAAAAGGGAAAGAAGAAAAGGGTTTTACGGAAGCAGAAAGAAACTTAAGGGAAGAAAGTATTGAGGGGTGCATGAGCGGGTCCAGAAGCAATGCCCAGCTGGCATGTGGGCACTTGGCTGGAGAGTTATGGCAGTGGGCAGAGTGGCAGGGTGGACCCACATGGGAAGCACCTCTTGTAGGCTCCTCAACATGGCTATCACGGTCAGAGCCAACCAGTCCCGCCCAGATCTTCTTGGGAGCGGGCGCAGACGGGAATCAAGCACAATTCATAGCCAACGTTGGCTGTTGCATCTCTGGTAACTGATCTGGCGATTCTGGCTGGGATAGGGAGCCTAAACGTTGAGTGCAGAGGCCTTTTAATTTTTGGCCGCTGGATGGCGAAGGCTGGCTCTTGGCAAAAGTGAAAGTCTGGCATTCAAATGGCGGTGTTCAGCCCATCTGCCTTTGAAGTCCCTGGGCGCATGGCATTGCCCCGCTCGCATAACATTCTCTACTTTAACATCCGCAACTTTAACATCCATCACATTCTTCTCGCTCCCAAAACTCCAGACTCGGATTTTGGACCCCAGGCTAAGCCCCTCGCCTAGTTAGCCTTTGGAGGGAGAAGGCGGCGAGGAAAGATTTAGGCGTACACCCATCACTGGTGCACACCATAACATGCATATAACTTTGTCAAAAGCAAATAAAAGGGTTTAAACTATAAGACACTTTGATCTAATGTGCTGTTGGATGCAAAGATTATATGGCTGATCTTTTCATTCATTTATAGCATCAAAAAAGGCTATTCGATTCCCACTGGAAATTTAAATAGACTTTTTGCATGCTATGCAACGTTAAATACCCTTTTACAAACTTTAACAATACATTGATATTGCACAAGATTGCATCATTATATGAAAGACGTTCCACAAATATCACACAAAAATCACAAGGGAAATCATTTTCATACTCACCTGAGCACACATGGACTGTCAGAACACATAATCCTCAACTCTGCTTTTTGTTAGGGCCTAAAGAGAAAACAGATGAATAAATGAGCGGGTCTTTTCTTGAGGCCTTCATTCATTCAAAAGTGAACAACAGCATATGCAATAAATAAGTCATGAAACGGCATGTATAGAAGCGAGCTGGTCACAATGGATTTCCATGTCCTTTATGAAAAATGCAGGGCTTTAAAGCATAAGCTTTTGCGTTTTAGTCTAAAAGCTCCATGCGATCACTGGTGCTTTACGGTTTTCACAGTAAAATGTACAAGAATGTGAGATACACAGAGAGATTTTTGTTAACTGATTACGTCTGATTAAAAGGAAGATAAAGAGAAGAACATGCCTGTGATTGTGTAAGGATGGTCTCCTATGATTGCTTAAACTCTCAGAGTCTCAGCTTCTTCAGATATTAATCTTAAAGCACATTATCCCATAACTACTATGAATTATTCAATGACTACAGCGGGCTCATAGGAAATACGTGTAGATACAAGACTAAGAAATGTAAAGCTTAAAGAGGTCCTGGGCTTTCCTGCTAATTTGAAACTCTATAGAAGGTACAAAGTATAATGATCGAGCCTTTCTCTGTCAGTTTCTCCTAAATGAAGTTTTTAATTCAACCAGCACATTTAAAAGCTGTACCAAAAGACCACATCAGGCCTGGAATGCCTCGTGCAAAACATATACCATTTTTCAGCAATGTACCTTTAAGCTTAAGAGGTGTTTTGCTCGTAAAGATTTATGCTGATGATGTTGCTTGACTAATCATATTACTACAGGCAGTTGTATTGATGTTCTTCATTCATACATGTTTAAGAACATTTAGATTAAAAAAAATTATAAAATTAAGAAAATGTAAGGCCATTGCTTGCTTATATGCTGGACAACTTTGTACACTAGAGATGTCTAAAAACACATCATGACAAAAATTTTATAAATTAATGTTTAAACTAACATCCAGAGTGGACCGCGTCTTGTGCCCTAAGTCTCCTGGGATAGGCTCTAGCCCCCTGCAACCCTCCTGGGATAGGCTCCAGGGTATAAAAGATAAGTAAGTGAGTGTTTAACTTACCTAATTAATTTACACTAATTAGCCTAAACTGCATGTATTTGGAATGTAGAAAGAAACTGGAGTACCCGAAGAAAACCCACTAAGCACGGGGAGAACATGCAAATGCCATCAGCACAGACCTGAGGTGGGAATTAAACATGGACAATAGAAGGCATATTATATAGATGGCCTATTGTGGCATATACTGTAGAACCCATTGATTTTGTATGCTAGAAGTGTTATGTCAGTTAGCTAGCCATAGTTTGGAGCTCTGTAGGTCTGAAGGAATATTCTTGTAAACCTGCCATGCAATTTCCTCCATCCCCACAGGAAGTTCTTCAGTAATCACATACTGAAATCATTCATGTTCCATGTTCATTACCAACTCAAACACACATCACTATAGATAGACTGAAACATATCCAAGTGTCAAATTATTGCAACATTTAGGTGTTTTTGTTAGTTTTGTTAGTTTCTTTGGCACAAATTCAGTATTTGCCAAGCTGATCTTCCCTTATAGGCTGAATGTTTACTTTCATCTTACTTTCATTAAACAATGCTGGATGATTCCCATGATATTATTTTATTAAGTCGATCTCAGATCCATACTGTAGCCTTCTCTTTAGAAAGAGAAACAGGTTCATATCTTATACAGAAAGAACACCAAAACCCACAAGGTTTTAGATAAGCCCTGTCTTAAAAGAATTTTAACTTGCAGATAAATTTGTGTGCACAAGTATACTTTGCCATCTTTATAAATAAGGAAGATGATTACCCCGACAAATTTGCATTGATGCCTTTGGGATTTAAGGGCTTACAAAAGTCTATGAGCTTGGAGCAGCAGAATTCACAACACATGAGTCCTCATCAGGTTATTCAATTAGTGAAACCTCTAAAGAAATATTCTACTTTAAAAGTCCTTGACACAGTCCAGTACTTGATAAATTATTATTTACCATAGACATACTGTATACATAAAGAGTAAGAAAGAGAAAATGTGTATAGAATTTATTGGAACGGCAAGGTCAATTCTCCTGAAATTGCTATAGACTAAAGACATTTGGGTTTGGGATCAAAAGACTACAGAATATGATGCAATAGAGCAGACTGTGTGTTAAATAATTTAGAGCGTGGCATGTTTTGATTGAACCAACTTATTTTTTTTTCCAGGTATCAAAACATTGGAACATGTGACTGACTGGCATTTCTTCATGCCAGGTGAACCCTGATAGATTGGCAGCTCAGAATGTTTGCTATGGATTTGTGGTATGGGTTTTTCCAGTGAGGATTGCACTCACTGTTAAAAAAAAAGGATCAACCACCAGAGATCTGTCTTTGGGGAAATGGGCTGGAGTTTCCTACAGTCCACCTGAGCCTCCAATAACGAACTGGACTCAATTTTAACTTAAACACATACTGAACTTCCAGTCTCTTCCAGTTGATGCAGATCAACCCCTGCTATTCATTTCACCCAGATGAGGATGGGTTCCCTGTTGAGTCCGGTTCCTCTCAAGGTTTCTTCCTATTATCATCTCAGGGAGTTTTTCCTTGCCACTGTCGCCGTCGTCCTCGGCTTGCTCATCAGGGACAGTCTTATCATTTTGATTTATACACGTTCACATCTCATACAAACTTAAATAATTCTTTTGAATGTGAAAAGCTTATTTGCGACAATGTCAATTGTTAAAAGCGCTATACAAATAAAATTTAATTGAATTACATTACTAAACATTGAGCATACTGTAGCTATTACAACAAATTTGGAACATCCTGAAAAAGAAAGCAAGCACTGGCGTACTAACAACCAGACATGGAACAGTACAGAAGGTTGTTAATGACTGAAAAAGTGTGAGAGTTGTAGTAGAACCCAAAGACAACAGCCAGAGACATCACCAACAACCTCCACAGGATATCACAAGGTATCACAATTCACTGATTGAAGAAGTCCAGAAGGTAAGAATCAGAAAGTCTGATTTCAAATAACAAGGATGAGGCACTAACACTGTGAAACAAAGCTTTCTATCTATGTGATGAAAAGTGTAGAGAAAGAAAGGAACTGCTCATGAACTGCTCTGAATCTTACTAATCTATATTAATGATAGCAGCAATTAATTTACAGACAAATGCCTCCAATCTAATCAGGAGGAATTTCATTATGCAGCAAAACAACACAAAACATTCTTCCAGCACAAGAAAGGACGAACAGTGGAGGGTTTTAGTCTGACCAAGTCACTCTCCAGACCGCAACTTGCTTCTTGAAGAAGACACTGAAAGGAGAAACCCCCAGAACAACCTACAACAACTGGAACAAGCTGTGTCAATACCCTTAAAAATGCATCACAAGAGCAAAATGCAGAAGTTTTTGGAAAATGAGTGGGTTGTTGAGATGATACTTCAAGCTAATGTTCCAATACTTTTGCTCACCTTAGAATCACAACATAAAGCATGCCCATTGTTATGTCTTAAAAATGACTAGAGAAATGCTTGAAGTGTTCACCACGCCTTGATACGTTTACTGTCCGACGCTGATGCACTTGTTGGCCGGGAGACTGATACATGCACACAACTACGTACACACAGCATGCATGATGGGGTCCGAATGTTCTCCCAGGTTTGTTCACAAAAAAGAGATACATAAGCACTTTCCTGAGACTGCTACATCAAAGCCACTTGCATGTTACAGTATATAGAAACAAAAGGATTTGGGGAAACAAAAGGATTCCAGTGAGCCATAGGAAATTTGACCATATAAGGAATGAGCAAGCACAACAAGGCAGTTGTTTAATAAACATCTGACATAGAACAAAGAGACAGAAGCATAGGAAAATTCACCCAATGTCAGAAATCTGTATCACCCGTAATGTTTTGCATCCGTATTACAGTATGCATAATTTTCTCATTTGACACAACACACACCTATATACAGAACTGCCAGCCAAATCCCTGGTAGTGCCAGCATGCAATAGAACCCCGCTTGGTATTATTACATTGAAGTTTCAGAGAGAAAAAGGTGCTTCCTGTCACTTCTAATCCACTGAATGTCAGTCAGGTAATCAGCTCAATTTGCCGCTCTCTGGCTGCTTCTAATTTCCTTGAGACCTCAGAATGAAGATCTTAATCAGTGTTTGCAAGCAGCGGTGAAAAGCAGATCTCGGAGTGACTGAATGACTCATTTAGAAATGTGCAGGTGGAACATGTCTAAGTGTCATTTAAGACCAAGCAGGCATATTGTAAGCAAATATCTTAAACACAAAACAATAGATTTTCACTTGATAGCATATTTCTACTTCCACACAAAGCCAGTGAAAGAAATTACGGTTAGTTTAAGCCATGCTCTCTCTTCATGTAGAAACACACCTCGTTCTCCTGCTATTAACAGTGAAAATATGCATGAAATAAAGACATGAATCTCACCGCAAACTCTCAGAAACAGGAATCATCTGCATTTTCATTCCTCCTTCCTGAGATGTTTAAAAATGGAATGCATTTACACGCTTCGCCTGTTTTATTCTCCTGTCACGAAAGTTCCCTGTTTTATTTATTTTTTAGTTTCTCGTTCATCAGACATCTGCATTGTCAGAAGTGTTTGCTAACCAAGACCACAAATATGTGTCTTATATTTAGAATTCAAATATCTAATTTAGTCCGTTCATTGTGTCCTAAAATTGCTGAGATTGCAAAATCTAACGCGTCTAAATTTTCCATTATGTGCCACAGATCCACTGTAAATAAAGACGTGCAGCATTGCAATCGAATTAGGCCTGCATAAATATCAGCTCATTCATTCATTCCAAAAAAAAACATTTATTTCTAACTACAAGTTCTGCCCATGAAAATACTTTGTCGCAATGAGTTTTTTTCTTGCTTATAAATGTCTTTTTTTTTCTTTTTTTTTTTAAATTGCATGCTTCGGCATATTTTGTCCTCTTTGTCTGTCTCCTGGGAAAATAATGTAATCTACACTGTAATCCCTACTATATGTTTAGGTCCAAAACAATATATTTTATCTATAAGCACTAGATAATATACTGTATAGGTTAAATAATTGATATAGATATATTTTGTGTTAGAAAGTAAATGACTGTTTTAATTTCAAACAATATACTTTGTAAAAGGAAAGACTTTTTTCTCATGGACACTAGAACCTGCTCTCTTTCATTCTACAGTATATCACTTATCCCAGGTGGGGTACACCCTGGACAGGTTCCCAGTGGATCAAAGGGCATGACCACCAGGGCGACATCGCCAATGTGGTGGTGGAAGAGATTGGGTTTGAACCTGGGACCTTCCAATTAGTAATGCAAAGCCTTAACCAGTGAGCTACCTCTGGGCTTTCAGCATCTTTTTTCTTCACCTTTGATGTTGGGTTAAGCTTCTCATTATTTCAGAGAAATCCCACCTTCAGTATTACTATGATTGGTTGCAGGAATTCAGTCTCATCTAAAATTGGTTAGATGCTTTACTACGTGTGAAAGCCAAGCCAATCAGTACAGTAGAGGAAGCAATAGAAAGCACATTTAATGTTAATCTCTTGTAGGATAAACATGTGCAGAAACTATATACTGTATTTATTCCAATAAGAGAAGAAAGTGTTTTCCTGGCTATTATTTACCTACTGAACAGATTATAAAAGTGCCACCCCCCCGCCCCCTCCCATCAGGCCAGATTGGTTTACTGAGGTGTTCGCATGATCCATTTTCCATTTAGATTGGGCGATTATTCCCATTATTACTGGAATTTTATTGTCCATGTAAACGCTGTTTTGCATTAGTCACACAGTGAAGATTTTTCTCTAACAATCCATCATAGTTTAATCCTAATTAAATGAAATGTGTGACATGGTTGCATACTTTTAGATAAATGTTTCATACATATACATGCACATATTGTATGTACAGTATAGACCTTCAAGACATGTTTTTTTTTTTTTAAATATATCTAGAAGTTGTCACCAGAATATTTGTCATACAGCACACTGTGCTTCTGCTTCAGTGTTCAGAACATTTTCCACTGGTGAAATGCACAAATTTGGTGATTTTTTTTGACAGCTGAACGCCCTATCCTAGACCTCATGTCATCTCTCTCTCTCTCTCTCTCTTTCTGTGCATGCATTTATTTTCAGGCTGAACTCCAACACACAATCTCAGATAGGGCTTAAGTATTTGCACCATAGTTAGATAGTGTTTAATATTTGGGCTTGTGTTGATTAATTTTCGGGAACAGCAGCAGCGACAGTAGGACCGACTTAACCTGTCTTAAAATAAGCTCATGAAATGCTCATGTTAAAAAACGTGATATTCCTCTCCTCTCCCATCAACCTAACTGTCCTTCTCCCATCATGTCACCCGATGCGACGCTCGATCGCACCTTTTCCCCCCTTCCCCTGTTTGTTTAACTGCCTCGTTATTTATTCACCGAGCCATCTTGTACCAATGTGATTAGCATGAAACCTTTCAAAACCGAATTACAACGAGTTGATATTGTGATTATGGATGCACTGGATGACTGCCACCTTTGTTATCCAGGAAATTGCGCCATACTTTGTGCACCTGCTACTTAGTCTGCCGTAGCTCACTCATCTCTTTCACTCTCCTCCCCAAAAAGAAAAAAAAAGTTAAAAGCAATAACCTGGCTCCAACTCACATTTTTTAACAAAGACATCAAACCAATATTTAGTCTTTCTAATTGAACTTCCCACTCGCTGCCACCCGGCAAATCTCATCATTTTTCAAATCTATTTTCACCTTGATCTTATGCAAAGTTCATGCGAATCCAGGATGACATTATCTAAATGACATCAAAGAAAAGCTAACTTTTGAACACTTCTTACTGTACTGTTTCATACAAGCTCGCAAGCACATTTTTCTACTTCATTCGGTGTTTCAGTAAAATAGGCAAAATATGTCTCGAATCTTTTGGCTGAAAGCCTCAGCAAACTATCCTCCCCCTCTTCACCCTCCCTCTCACAAAAAGGCTTTGATGGCCACCCGGGCCCACTTTAATGGGGGTCCAATAATCCTTGACATCTGCTCACCAGAAAACAAACTCAGATAAATAGCAAACATGGCTAATCCGCTCTAACTGGCTGTGTTGCCTGTTTGAGGGCAGGTCAATCTATCTTCGTAATCAGCAGTTTGTTTGTTAACAGAGGAGAGATTGATCTTTCCCAACAGCCACAATCAGCAACAAGGTAGACGCTCGGAGATGCAATGAGTTACTTTTTAATTGCGGTTCGCAATGACTTGGTTCAGTGATGCTGAGGTTCTCTGCATTTGATGCTTGTGTGTGTGTGTGTGTGTGTGTGTGAGTTTGAGTGGGAACAACATTACTGCGTGATTTATCAGAAGATTAATTTACAATGCTAATGGAGCCTTTGCACCATAACATAGACTTTAAACTCTTCCAAACACTGTGCTTATTGGCAGATGAGCAAATTATACAGGCTTTTACTTTAGGTCGTTTAAATCAAAGCTAAGGGAACTGTGGTCATCGACTGGCCTTTTAGGGAAAACGGTTTGTTTTGCCGATGTCTGATTGATCCGATGTCTTCTTGCCATTGACCTCCTCCTGTCTTGGTGCTGATTGAACTCTAAAGGATAAATCAGGGGGAGTTTTTAGATCAGTTCATTGATCTTTCTCAGAAGTACTGAGGTCAGATCAGTTTCCATCCAGTGTTTATTCTGCTCCCTAAACACTTCTCCCCAAGGTATCATTTGGCTATTATCCACAGATTAATGCAGAAACTCTATATAATACATAGTGTTTTTTATTTTTATTTTTATTTAACTCAGTACAATTACTGGCGTTGTTTTATTTAAGTCTTCGAAATGTATTTCATCATAATACCCACATTGTTACACAGATGGAATCCATCCATCCACTGTCACCGAGGGCCTGGAGCCTATCCCAGGTGACTGGATGGGAAGCCAAACCATCACTGGGCACGAGCACACACTCAAAATCACACACTACAGGCAATTTGGAAATGCCAAACAACCTAGAGAGCATTTTTTTTTGGACTGTGAGAGGAAACCCACCAAGCACAGGCAGAACATTGCAAACTCCAGATATTCCAACCCCCAACCGTGGAGGTGTGAGATGACAGTGCTAAACACTAAACCACCATGCCGCGTACGTATAGGTGGTATGAACAGTGAAAATAAAAAGTCTGCGCACTTTTTTTGAGGAAAAAAAGAAATCCATATAAATCACGTTAGAAATGGATTCTATTTTACTTTCAACATGATAATGAATTGAACTAAATTTAAAAGAAGATGAGTTTACTATTAATTAAAAACAACTATTAAAATATAACTGGTTAATTTGTAGCATCCACATTTATAAACATTCAATTTTGAAGTAAAGTTTGACGTAAAATATGTAAATGTCATGCACACTCAATACGCAACCGGCACTAGGACCCGGAAATAATGCGGTTGCCAACCAGGAAGTATAAGAGGA
>JAQQZS010000035.1:3510176-3524952 GCA_030068045.1 Platyallabes tihoni
ATTCATTTTCTGTACCGCTTTATCCTATGATCAGGGTCGCGGGGGGCCTGGAGCCTATCCCAGGAGACTTCGGGCACTAGGCGGGGTAGACTCACACTTTAAAAAGCACATTATACAGCAGTTTCTACTTTTGCAGCTTTCGCAGCTTTTCTTTTTCTTTTTTCGTCTGCCAAACATAAAATACAAAAAATAATAATGCATTTTTATGAATTTAATTAATTGATTTAAATTTGACATGCTAAACAGGGCAGCATGGTGGCATAGTGGTTAGCACTTTTGAGGGGTTCGACCCGACCTGCCTGGAGTTTGCTTGTGCTTGGTGGGTTTTCTTCCACAATCTGCAAAGACATGCAGAATAGGTCAATTAACGTTTCCAACTTGCCCACAGGGTGTGTGCTTGTGCCCTGCAATGGATTTTGACCCCATCTAGGGTGTACATTCAGCTGGGACAGGCTCCAGGCCGCCCACAACCATGTACAGATGTACAGGGTAAGCGGTACAGAAAATGAGTGAGTCAGTAAGTGGCTAAGCAGGTGAAACTGAGGACATGTCCGCGTAATTATACTTATATTGTATCCACACGCTAAAAGCCAAAACAAGCTATAGCCTCACATTGTGCCTAAATTCAACAGCATTACAAGCAATAATTTTAAAATAGTGAACATTACAGCTTTAGAATCCAGTTTTAGTTTGAGTTTTAGTTTTTTGCAAAACCAGCTTAAGAACGCTTATTCCTCATGGAGTAAGCAGGCAGATGTGAAATGTTTACACGTGTCGGGTAAGATTTTCGGCTTCACTTAGAAAAAAACTATAAAATGGTGCCTCCTGGGCAGAGCTGAACCCCGAGTCAGAGGAGGGTCTCAGCACCGTTTGGTTTTTATGAATATAGTGTTTAAAGATGGCCAAAGCAAAAAAAAAAAAAAAAAAACGGGGAATTTTCAAAAGAAAAGTGGGAGGGATGTTTTTATCCTGTTTTTTTGTTGTTGTTGTTGTTTATTTGTTTGTTTTTCACTGTAGACACACACGCACACTTAATGAAAACCCATGTGACTGTCCAAAATGATCAAACAGTAAATTTTGCATAATTGGTCTTTTAAAGCGCATGACTTTGCACCATTCCAATCATAGATATTTTTTTCTATAACAGCACACCCGGTTGTGCTTTGCTCCTTAAAAATGTTAATATTAAAAAACAAGATAAACACATAAAAGCTTGGAGATCCCCCTGCATCTTTAATAGATGGAAGAAAATAGCTAAATACATGATATATATAGTATACTGAACAAATCTTTCAAATGAGTTTTGATATCCAGTGGTGAAACTAGGCTACGCAATAATAATTTCTTATATGCTTTAAAAATGAAAGAAATTAAATATTAAAATGAGCCATTTTTGCACTGAATAGAATGTATAGGGTTAAAGGAAGAATCACGAAGGGAGAGGTTATATTTGGTTTTGACGAGTGAGTCTGCCAAACCTGCTATCCCAACTCTCCCTTTTTCAGCTTCACCTCACAACCTTTTAGTTATGAGTCCATTTCTGTTCCTTTCCTGTGCCTTGAGTATTTGCTCCCTCTTCATCATCACAGACTCGGCACCATTTTTCCTGTCAGGAAGTAATATCGTTGAGTTAATAAAGTGGCTTGAGGAAATGTTCATATAATGTACATGGTACAACATTATCCTCTCTCTCTCTCTCTCTCTCTCTCTCTCTCTCTCTCTCTCTCACTCACACACACTCACACACACTGCCTTTAGAGGACACCTGTAAGAAAGATAAAGTTTTTTTTTTTTTTTTACAAAAGACATTTCATTTCTTCACCTTAACATGAGACAATGCAAATGACCTGCTCATATTCTTTTTTTTTTTACTCAGTGCTGCTGATTCCATATTCAGGAGATATTAATAATCTATTAGGCAGCATGTAAATGGTTGACAAATGGCTTCTCACTAATTCATCCGTATTGTAAAATTCAATTTTACAAGTTGAAAGGACCCACCTGACCCCTTAATGCATCTTATTCTAGTTTTAACAAGTTATTAAATTATCTTTCACTGAAGAGATGGAGATCATGAGACTGGAGCTACACATACTCTATATGAACAAAGCCTGCTGAGCGGAGTGGTATTGAAAAAGTGTATAGCATTCCATTGCATTGTATTGCATGATGTGCAAGTCTAAATGAGTTGGATTTCATGAGACATGTTATTTTGGGAAATTATAATTCATAATTTATATTATATAATACTAATAATAATAATAATAATAATATATGATCAATTTGTATTGTGTTAAAATGCTTGATGTCTATTGCTAAAGTCCACAAATTTCCTTCCAGCATTTAACACTTGTACACCTACTATAACTTATCACCTACTGCTATTGCTGAACAATCTAAATCATGAGAGACACAGAGTGGCACAACAATAAAGTGCTTGCACCCTCTTCAATCACGCATTATAAGTTTGAATCCCATCTATGCCCCTGAGGAAAGGAAGTAAAAATTGGCCGTGCTTCTGAGTGGAAGTGATGGCATACTTTCTGTCCCTAAATGGTGTTGTCTGTGAGCTGAAAAAAATGCACTAGCTCATGTATCTTCATGTTCGCCTTAACCATCTTGAATTGAAGAGAAACATGTGAGGAACAAGAAAATTACAGACTCATTACAGAATGTGAAATACATTTAAAAAAAACTGACATTTGGAACAGAAGTGCCTTTCCATGTTCATTCTCAAGACCTAAAATAAATCCTGGTTAATTAAATTAAAAGTGTCCTATTATGCAACATTAACTTTTAGTCTTTTTTTGACATTCAGATCAGTCTCCAGTAGGAATGGGAATTTCCAGGGATCACCTGATATGATATTATCATGACACCTAGGTGCAGATTCGATTTGTATTGTGATTTTTATGAATTTGTAGCATTCCTAAACAAATATAGTACATCTCCAGCATACAAACAAGTTCCATTGTGAAATCTTGTTCATAAGTCTAATTTGTATGTAAGTCCAACAAACATTGTCTAGGTACTACAGTAGGATACTAACCAAACTGGTTATACACAGTATAAAACTAACTTGTTCCATGTTCTTGTCCTTGTTCTTTAAAATTGTGGCAATGGTTGAACAAACAGTTTGTCTGCCATCTTTTCACCTCGCTCCATTTTCCCAATTATTTTCACTTTTGTCTACAATCGTTGCTTGGCACTGCTTAGTAGTACCAGCTTCATCGCCACTGCTTTGCTTGCTTGCTTCCCGACATCCACATGTTTGTATCTTCTAAAGTTCATAACTCGAATGTTCACACGTAGGTGGAGTTATTGTATGGCAAATAATTTCCCCCTACCTTACTAGATGCTGTGCCATCTGACAATGTGTGAAAAGTTTAGGGTGCAACACTAAACAGACAGGAGCAGAAACATTTTATCACCTCAAATCCAAACAAACATAAATTTAAAAAGTTTTGAAAAAAATCTAATTTGGAGTCATTGTCTAACTGAGTAATATTCTGTGTAACATAATGTGTATGTATATATAAACAAAAATGTGAGAAAATAGCAATCCCTGCTTTTCTGGGCTAGGGCTCTACCAAGCCAATTAGATATTCCCATGTTATGGCCTCAAATCAGATAATACACCATGACCAGCTTGTTGCTCACCTCTGCTCTTCTCCGGTAGGACGTGGCTTGATAGTAGATAATTGCCATAGACACCAAAATTGTTCATTTGGAAGAGGAGTGAAATAAAGTAAACAGTTTCAGTTCTGTGTGATAAAATGCCTCATCCGAGTGGTCAACTGTAGCATTAAAACACAAACCTGTGGAAAAAAAAACTTGTTAAGAAACTAGTAAAATAGGACCTGACCAGAGTTGCCTGGTTGCATTTAGATGGCATGGTTTGGCAGCTGTTATACTGTATGATTTCTCACTTTTGACCAGCAAACCGTAGTCCAGACACCCTGTGCTTTTCATATCAAATGTTAATATAATACCTGCAGCAAAAAAAGAAAACTCTTTATAAACTTGGTGTCTAGCCCTATATGTACCACGAAACAACTAATTTGTCACAGCTGATGCACAAAGGCCATAGTCATAATCCTAATCGATGGCCTTGGGAGCCGCAAGACCAATCCATTGCTCAGTCACAGAATCTTGCCTTGCGCTGTCTGCCCGTGCCTGAGGATGGCACGTGCCAGGCCAATGACTTTTTTCCAAAGTAAGCAGTCCCCTCGTGCGTTCCTTGGAGGAAACAGGAGTTTTTAATGGAGTATTGATTGAATGTGAATGGGGAGCACACGTAGAAGCAGCGCAACGTTCAGTTATTACAAACTGCCTTAGCGTAGGCTAAGCACAGCATGATCAATAACGATTTAATTGTGCTTGCTCTGGGAAAAATAGTCTCATAACGAGAGACAGCAAAAGACACCAGAAGAGCCTAAACTATTTTAGTGGGAAACGGTTTGTGTAACCTGGAGTTTAAATCATCCTGGTTTTAATGAATGTAAGCCAATACCATTTCTTTTAACCGGTTCTGCACTTTAAAACAACTTTTGTTCAATACATTTGTTTATGACCATGTTCATATCTGATTGCTGAGAGAGAAAATAAAAGTTGAGGCACACAAATGAGCCAAATTCATAGTATTTTTCCTTAGTACTCTTCTCATAGAAAAATGAACACAGGCATCCAGTAGTTTTAAATTTGTCCATTTCCGTGTAATTTGAACAATTTTATTTACTCACTCACATGTGCAACCAAATATATAGCCTTACTTTTCCACATTTTGTCATGTTACAACCATAAATGTAAACATATTTTATTGGGATTTTATATAATACACCGAAACAAAGTGGCACATAATTGTGAAGTGAAAGGGAAATGCGAAATGGTTTTAATAAATAACAATCTGAAAAGTATGGCATGCATTTTTATTCACCCCGTTTTATTCTGATACCCCTATCTAAAATTCGGTGTTAGCAATTGGCTTCATAAGTCACCTAATTAGTATTAGGATCTGACAGTATAAATACACCTGTTCTGTGAAGCTCTCAGAGGTTTGTTAGAGAGCATTAGAGAACAAACAGCATCATGAACCCCAAGGAACACACCAGACAAGTCCAATCCATCTTCCGAATGGCACAACTGCAAACCTACCAAGACATGGCTATCCACCTAAACTGACACGCCACAGAGATCAAGGTGAGAGAATCTGTGGAAACAATACAGGAAAAAATACATTTGCGGTTGTAATGTGTCTAAATGTGGAAAAGTTTAAGGGTTATGCATACTTTTGCAAGGCACTGTATTTTAATATCCAGTTCCAATAATTTTGCTCATCAAAAGAGCTGTGTGGTCTGCCATCTATGTTCTGGGTTGTTCTGAGCTATCATGTAAAAAAAAAAAAATCTAATCTATGGTTTCATATTTATTTATTAATCTTCAAACCAAATGTTTCCAGTGTGTAGCAAAAGCAAAAGAAACTACCTTACTGTTCCAATACTTTAAGAGCAGATACAATATTTGTCAGAGAGTAAATATTTTGGTATGGCTTGGAAGGCAAAAGGGTTATGCTGTAAGATGGTTTGTTACAGATAAGAATTCTTTGAATTAAGAAGACAAGGAGCACAAAAACACAGACCGAATTAAAGGGTAAAAAAAAACTGTGTTTGGAATGACAGGGTACAATGCCATGGTGGAGAATGATGCAAATCATAGCAGGAAAAGTATGATTCAGTAACTACTGTATTATGCATATTATATTCATGATGAAATTATTAGGAAAAGTATGCAAGAGACAAAACAGGAATGTACTGTAATCCTGGAACCATCAATAGGTCATGAAAGTTTACTTGAGGGATTAAGGTTTTGCTCGCCTGCATTCATATGCATATGAACTTAAGTAACATCCAATTCTTAATCCATAGGCTTTAATATGAGGTTGGCCCTGCCCCCAACCTGCAGCTAAAACAGCTTCAAGTCTATTTTTCACCTTTCCACGAGGTGCAGTTCATGTCAGAACAGGGTGATCCCCAAACTATTCCCACAGTTGGGAGCATGAAATTGGCCAAAATGTCTTGATATGGTGAAACATTAATAGTTCCTTTCACTGGAACTAAGGGTCCGAGCCCAACTCCTGAAAAAAAACCCCACATCCTCCCTCCACCATTTCAACTTGGTGATGTAAGGCTTAAGGCTTGGTTGCAGCTGCTCAGCCATGGAAATCTATTCCATGAAGCTCTCTATGTACTAAAGATAATCTGAAGGCCACATGAAGTTTGGAGGCATCTGCTGACCCCACTCTGTGATTTTATGTGGTCTACCATTCCGTGGCTGAGTTGCTGCCATTCCCAATCATTTCCACTTTGTTATAATTCCTCTAACAGTTGACTGTGGAATATTTAGTTGCAAGGAAATTTTACAACTGGACTTATTGCACAGGTGGCGCCCTATCACGGTACAATGCTGGAATTCACTGAGCTCCTGCGAGCGACCCATTCTTTCACAAATGTTTGTAGCAGGGGTCTGCATGCCTAAGTGCTTGATTTTATACACCTGTAACCATGGAAGTGACAACCAAACAGCATTTCAGCAGAAACAAGTGCATACCCACTGCCAGGCACAATGGTCATGGGGAGATGATTTGAGCTTGTTTTGTAGCTCAAGTAGCTGACTATGAAATGTAAAGCCGTCTGTCTAACAGCTGAAACTGGGTCAAAAGTGGGTCATGCAACAGGATAATGATCTGAAGCGCCCCAGTAAATCAACATCATAATGGCGAATAAAATAGAAGAATCAAGGTTTTGGAATGGTATAGTCCACACCACAACCCAATCAAAATGCAGTGAAAATGCCATTTCATATTAGCTTAGTTATGCCGTATTGTGTCCCAGTCTTATCCTGCTTTATGTTTGTAAGTCCTGTCCATATGTCTTGGGTACCAACCTCAAAACCACATCATTTGTTCATTTGACCTTTGCCTATTTAACTAGAATATGAATTATCCTAGTTTGCTGCTGCCTTCTTGTGTACTGACCCTTTCTAATATTATAATGTAGCATTAATTACCCACATGCCATCATTTGGCTTTTAATCTAATATAACTCAAATTGGCAAGAATTGAAGCGACCTTGTCAGGCAAAATTGACCAATCAAATGAAGGACACTAAAATGAATTTCTATCTGTCTCCCTCATCAGTAAACTATAAAAGGTAATGTGACTCAGTGATATTAAATATGTATGGGCGTACTCTAAGGGGATCAGGCGCCCTGTGGCCACCCATGCAAAAATGTCATTTCTGCAGCTACGATAAGGAATTAGTCAATACAGACATCACAGTGGGCATCTGATAAGCCTCTCTGGGGATCTGATAATCACTTCATGGCACTTTTCAAACTTTTCTTTAATACTTTCTCTTCCCCCCACCAACCTCTCGACACACACTTCCTCCCTTTCTGTAATAACAGCTCTTTTCTATTGATGAGCAGAAAATGAAGAATATGAGCTTTTAAAAAAAGCAACAAGATCTTGTCCATAGAGCCACACCGTTCTTTTTATGGAAGGATAAAATGGAAATTGGGGTGTTTAATATGAAAAAGATGAATAGGCTTATAAGAAAATCAGACATGTTCCATGAACTCATGTGGACAGGTTAATGTTGACTTGCTGCAAAGCTGTATATTCAAATCCAAATGCTAACAGTAGAATAATGTTGGGTACATTGTATCAACATAGTGTTGCATATTTGTAAATAATAATAATATAAATGGAAAGCAGATGAACATTTTTATGTCTGAAAAAGGGCACATTATGAAAATGTACTTTTTGATTAAAAAAAACATTTAAAAAAACGGGGGAAAAAAGCAACAAAAAAGAGAGAAAAGCAAATCCTCTCCCTTTTTCTTTTTTACATTCCCACATATATTTTCTTTAAAAGTCCCACCCTTCGGACCCACCGCTAGATATTTAAAATATTTTTTGAGTAACCCAGTTTGCGAGCGTTCCCCAAGACGAGCAAAATTTTTTTAAATAAATTTTGTCTTGATAATTGAGCAAGTCTTGATATACAAGTACCAAATATCATCAAGTATCATGTGGCATGCATGCGCTTCTTGTTTTGACGACGAGAGTCACGTGATCACAACTGAGCCAACGGTTTTTCTCTAAAGCTTCTTTCATTTTGTGTTTGTATGTGTGTGTGCTCGCGGGGATGGGGTGTGAGTGTGTGTATGCACTCGCGCAGAGGTGTGTGTGTGCGTGTGTGTGCTCGCACGGAGGTACGTGTGTGTGTGTGTGTGTGTGTGTGTACTGTATGTGTATGTGCTCACGCAGCGGTGTGTGTGTGTGTGTGTTTGTGTGTATGTGTGTGCTCGCGTGGAGAGGGGGTTTGTGCTAGTGTGGGTGTGTGGGCGTGTCCTACACAGCACCCCCCTTCCTCCTCTCCTCTCTCTGGTCTCGATCACTGCAGCTAGGATTCTTTTTGTAGTAAAGTGGGTTTATTGTTCACCTATCCACTAGATGGCAGTAGTGATGGTAATGGTAAGGATTTGCATGTTCAAAAAGAATGACAACAAACAGCTAAACGCGGGATGAGATCATGTGAGTCATTAGTTTTTGTTGTAACTATTTCATGCTTTTCTGTTGTTGTCAATAAAGGCATAAGTTACAGAACTGTCGACTCTGCATTACTACACTTTTCAAAGGTAAAGTGCAGGTTAATTTGTTTTATTTTTACTCTATATTTTCTATTAATTATTTTTATATGAATATTTTTGGGTTGTGGAATGAATCATCTGAGTTTCCATTATTTCTTACAGAGAAGTGTGCTTTGATATATGAGTGTTTTGATATACAAGCACACTTCCAGAACGAATTATGCTTGCAATCCAAGGTGCCACTTTAAGTGGAAAGTAAAAGTAAATTACACGACTGTCCACTGTGTTCATGTTATTCTCCTCACCTTTTGGCTACATAGTATGGGTAAGAATTTAAAACTGCTTTTACCCTAGTTAATGACACTAACTTTCAGTCACTAAGTGTTGGTCACCAGCTCCGCTAGTGGCGGTAGTTACTGTAGTTCATCACTGCCTTTTGTGTGATATTGGCTAATTAACTTGAAAAGATTTTTAAAAGATGTATAATATGTGTGTTTTAAATATCAGTGATGAGCAGGCTGTTAGTGGATTTAAATTTCCTAAAATTGAGCATGTTAGGAATCATTTGTATCATTTTAAAGCCTATACATTTAAAATTAAGTTTTTTGAATTGAATTTTGACTAGAAGCAGACTTCCTTGAATCACTGTACAGTATTTAAAACTATGACAAATCAAGTGAATATATTTGACATGATAATGTAATTAATGTCATTTTCACAGCCATCTACAACAGATCCGTACAATATGTCCAAGCCATATTTGATGTTACGATGGTTTCCAGGAACCTGCCAAAAACTGATGTGTAAGCACAGATGGCCATTATGTCAACAAGTGACAACATCCACAGCGTGAACAGAGTCTTGACAAGAAAAAACAACTATACAACCTGCTCCTGTGCTAAACCTTATAAGCGATATAATATAATAATTGGATGCCGTTTTATTCTACTTTATAGGAGTAGCATTGCAAGCAAAGCTGCAAGCGTCAGCCCTGACCCTGACCCTCAATCTCACCATAACCTTAACCATTTCTGAATGTGAACATTCATTTTCATGAATGTGTAATCAGGATATAATTTTGAACATCACCTAAAAAAAAAAAAATCTGTGCAGTACTGATTTAAAGCCACCCCTCTCTCCCCACCCTAGCCTCCCTGCACCCCAGCCTCCCCCATTCCAATCACTGGTTTACTGAGACACCTTTCGATCTAAAACACCAATATGCTCATCGAGATGACTTTATATTTCTTTTTGCCCATGAGTACTTGCATAGTAGTTCATTACATAAAGTTTTCAGGAAACAGACTGATTAAAATGCACCGAGACATTCCACCGGAGAATACTAATGTTGGATCGCAAATACTTCAAAATCTGTTTTAAAAGGAGTATTACAAGCTCTCTCTCTCCCTCTCTCTTTCTCTCTCTCTCTCTCTTTCTCTTGAACCCACATGTTATATCATCATTGACAGTTACATCTTAGTGTCCCGCCTCCCTTTTTTGCTCTTCTTAAAAGTGCTGAAGCATGAGCCTCCATATTCCAAGTGCGTCCATGCGTGACGGGCAAGACTTCAGCGCCATGGCCATACTACTGTGTACTAGGGCCTCCTTTCTGTCACGCAAGCCTTCACCAGGCAGTAATTCTGTAATCAACGTGTGAGCTGTTGCTTAAATGTGTTAAACCCCCAAGGGTGAAGAGGTTAGGAGTTTACGGTTTATGGCAGGCGGGCAATGTGAAATCGGGAAGTGCCAAAGAGGATCAGAGGAAGGATTCAGGACGGATTTGAAACATAGGCTACACATTCAATCACTGAGGCTGCTTGCTTCTGTATACAGTAGAGTCAAGTCAAAAAGGTTGAAGTCACTATCAGGCAATGCGTTGTTTTACAATTTTATGTAGTTGATAATATTTATTATCTAAAAATACAATATTGGAAAGCTAAAGATTTGACTAAAGACCACATGGAACTGGTTCATAGAGCTAACACCCGAAAAAACCCTGATTTGATTTACTTAGTTATTTTTTTATTGGAGTTGCTACAAAACAGCAACTCTAAGAAACTTATCTGGGAAATCAGGAGCAAGTCTGAGATGCACATGGTATTCTGGTTTATCCCAAAACTGTTCAGTGGTGTTGAGGTCAAGGCTCTGTGCCGGACACTCGAGACATCCACTCCATCCTTAATACTCATTGTCTTCATAGAGAACATTTTGACCACCTTGGGTAGTATAAAGGTGGAACAGGTTCAGGCCTCATATTTCCATCAAAAGGGAATGTATGAATAGATATTCTAGACATTTATGTGGATCCAGCTTAAATTTATTACAAGTAAACTAAATCTGGTTAGGGCATTGATCAGTAGGTCTCAGGTTTAAACCCCACCACCACCACCAAGCTGCCACTTGAACAAGGCCCTCAACTGCTCATATCTACAAAAAAGTTTTGACAGAAATCTGCTGCATTGCTGCTTGAGAGAAATGAGCTCTATTCATACTGTACATCACATATTGTACACACTGTACACATCCAAATTCTAAGTGCACTAAGTTATAGCATGGTCCATGAAGCTAAGTTGCACTTGTGTGGTGAAAAAGTGCTACTTGTGTAAAGATTAGAGCAGGAAAATGTTACTGTGCAGGAAAAGGTGTTATTACAGAGACAAGAAAGACTAGCTGAGTATATACAGTACAACAGACAACATTTTTGTTTTGTTTTTTTGTAGAAACTTTGTTATACATTTTTATTTTGTAACTTTATTATTAAGTCAGTGGAAAGAAAAAAACATTTCTGATTTCCTAATATTAGTATTCCCGCAAAATTTTTAATCTTACAGGAAAATATCTGTAGGCCAGAAAATAAAGCAGCATGTTATGTAAAATACCACTTTTCAGACAGAAGAAAAAGAAAAAGAAAACTTCTGAGTTTTGCATGCATGAATAAGGAAGCAGGTATGGATTTATATTTTATCATTAGAGATATATTTTATCATTAATTATATATCATTAAAATGACTGTTTTTTTTATAGTATTTGTCTGAATGAATGAATTAAGACATCCTTTCTTTATTTGCATGTGCCCAAGAAATGTATACAAAATAAGTCACACACTTAAAGATTTAATTCAATCACCTTTGGCTTTGATTATACCTTTATTTGATTCAATGTGTGGAAATGATTCCTCATGCTCCCGAAAACACTCTTTTACAATCTGAGTCCTGGAATATGCTCTGTGCCACCAGGGAAGAAAAACTCCACAGATGTGATACTCTGGTCATTCAGTACATTTAAGGTGATTAACTTCATTTTATTGACACATACAGTAGCGTTGCTGAGTCTACTGTAGACCTCAGCAACTGAAGCAACCCCAGATCATAACACTGCCTCAAGAGGCTTGTACAGTGGACACTATACATGATGGGAACATCACTTCACCCTTCTTACCCTGACACGCCCATCGCTCTGGAATAGGCTCAATCAGATCACATGACCTTTTTCCATTGTTCCAAAGTCAGCAAATTTCAGCTTGTTTTTGATGAGTCTCACTAACAAGTAATTTTCTTTTGGACAGCTGTTAAACAGCTGTTTAGTTACAATGGAAATGGTCTTAGTTTCACTATTAAACATAGCTCTTGTTTTTACTGTTGATTTATTACCATATGCATTTTCACCAAGTGTTTAGGTGATCTCCTTTCACCTTTCACCTGAGCTGGAATAGCAGATAAATAATTTTGTTATTTTAATAATAATAATAATAATAACAAAAACAAGAACAACAACAATAATAATACTAATACTAATAATAATGATAATTTTCATATTGCATATGGTAATAAATCACTATTAAACATAGCTCTTGTTTTTACTGTTGATTTATTACCATATGCAATTTCGCCAAGTGTTTAGGTGATCTCCTTTCATAATTTTTGTCCAATCACATTTCTTCCACAAAGTTGATGATTCACCACTGTCTACAGATTTTGATAGTGTCTTAACCCAGTCGAATCTCCTTAGTTGTTTTCTTTGCTTGATGCAGCCCAGTAATTTGACCCTTTGAAATAGCAATTATTTTTATAAATTTTTTCTTTTTTTTGGTCATGTAGTGTATACAGTAGCTTTTGCTCATTACACATGGCAACTATGTTTTCTTAACCTAAAATTCGTTAACTTCAGATACATTGTGTGATTTTCAAAACAATGGTTTTAAAATTAAATATGTTCCATCATATCTTTATTTATTCCATGGAATAAATCGATCAGTGTCTTCCACTTGATGCCAAGGGTTGCTTCCCTTATGGTAAACAATGATGAGATGGATCTACTTAGCTTCCAAACCTTTGTTAGTAAAGCTACCATTTTTGGATGAAGTACTTCTGAATTAATTAAACCCCCGAGGCTTGTGTAGCATTTTAGTAGAATTAGACCAACAGCTTAACAGCCTAAGGTCATCAATAGCCCCTGGTGCATGAGATGTTTGTGTAGACATCTAAAATCAGACAGAAATATTCCTTCATCATTTATTACTCTACTCTTTGTATAAACATACGAAGGTCAGCGTAATAAATAGAGTCAAATGATCCAGTTTTTAGTCATCGTTAGCATTTGTAGCTTGAGCATATGTCCATGTTAACATTTGGTCTCTGGTAATGAGTGCCTGACACTTCTTGTTGACTATCCTCCAGTTCGCACCCATTTTCTTCATTCACAAGCTGTTCATCAGAACTCACAAGTGAGGTGTGAATATTCTTCTCAAACCACTCTTCAGACAGAGTGACAGAGTAGCTTCGACTATATGGTCATGTTTGGAACAAATATTATATGATGGGAACATTTATCTCTTTAGTGAAGAGTAGATTTTAGACTGATCTGGCATGAACTGCATTAGCGGTGCCCTTTTTTATACTGTAGCTACGGAACCCTTTTATAGGGAACGGATTGTCCTCTTATGTGGGAGCTGTCTCCACATCCTGTAACCAAGTGAAGCATGAAAGATTCATTAACAGTGGTACATTAACTATACTTCCTCAAGAAAGTTCTCTTAAGGAGAGACAGAGAGAGAGAGAGAGAGAGAGAGATTCGGTGGGGTAAAGGCTGCAGGTCAGCATGCTATAAAAGTCATTGCTTTTCATGGCCTTGCCTGCATGGGAGTCCTCCCACTCCACCTCAGGCCATTAACTCCTCTTTATAGGCCATGGTGGGACTGCTAAAATGGGCCCCTATAATCCTCCCTGCCACCTTCACCTGCCCTTCTAACACCCACAGTGAGAGAAGATGGCAACTCACAGCTAATGTGCCAACCTGTTAGCTAAAGAGACACCCAGGCCTGAGGTTTTCTCAAGCTTGGGGAAACAGTTGTCCACTAGGAAGAAGTTAAAGGACGGGTCGCATGATGTCGGCAAAAGCATGTTGAAATCGCGGTTAATACTGAGTCCACAAGTCCAGCAAACTTTGTGTAAAGAAAACTTTTTTTCACAACCAGCTCCATTTTCTGGCCCAAGATGTTTTTGGGGGCTGTCTCATATATATATATATATACGCCACTGACCCATAATGCTCCTCATACAGAAGCTCGGACATCAAAGCCAAAGCCGATTGGAAAAATAATTGTCTGAGAGATTCTCAGTTCAGTGGAGTTGGCGTCGCTCTCTAGCTTTAAGCATGATGGAATAGCAGATAAATAATTTTGTTATTTTAATAATAATAATAATAATAATAATAACAACAAAAACAAGAACAACAACAATAATAATAATAATAATAATCATTTTCTCTGGGTTTCTCCAGTTTCCTCCCACAGTCCAAGGACATGTAGATTAGGCTAACCAGCGTCCCCAAATTGCCCACAGTGTGTAAATGCGTGTGCGAGTGTGTATGCATGTGTCTCCTGTGATTGGCACTTGGCACTATGTCCAGGCTGTACACCGCCTCGTGCCCACTGTCCCCTGGGAAAGGTTTCAAAGTTTTCATGACTCTGTACAGGATAAGCGGTATACAGAATAATTTTTCAATTAATATTAATAACACTACTACTACTACTAATAATAATAATAATAAAAGCGGCACGGTGGTGTAGTGGTTAGCACTGTCGCCTTGCACCTCCAGGGTCCGGGTTCGATTCCCGGCCAGGCTT
>JAQQZS010000035.1:3543754-3559580 GCA_030068045.1 Platyallabes tihoni
TCTTCCCAGTTGTGTTGGACTAATGGCACTTAGTTATTAACCTAGTTAACCCAGTGTAAGTATGTATCCAGTGATTTAAACTTTAAAGCACTTTTTGTAAGTCGCTCTGGATAAGAGCGTCTGCCAAATGCCTAAATGTAAATGTAAAGCATTTTTTATTTTTATTGATTAATATTCTATCTACGGTATCTGTATATTAAGTACAGAATTTGTGTACTTTACCCACCTCTGGTTGGCAACCCAGGGTGTCTTCTGCGTTGTGCAAATAATGTATTATTTAAAACAATCAGGGTCATACAGTACCTCCACTCTGTATATAAACTACATGCATCTTTCCCAGCATAAATATTGATGCAACACTTAGACTTAAGTTGTCGAATTTAGTTGCTCTCTAAATGCAGGATGTACTAAATTTATTTAACACAGAATACACAATGATGTCAAATATGTCTTAAACTACACCAGTCTTCTCTAATACCAGTCCAACATATCATGTGCTTACAGGCAGGAAGGAACAGACAGAAATAGCACCTAATACACTGAGCCAAAAGCAAATGATGACATAAACAATTACCACCATGTGTCCAAAGAATGCATGTGCTACACTATGGGATGTAGTTCATACACAAACAAGATATTTCAACAGCTTACAGTGCCATATGAGGACTGTTTCTGTATCACCAGAAATTAGTGTGTTGTTAATTAATATGGATCAACTTAATTAAAAAAAATAATAATAATAATAATCTGCTCGTTTAGATTGCCATATTACCAGGTTCCAGAAAAGACTAGCTGAATGTAATTTGAAAGTCAAACATTTAGAAAAGGAAAGATCCACATTCCCGCCGTTTCTGCCATTACCGGAAGATGGGACATCCCTTTATCTGCCATCTCTTCTAACGCCTGCCAAGCATTGCCCAATCACATTACAGCCTTATTGATGTCAGCTATTACCTACAATGCCCGCCGTCTCCGTGCCCCAGTGCGGATTAAAAAGAAATAGAGAAAGGGATAGAGAGAAAGTGTATGTGAGAGAGAGAGAGAGAGAGAGAATGGGGAGGCAATAAAGCCCACTTATGAAGACGTATGCTCACAATTTCAATAATTTTATATTCCCGCCATTTGAGGAGCTAATGATAAAAGGGTTCTCTCCGTAAGTGCGGCTAACCTAATTTCAGGCCTCAAAAATGTATTGGAAGCTCGGGCCAGCGGTCAGGCCTCTTCTTAATGCCACACTTATGGATTAATCTTGCCTGCAGCTCAAAGTAAAATCCGGGATGCCTTAAAAGCCTTCTTCTCTGATCTTTAGATTATGCTAAGTAATACTGTGGCAATGGATTTCACTGCCAGTTACGGCAAATGTAAGTGAGGTGATTCACTCAGTCGTGTAGTGTCTAAGAATTTTTTATTTATTTATTTATTTTTTGTATATAATGAATCTGATGTTTGATCATCCCTAATGGAACATTATGCTAATTGCTCAGGAAGAAAGAGTGCAGGAAGCACGCTGATCAAGGATAAGTATTTTGCATTTCATGTAATCGATACGTTCATACAGATGGAGGCTGATGCAAATCAGTGTACTGACTTTTCGAACCAGAATTCTTGAGCATCATCTACAAAGCGAGCATGCAGTTTTGCTTTACTGGGAATTGACCCAAATATGACCTTTCCTCATATATCAGCCTTGCACGTCTTTTTTTTTTCCCCTGTGAAATCTCAGTCAGTGCCATCTGCATGGGTATTCATAAAGAGGAATTCATCCATTCAATTCAATTCAGTTTCATTTGTATGGCACTTTTATGAACAGATGCTGTCACAAAGCAGCTTTACAGAAATGAAATCTATGGATATGAATTTGAAAAATGTAAGTTAAAAACTACCAGTTTGTCTCTGATGAGCAAGCCAAGCGGGACATGGCAAGGAAAAACTTCCTGAGATGACAAGAGGAAGAAACCTTGAGAGGAACCAGATGCCATTTGGGTGATGCCCAATAGTGTGACCATGAATCACTCTCACTCACTCATTGTCCATACTACTTTATACTGTGTACAGGGTCGCAGGGGGAGGGGGGTGGGGGGGGGGGCATGCCTCATGCCCTCAGCCTATCCCAGGAGACTGAGGGCATGAGGCAGGGTACAATCTGGATGGGGTGCAAATCCGTTGCAAGGCAAGCACACACACTCACACACTCATTTGCGCATACCAAGCAATTTAGGAACGCCAATTAGCCTAATCTGTATGTCTTTGGACTCTTTGAGGAAACCAGAATACCTGGAGGAAACCCACCAAGCATGGGGAGAACATGCAAGCTTCATGCACACAGACCTGAGGTGGAAATCAAAACTGGACAGCGGGTGTGCAAGGCAACAGTGCTAATCACTAAGTCACCGTGCTGCCTGACCATAAATCAATCACTGCTATATCTAGAGATGGGCAAAGGTGGGACAAATGTTGTACTTGAATAAAAGTAAAGATACTCCAGGAAAATTATTCTACTCAAATAAAAGTAGTCACATATTTCTTGGGCAAAAAAGTACAGGAGTATTTACCGTTAAAATTACTTAAGTACTAAATATACTGAGCTTAAAGGATTAGCTTACAGTAGCCTTAAAGTCAATGTCTTTCTTTCTCTCTCTCTCTCTCTCTCTCTCTCTCTTTATTCGTTCCTGACTCTGAATATAATTCTTTGCTACAATCTGCAACCATCTCTACTTCTGATTTCAAACACCTGCTATATGAATAAAGAAACAGATCACTCTGGTTGTATAATCCAGTGCCATTGCTGAAATATAGTGAAGTAGAAAGTACAGATATTTGTTGTTGGACGTAGTGGAGTAAAAGTAAAATGTTTCCACTAATAAAACTTCTCAAGTAAAGTGCAGATACATGACATATGTACTTAAGTACAATAATGAAAAAAAGGTATTTAGTTGCCTTCCACCTCTGATTATGTCTGTATTCTCTCAGTTTACCAATATAAATGAATAAACAGAATAAACACTGTGTAATGAGTAAGGTATAAAACTTTGGCAGGGCACGCCATGAATTGTTTTATTCTTCTTACATTACAGCAATTCGCTAATGTTTGCAATTTTTATTCTAACAAATGAAATTTAATTAACGACCAACACATCACGCTTTTCATTCATTTATAGTTACAGGTAAGGTTGTGTAATGTTCATGAAACAGATTATCTCCTGTTTTCAGTCACATTATCGAAGATATAAATAGACACTCCTCTTTCTCTTCCTTGTAAATTAATTTCAAAGAATAATCTGTGCAGAAAACTTACTAACACTCAAGACTTCTTTCATATTTGTTAAATAATAAAGTTCATCATATCAATTAGTACTGCTACAATTAGTATGTTACTCCTTGTTACATAATCAAACTTAAAAAAAAAATTAAAAACTGTTCTGTTACTAGACTAGAATTACTACTGCACAGGTCTTTATAATGCGCTACCAAAACAATGACATATTAGAAAAATTTAATAACAATTAATTAAATTAATAAAAATTGAATTAAATGTCATTTTAAATGTCCAAATAAATGTGTAGATTTTACATATTGATAGGTTATTGATATTGATATGTATTCACTTTAATTCAACTGAAATTAAGCATACTGTAAACTTACCTTCATTATAATTTGTTTTGTTCAACCTACATGTTTTACTTAAGAGACAATTATGCCTTTAATTATGTTGAAACATGATTATTTTTTCCTGTATGAAAGGTAATAAAAGGTGTGAAAGTAACATTTAGCAAACTTATTCCTGCCCTAGAGACCCAGATGGCCAGCATTGAGACCATTACCTTGCTTATCCTACAGTATCCTATATGACATGCAGATTCAACTCAACAATAAATCATCAAGGACGTCATAAGCCAACCGTGGTGCCAGAGGAATAAATACAGGATACATATTTACAGATCCACAGCTACTCCTCCACACCATAGATCATCACATAAAAGCAAATAATAGCACATAATAGACAATGTTAATTTGGTTGCTTTCCAAATCCTTTGATTGCTTTCCAAATATTAATCACTTCCAAGATCTACCTCAAAAAAGAATGATATATTATTTTAATCCATTTAACAACCTCATCCTAAGCTGCTTTCACAGCCGTCCAGGGCATCTTCCTCTAGTTTCACCCACAGACAGCAGGATGTTAGTCACTGCCTCCTAAAGAGTCTGCTTTATAAATAGTCGAGCTGAATCATTGGCCTCAATAAACAGGCTCAACGACATTAGGCCGGGCGGAATCTATTTACCGGAACTTCTCAGCGATATATTGGCTCGCAGGAAATGGCAAATGATGAAATATGGTTAGGAAAGGAGAGTCTGAGTTTGTGAAACGCAGGTTGGAAATCCGTGGCCTAATGCGCCCATTAACCTGACGATACCCAACGTGATACTAGCAAGAATTATGCTCGAATTAGGGCGGCGAGAGAGCAGCGATGAGCAGCGATTTAATACGATCATAGCCTAGGCGATAATATTATGTTTCAAATAAGGGCAGGGGAACCGTCATTTACATCGAATTGGAAAATGTGTTTATCAGATTGTAATGTGATTTGGTTTCCCTGCACCTGCTGCTAGTCTGCTCAACGATGCTAGCTCTGAGTAAGGATTCCAGAGCTGAGGTTAATTTGTAAAATTTGCAGATTTTCTTGGAAAATCAATAGTCATGACAAGACTTACTTAGGGAATTTTTTTTTTCCTTTTTTCATCTTAAATTAAAAAGAATCTCAGCCCGAAGTGAATCCATGCTAAACAAGACGTATCGTCCAAGTTCAGCAACTCTGCTTCATAACTTTGCAGAAGCCATTAGTCTGTCATTTACGGTGAGTTTTTCACTCTGTGTGTAACAATCATGTAATGTCTGCTATGCTCCACGGGTACAGCGTCTCTCCTGATGCATGGCTGATCCGTAAACAAGCTCTAATTAGCAGGCGCTAATGAGAGTGAAAGAGACAATCAGAAGAGCGTCTGATGTCCCTGCAGTACACCGCTGTTCTTTGCAAAGTCGTTAGAGGTCATGGGCACCCCACCCCTTTCTTCAATGAGTGACACTTTCTCAAGGTAAATTCGTGTTTGTCTTCCTTGCATTCTCTCTATCTCTCTCTCTCTCTTTAAGGTGGTGCCTTGGCTCATCACATCATTCATTAGATTACAGCAAGCCATTAGTGTCTTTAGCCGACTTGGGAACTTGCAAATTCATTGTGGCTCCACGTTTGCATATAAAGCAGACCGGAGTGTCTTGCTAAAATACTAATGATAGGATAAGGTTCAAAATTATACAGAACTTTGGACTATTAATGAGGCTTCCAAATGAATCTGTCCACTCTTGAGTTTATTCCAGCTTGACATTTCATTGCCACAAAGACCGAATTTGGTGTGCAGATCAGGTATTGGGCAATCCTTAATTGTAGCATTTTAGAGGATTGAGTGTGCAGCGAGCCTTTTGAGGCATTTATTTATTTGTTTCACACAAAACCAGAGAGTGTTTAAAGACAACTTTTGTGCGCAGAAAGGTGTGCGCAGATACACAAACAGAAAAAAATATAATCAGGTTTATGAAACAAAGCTTGCGAATGTAGCTCTCATCACCTGTACTGCCTTCATTAGTCTCAGTCGTGACTTCCCCAGTGTGCCCTCCTACCGGCGTGGGGATATTGATGTTCCTCTGAGTTTATGCTTCATTTGACTTCTTTGCCTTAAGATGCAATTCATGATTCCTTTAAGGACTATATAAATGCTTGTAACAAATAATAATCGCCCTATTGATTGATTTCTCTATTCGCTATTTATACTGTAGATCTGCAATGTAATCGAGCCACTGTAGAGCCATGAATGTGGATGTAATAAACAGTCGGACTCCATAATAAATATTATACCTTAAGATTAATTCATTTTTTTGTATTTCTGCAGACACACACGCAGTGTGTAGCAGTGGTGGTTCAGAGGGCTAAGGCACTGAGTTACTGATCGGAAGATTGGCGGTTTGATCCCCAACACAGCCAGGTTGCCATTGTTGGGCCCTTGAGTAAGGCCCTTAACCCTATCTGCTCCAGGGGCGCTGTATCATGGCTGACCCTGCACTCTGACCCCAGTTATGCTGGGATATGTGAAGAAGGAATTTCACTATGCTGTAATGTGTATGTGACAAATAAAGGCTTAACTTAACATGCACAGTGCTTCAAACCATAAACACAAGAAGAAGCATTATTAGTGCTGTCAACTGATTAAAAATTTTATTCTAGTTAATCACAGATTATGACTACTAATGACTACATGATTAATCACAAGTTTAATTCTCACATTTACTTGTATTATAAACATGCAATGTTGGAATAAAGAAATTAATGGCAAAATGGTTAGAGGAAATAGATTGTGCATTTTTATAATATCTCAAACACTAACATTTAACAATGTTAAATTAAAACCTCTCGAATTGGACCAGCACTGCATGCAGTGTCTGGGTAGTACAGGGGTGTGGCAACCCACTGACGGCGGGGCTCAAACCCCAAGTCTCAGACCCCAAAAATCAACAACCTGCGCCTCAGCCGTCAGAGCCATCACTCCATCTTACATGTAAAAAATAGTTCCCTTTAAAGGTAGCTCACGCATACAACTTCCATCTAAAAGCTTTTTATATTGAAACTTGCCGTTCAGCACAACTGGTGATGTTTCCTTAATCATCTTATTATCCATGTTATTTGTGCGATTATTACACATAGCGGGGTAACTGCTCTGCTATTATATATTTTATTATATATTATATACAGGTAAACTTTGGATTGCAAGCATAATTTGGAAATGTGCCTGTATAATTCTGGAAATGTGCCTGTATATTTCCCAATAAGAAATAATGGAAACTCTGATGATTCATTCCACAACCCCAAAATATTCATATAAAATGATGAATACAAAATATAAAGTAAAAATAACCTGCAGTTTACCTTTGAAAAGAATCATGACTGGTTTTAGACGATAGAAGAAGCAGGGGGGCTAGGACAACTTACACACACACACACACACACACACACATTTAAGTTAATTTTTTTTTGCTCATTAATGTACACACAGCACCCCATGTTGACAGAAAAACACAGAATTGTTGACATTTTTGCAGATTTATTGAAAAAGAAAAACTAAAATATCACATGGGCCTAAGTATTCAGACCCTTTGCTGTGACACTCATATATTTAACACAGGTGCTGTCCATTTCCTTGAGATGTTTCTACGCCTTCATCTGAGTCCAGCTGTGTTTGATTATACTGATTGGACTTGATTAGGAAAGCCACACACCTGTCTATATAAGACCTTACAGCTCACAATGCATGTCAGAGCAAATGAGAATCATGAGGTCAAAGGAACTGCCTGAAGAGCTCAGAGAAAGAATTGTGGCAAGGCACAGATCCGGACATGGTTACAAAAAAAATTCTGCTGCACTTAAGGTTCCTAAGAGCACAGTGGCCTCCATAATCCTTTAATGGAAGACGTTTGGGATGACCAGAACCATTCCTAGAGCTGGCCGTCCGACCAAACTGAGCTATCAGGAGAGAAGAGCCGTGGTAAGAGAGGTAAAGAAGAACCCAAAGATCACTGTGGCTGAGATGGAAGAAAGTTGTAGAAAGTCAACCATCACTGCAGCCCTCCACCAGTCGGAGCTTTATGGCAGAGTGGCCCGACGGAAGCATCTCCTCAGTGCAAGACACAATAAAAAACACCTGAAGGACTCCAAGATGGTGAGAAATAAGATTCTCTGGTATGATGAGACCAAGATAGAAATTTTTGGATCTCTCTCTCTCTCTATATATATATATATATATATATATATATATATATACAGCATCTTCACCATGTAAATGAACAAACCAACAACCTACGCTCAAAACTAAATCTTTTTTTGAATGCAGAATGATTCATCCATGATATTCAAGTAAATTTGATGGCAAAGTTGTGAAATAGGAAGTAAGATCACGTGGCATGAAGTAATTATGATGCATTATGATGAGGTAATCTATTCATACTAAACTATTTAAATTTACAGCATAGGCCAGCTTCCCATTTCCAGACTTACAGAACTGCTTTGGAGGTCATCAATCTAAATACTTGGGAAAGTAAAGTTTTTTATATTACTCAACACCACCACCAAAAAAGCTCCAACTCCAAATCCCCCCAACCTTTTAAAAATGCACATAAAACCATTACATCATCAAATTATCAAATTACATACAAAAAATAATTATTGTAAATTAAAGGTTAAATCTAATCAAGCACAACTACCTTGATGTCACATATTTATTTAAAAACTAGAACATTAAGCGAAATGGCATTAATTGCAGCAAATTGCTTTAATGTTAGAAAAAAAAAGACCTTTAGTTTTGATTAAGGAATGCAAAGTGGTTACCAAAATATATATAAAATGATTCCTCATGCTCCCAGAACCACTTGATAATAATTTAAGTCCTGAAATATGGATGGGCGATCAGGGAGGAAAAACTCCATATCCTATGGTATCCTTGTGATTCAGTACATTCAGGTCATCAGCTGACTTAATTTTTATTGCCGCATAACGTTGCTGAGTCTAGACCTGAGCAACTGAAGCAACCTCAGATCATAACACTGCCTCCAGAGGCTTGTATAGTGGACACTATGCATGATGGGTGCCCATGCGTCCCCTTCTTACCCTGATACGCCCATCGTTCTGGAATATCTGATCCAGACTATGTAAGATCTGGACTCAATCCGAACTCATCAGGTCATGACCCGTTTCAATTGCTCCAAAGTTCAATCATTATGCTCCCTAGCAACCTGCAGGTTTTTTTCTAATGAGTCTCACTAACGAGTGATTTACTTATGGACACACAGCTGGTTAGTCCCAATCGTGTTAGTTCTCATCACATATATATACTGTACGTGTGTGTGTGTGGAAATACTCTTACATTTACTATTAAACATATCTCTGATTTCTATTTTTATTACTTTTTTTATGATGCACCTTCACCAATCGTTTACGTGATCTCTGATTGAAATAATATCATCTTTTTATGTTAAAGAATTATTGTCTTTTATCCGGTTTACACACACACATACATAAGCAAGAGAAGGCATTGCCCCTGACTCGTCCCAGTGGAAGTTGCTCGAATGCCGGGCTGCTAACTGACCACTTATCCTGTCTGCTGCAATCTGGCCTGCACACACTGCTCTGACGAGCTCAGGCTTCCACTTGACTGCTAAGCTGAAGACAAACAAGACCTGTAGACCTGTGGGAATAGACTGTGAGTGTGTGTGAGTGTGGAGGACTAAAATCAAAGAATTATTTATATAAATAACAAGAACTACAGTACTTGTATATCGTGCATGTCTTTCATTGAAAGTAAATCTATACCGGCATGCAAGAAGTAACTTGTAAGAAGGCACCCTTGTATTTCACATGATAATACAGTACTGTATGTACTGTACGCATTAATACTGTATGTCTTGCTATTAGTATAACTAGGGTTTGTTTTCTTCTTTTCTAGACTGTGAAGTGACAATTCTGAAGATTTTTTTTTTCAATAAGAAGTGGCCAGATTATTACCAAAGACAAATAGATAGAAATCTTGAAACATTCTATATAACCTGTCACTTTCAACTTATAATCATTCAATTCAATAATGCACAGTATAGGTGTAACTGCTTTGAGCTTTGTTAGTGAACGCAGATCTGTAGGACGAAACAATTCCAAGCTCTTGGCTGACTTGCACCAAATGATACCAGACCAAGATGAGCCATGGTCTCTGAGTTCAATAAGGGGCTGTCGCTTGTGGCAAAAGCCACTCATGTTCTCTCAAATTAAACTGACAGCTCAAGACTGTACGTGGCAAAACAGATTTGCACATCATGAGGAATGGCTTCTAATAGCTGGAAATGCGGTTTTCGATAACAAATGGGGAGGCGTGCAGGGGGGAAATTATGATAATGATCAGAAGGTAATAAAATCTGTATCTATCAAGCCGCTGATCGTGGCATCGCGCTGACGGTAATGTGCGTTCTCAGAAAAGCCTGAGGAAAGATCTGATACAGAGGGTAACCTCAAAAATTATGCTTCATGTCACCATTAGAAATAATTAGCAAACAACGTGTAGGTGGATTTGCGCAGATTTCATGCTTCGCTTAGTATTGTCAAAAGTCACAGGTTCATTTTGAATAACATGAGACAGGGATGTGCGCTAGTTAAATGTGCATTGCTTTTTTTATGATTATTATTTTATAAATGCTAGTCCTCAAAACAAATCACAAAAACATGTAAAAGTTACAAATTCCCAAATGACAACACCAGGCATTAGAAAGGCTTTTAAAACCTTTTTATAAATTTATGCAAGCTTCTCATACAAAACATATTTGACAAAAAGGCAATTAAAGTGCTCTAACTTCTGTTTTCAATTAAAAGCTGACAAGATAAAATTTCACAATTTATTAGCATCATTTGTCTCCACTCCTGAATAAGTGCATGCACAGTTTATTCAGTGCTAGTTAACATAAAATTATGTTCATTTTCATTTAGCTCACACAGCAAAAGACCACAAATAGTGTATTTCCAATACATGCAATTTCGAACTGGATGAAGACGTTGGTCCTAAGACAGCCTCAGGTGATCAAAGCACAATTACTGATGAGAGCATTACAGAAGATCTGTAAGAGGAACAAGATTTTGAGATCCTAAAAACACTGTTGCAAAAAAGAGGCAACCTCGGGTCCTGAAGGGCCAAAACATGCAGTCCTTTCAATAACCACTAGGAGCTGGCTCTAAAAGTGAATTTATCCCAATGGACCTCCACTCTCACTCACTATCTACGTATACCGTTTCATTCTTTGTACAGACTCGTTGGGGGCCTGGAGCCTATTCCAGGAGACTTAGGGCACGTTTGGGAACTCCAATTAACCTAATCTGCATGTCTTTAGACTGTGGAGGGCAAATGAAGTAACAGGAGAAAACCCACAAAGCACAGAGAGAACACGCAAACTCCATGCACACACCCAAGACCCGAGGGGGGAGTAATAAACATTATAGCCTAATACAAAAAAAGGTTTCATCTCGATAGCTACATTTCTTGTTCATGACAACTGTAGGGGTTGAATTTTTATACAATTCATCAATTACAATAATATTAAGCCATAAAATTATGCATAATTAGGGACATGGCTGATTTGAGTGACAGCTGCATAACTGCTAGCTGTATGCTATGCATCAATTTAGCTAACCAGCTAACTGGTCTTGCTGTAGTTTAACTTATCTCATGAAATTTGTTAAGTTCAATTAAATGCAAAAAATACAGTAGCATATATGTTACATATATAACATTAGCCACCTTAGCATTTTCGCTATGCTAATGCTAAGGTAAGTTGACATGTTCCAGCTAATAGCCAGGATCAGCTGTTTCCACCATTTGCCCATTTTGGAGTCAGTTCCTGTCAAGATGGTGACGACCAGAGCTCTCACAGTTGTGCTTCAAAATCGCTCTTCAGAAATCGTATGAGTGACATCACAGAGAAGTTTGTCCAGTTCTTTCTTTTATAAGGTCTATGGTTCTAAATTCTATCAAGAAGCAGAACCATGGTCATACCTGGACACAAACCATGTAGGATTTGAGATGGATGTCACGGTACGTTAGGTCACGCTGAGCCAAGTCATGATCACCCGCAACTCCTTTCCACATTCCCGGTTTCCTTATCTGGCATATTCCTCATTAAAATCATTAAACTCAGTCTGATCTATTGTGTCTGCTTTTGGGTGCTCCTGCATTGCATGGTCAGTGTCTCGTGACAGAATAATTCGGACAGCATGGACCCAGTGAATTTAGGTCAACTCAGGACCGCCTTGGAGGCATAAGGGCAACCTCCTTGGCACACACCAAGGGGAGATTCAGCAGGTTAGTCAAAACCTGAGGTCTATGGCGGACACACTCACCGTGCTCACTTTCCGGATTGAACGGTTTCAGGTCTCATTACCCCCAGCTCCAGTTCTGGCTCCACCTACTTTCTGAGAACCTCTGGCGGCCTCTTGTGGATGGAATGCTTGCGCTATGTGCGACGGGTTTTTTCATGGACTGAGCGGAACTGTCAAGGATGAGTTGGTCTCTCAGGAGCTCCCTTCAGAGAAGGAAGACTGCATTCAATACACCCACAGGTCATTATGAGTACCTAGTGGTTCCCTTCGGGCTGACCAATGCTCCTGCTGTTTTTCAAGCCCTGGTTAGTGATGTGCTAAGAGACTTCCTGAATATCTCAGTTTTTGTGTACCTGGACAACATTTTAATCTGGATCTCCATCGATTCTTGGGGTTTGCCAACTTTTTCAGATGTTTTGTTAGAACTTACAGCTCAGTGGCAGTGCCCCTCACCACGCTAACCTCCACTAAAGTCCCTTTTTTCTGGAACAAGCAGGCTGAATATGCATTCACCGTCCTAAAGCGTAGATTCACGTCTGCACCCATTTTAATCATCTTGGATACGTCCCTCCAGTTCGTGGTGGAGGTGGATGCCTCCGAGTCAGGAGTTGGGGCTGTCTTGTCTCAAAGATCACACAAGGACAACAAGTTACACCTTGCTCCTTCTTTTTCCATCGTCTCTCCTCTGTGAGAAGAATTATGACATAGGAGATCAGAACTGTTGGCGGTTAAACTTGCCCTAGAGGAGTGGAGACACTAGTTGGAGGGAACTGTCTCTCTATTCTTAGACTGGACCGACCATAAAAATTTTGAATACCTCAGATCAGCAAAGAGACTCGATGCCTGTCAAGCCAGGTGCTATACTTTTCTTGTTTTAATTTCACACTCTCGTATCGCCCTGGCTCCGGAAATATAAAACCTGATGCCCTGTCTTGACAGTTCTCCATGCCCCAAGAACTGATGCCGATTGAGACAATCCTGCCTCCTCATTGCCTTGTGGCAGCTGCACTCCTGAATATTGAAATACGGGTCAAGAGAGCGCTCGATCAGGAACCAGGTCCGAGCAACATTCCTTCCGGTCTTTCTCTTGCGAGTAAGTCAAGCAATAAACCTCCTGCTGGTCTTCTGAGGCCGCTCCCGTTTCCCCGCCGGCCTTGGTCTCATAATGCTCTGGACAGCAATACCTGAATCCTGACCGTGGGGGAATGATTCTCCAAGTATGGCCATTTTGTTCCCCTGCAAAAACTTCCATCAGGCAAGGAGACAGCCAAATTGATGATTCTCCACGTCTTCAGCCTATAAAGACACGATTCTGGCTCTCTAGCTATCACCCTCAGTCAAATGGGCAGACAGAGAGACTTAACCAGGAACTGGAGAAGGCCCTAAGGTGTATGGCGTCCCGTCATGCACCTACTTTGAGCAGAACCCTTCCCTGGATAGAGTATGCGCACAACTGACTACCGACCTCTTCCACAGGCCCCTCTCCTTTTCAATGCAGCTTGGGCTATCAGCCACCCCTGTTTGGTCCCTGGCCAGGTCCTGCCTCCTACACACCATCAGCTCCTTCAAACGGCGAGCGGACCAATGCCACTCAGCAGCCCCCAGGTACCGGGTGGTTCAGAGGGTGATGCTATCTACATGAGACATTCCCATTAAGACAGCCTCCCACAAATTGTCACCTAGATTCATCGGGCTGTTCAGGATCACTAAGGTAATTAACCCTGTTTCCATCAGACTTTCCCTACCCCTCACTATGCGCAGCATCAACCCAACCTTTCATGCCTTACAAATCAGATGACTGGTACCCAGCCCATGTCACGGTACATCAGATCATGCCCACGGCTCGAGCCAAGTCATGATCACCCACATTCTTTCCACATTCCATTTCGCTACTTCCGTTTTGCCGCCTCATTCGCTGGCATGAGCACACCTGCTCCGGATTTCATTCATCACTTTCACTCTATATAACTCACCCACGAACAACCATTCCTTGCCGAATTATTGCATGCTCATAACCTTGTGACAATGGAGCCATGCCTCAGATGGGTTCAGGTCTCAGAGCTCACCCAAAGTGTGTCTATTAATGCTTCAGCAACACACCGTTTAGATAATGCCTTTATTATACCATAAAATTGCTCTATTTCACTCTTTTTTCACACACACGATTTCTGTGTCTATGTAAATGAGCTACTGTTAAACCTTGCCTAATAAAAAAAACTGCAGAGCTGAGCAACAAGCGTGGAGATGGTTTCTCTTACGTAATGTCATATTAAGGGGAAAACCTAGACATTTTTAGATACAGATGGTGTCAAAAAGCTTTTAGCACTTTCAGTGGGTTTTGAAAAGTTATGCCTGTCTCGGGGGGAGTAAAGTGTGTCCTTTAAATGGCTGCAGTAGTTGAAACGACTGGAGTGTGAAGTCTCAGTCACTCACTCGTTCATCGTCTATACTGTTTCATCCTGAATACAGGGTCATGGTGGGCCTGGAGCCCATCCCAGGAGACTTTGGGCACGAGGCTGGATACTCTATGGACAGAGACTAATCTGCACCCACCAAGCACATGGAGATCATACAAACTCCATGCACACAGAGGCAGGAATCGAACCTGGCTGGAAATCTAACTCAGACGCTAGAGGTGCAAGGCGACAGTGCTAACCACTAAGCCATCATGCTGCCAGTAAGTGTGGACTAAAATATATGAATAATTTTACAAGTATGTCATTTAATGTCACGGTTGCCTTTAAATTATTTAATATTAATGTCTGCTACAAAACAGTGGTTAGTACGAACAATGTAAATCTAGGCAAGTGCACTAGATTTACTACATGCAAAACTGTTCTTATAATTGTTAAATGCAGTATTAGTAACCAAAGCAGGTTGTTATTGCGCTGATGTGTTTCGTAGCTCGAGGGCAATTCTGGGAGTTAAATCACTCAGGAAATTGCGGCAATATCACATTACAGTGTATTTGCTGACAAGAAGAAGTGAGTTTCTACTGGAAAATCCACTGCATATAGCAAAATGCATTTTGTTTTGTATGTAGAGAAAACAAAGAGATAGTCTATTTTTCATGCCATGCTGTACATTTCTACATAATCCTTGATCTATAAATACTTACACCATTATAAATCACTTTGCCGGGTATGATCAAACTGTGTGAATTCACTTCAATAATCTGAACAATCATATGACTCAATCCTGTATTACCTAAAACCCAATTCTGTAGAAAAGTCTCAGAAACTGGTGACATATTCCTGTCGCATTTAATAAATGTCTCATTTTATCCCTAGCGCTTTCTTAAAGTACTTTATGCTATAACAACTCATGGCAAAAAAAAAAAAACTATGAAACTAAGACCAGGCAGTAAAGTGGCTTTGGTCTTGGCTCACTATTACATCACATGATGCTCTAAAAGCTATGCAGTGCACGGACTCTAAATAAGAACGGCTCTATTGAGATAAATGCTTGCTGCTCAAATAAAGCAGTAGATAAATCCTACCATGTTATTAAGCAAAAGGTAACTGCATGTGTGTGTGTGTGTGTGTGTGTATCAAAACACTGCTGTACAAGAAATCCATGTTGTCAGTAAAACTGTGCTGTAAAGATCATTGCAAAATTTCAAAGCAGGTAAGGAGTTGTACCTATGTTTTGCTGATTTGGTTCTATTAGTGGTTAGGTGTATCCCGGGAGCCAGAGCACCGGACATAGCAGGTAATCTTAGGGCTCTTGGACAGCACAGGTTCTCTAAGATAGTGGTACATGCTGGAGCTAATGATATACGCCTGCGTCAGTCAAAGGTTAGTAAGAATAACTTTACAGAGGTGTTTAAATTATCGAAGGCGATGTCCGATGAAGTAATCTGCTCTGGTCCCATC
>JAQQZS010000035.1:3578732-3597474 GCA_030068045.1 Platyallabes tihoni
ATACAGTCATTTTCAAAATTTAGTGCACCCCCCCCCCCCCCCCCTTTTTAAATCACATTTCGAATACGCTGATATACAGATGAGTTCATGGTTGTAAGGTGCTCAGGTCCTGTGACTGCAAAACAAACTCAAATCATCACCCCTCCACCACCACCACGCTCGATGAGGTGTGTAGCAGGTGTGTATAGGGTGTATAATTTTTTCCCACAGGTCTAAAATATACTTGTATAGAAAGAGGTCTTTATATTATTTATTACAACTTGCAATGTGAGGAACTGAGTTTTGTTTAATTTAAACTGTACAAACATGGCTTATATGAAATAGTCACATGTTTTTATGGTTGTTTTTGGTCATTCCTGTGACCAGTAATAATAATGCATGCATTTTTAGTTCTGCATTTTTGCAATGCCATTTCCATATTCCTGTAACAGTACAATTTATACATTTTAAAAGTAATGACAACTTCGGTTCTACATGACAAACGGTTTTTATTATTATTATTATTATTATGATAAATGACTTCAGTTCCTATCTGACTTGGTAACATTTCCCTGTAGGACGTAGTCCTTATCATAAAGTTAGCAGAAGGAAATTGGCGAACACTTTGTTATAAATGCAGTTTAACAGAAGTGTAAAAGTATGCCCGTAACGGTCCGTATGCTCTGTTCCTGAGTCGATTTAACATGCAATCAAGGTGGTAGTTGCGCCTTCAGCACGTGCATGTGGTCTAACCGAACTGTCATCGATCTGTCTGTGGGCGAACATCAGCCCAATCTTCACTGCAGCTGTTATTTTCCTCCTCTGTGATAACTTTTGAGTTCAGACATGTCTACACTGCCGTTTTTTGGACATGGGGTATTATTACGCAATACGTGAGGCAAACCTGATTAGTTATCTTTTAAGAATGTTGCCATGACCTAGCTTCAAGTTACAGTGTGTGTTTGGTAAAAAGACGCACCGTGACTGTCACATGCCATAAATGCGGTGTGGTCTCTTAACCACAAAATGAACTGTTTCAGCCGGGGGAGGAGGATCTTGTCCTCCTCCTCATATGATGTCACATTAGGGGGGAGGGGGGGAGGGATCTACAGTATTTGTCTTGTTTCAAAACTGGCCAATACTATAATAAAAAAAAGGACAAAAAGCAGGATTTATTTCTATCTGTGGTATGTATAAAAATTGATTATTTTTTATAATACAATAAGTGCCCTTTAAATATATATTAGTCCAGAAGAATGATGGTACGGACCAGTTTAACCTGGGGTTCACAGACTAGAGCGCATTTGTCATTTATTTATAAAGAATAGCCAGCCCTGTTTTGTTTGATTCATTTGTCCATTTTATAAGTTAACATTACAGTCACTGCCCTAAGATGTATAGCGACGTACAGGCCTCCAAGAGAGTTTTGTTCACAGTAAGATTTCTCAGAATTCAGTTTGTTTTTCCCTCCGAAAGAAATTGGTCACAAAATCCCCAACAAGAGCGAAACACAGGGGAAATGAGACTTCTTCATTGGTTAACTTAGATTTCAGGGCATTAATTAATAAAACAAAATGTATACATTTATACAAAAATAAATAAATAAATGAGTCAGTTAACTGAGTCACATGTTAAAACGTGTCAGAGAGTGTGTGTGTGTGTGTGTGTGCTGTTTTTGTTTTTACCCGAGCAGTAAATTTTTTAAAAAGTTTTACTTTCTGTCTAACTTCTCCAGCTCCTCAAAAAACCTGTAGTTGTGACGACTAAGTGGAACCACCTTGAGGGGAAGTTCAGAAAAACCCAAACCCATGTGGAGAATAATGACTTTTTAAGCAAATGTCAATAGAACTACTTTGTACTCTGCTAGTAAGTGATGATGATGATAATAATAATAATAATAATAATAATAATGATGATGACGATTCGAATTCCCTGAATGGGATCCTGTTATCATCACAAGAACAAGTAACACAAGGGTGATGATAAAGCAACTGGATATATATATATAATACTGAGCAGAAAGACATATTAATATCGCCAGACTGAGCAACAGACTTGTATAGACTTGTATTTAATCACCGTTTTACAAATTCTGCTCCCCTACAGATTTTCCATTACTAACGCTAAATAAAGTATTGGCACCCTGGGCTTTGTTTCGGTCTCTTATCCTCTACCTAATAAGAGCCATAGGAGGACCACCGCCTGCCTTTTTAATATAAAATCAACCCCATGTCAAGCCAAAAATCTGTACTTACCGAGTGCCTGATTATAGTATGCTATAGGATGCTATTATTAATATTATTATTGTTGTTTGTGTTTATTTAGTTTTCCTCATTAGTAAAGACCGAACAGAATTTAATGTGCGATGTAATGTTATACTATACGCTCATCGTTGTTGGACATTATTATTTTTGTTTGTTTACTAGAATAATGGATGTGCAGTAGATTTTGCTTCCTCGTCTCCAAACCAGAATGTCTCTCTCACACACACACACACACACACACACACACAGCTTCTTCTGTTCCTCCTGCTTCTACTGTTTTTATTTCAGGTTTAAATTTGTGCGTAAAGATGCACTCTGTGTGCGCGTGAAGGTGGAACACCGAGCTAAATATTTAGGAAAAGTTGGCGATTCCGATTTTTTTCCTCACATGATAATAAGATAATCTGGTTTCAGAGGTTAGTAGCTGGTTTAAGGGACCATCGGACCTTGCAGTCATGGAGCAGAGCGTCCCAGCTGTAGGTGGAGTTTAGGTGACTTCATCATATCCGTACCATCTTTTCTTAACGATTCGAGGCCGAGTCCATTTTGCGGCGAACTTTAGAGATGGGCGTAAACATCGATTCAGTTATGAATCATGATTTCTTTGTGTAATCCTACAGGCCGCATTGTTTTTCCATCCCGTGTGGTAGTAGCGAATTATTTGCTGAGTTTGTTTAGAGATAATAATTACGGTGGACCTGACAGAGATACGTGCTGCTCAGTAAACATGTAGTTAATTTAATTTTTTGTTTGTGTTGTTTAAATGCTGCACTTTGTTTTCAAATAAGAAACGGGCTACGTTTAATTACTCGGCGAATCTTAATGCATACAGAATCGCAATTCAGAATTTTGAATCGGATCAGCACCGAGGTATCGTGACAGCATCGTATCTGGTGGTGACCGATGTAAACATCATGATCATGCAGAATGCTGTCATAAAGGTGCCTCTTACATTTTTTACAAACATGACATTTAACTTCAAATTAAACTTTGAAATTTTTAACAAAGTGATTTCAGCCATATTAAACTTCAGCCCTGTTCGTCGAAGCATTCTTAACGCGAATGTCCACAGAGCCCTGATGTCTTTACAGCATGTGGTCGCCCCTGTAGCTGATTAACCTAAATCCCCCTCTCCACCCACTACTATGCGTCCGAGTCCACCAACCTCGCCTTTATAAACCCAAAAAAATGCATCGAGGCGAGGGAGTCGAGCCTCTGCACGGTGCTGTAGAGGAGCACGTAAAGCTGGTCTTCTTCACTCCAGACACGTCTCCGGGTGTAAGGTATGCACTTTGCCCCCCCGTCCTGGACACACATGGGTCCGTCGCGGCCTTGTGATGAATCCGCTTGAGCCGAGTCACTGATGCTGTTTTTGTTTTTTTTTTTTTTAAGAATGTGTAGCTTTCACTCTCCAGCATTTCACTTTATTCTAGGTTTGTTGATTTGTACTGCTTGTGGAAAAGGCCTGGAGATTTCAGCTCGAAGGTGACGGTCAGGTCGGAAGAAGCGTCTTTGGAAAGCGCTACTGTCTGTTAATGCTGGAACTTTAACGTATTATAAGATTATTGTTTTTTTTTTTTTTTTTTCCAGAATAGTGTGTAGAATCTAAAAATCTTTATGATCCTGAGCTCTGCATTTATTTACAGTTTACACTTGGCATCTGCTTGTTGCGTGTTTTTCCGTTTAAACACGAAATCCTGTGAATCTTTCAGTGTGTTTTGACAGGTTGAGCTCGAGAGTCCGATCCCCTCTGACCCTGATAATCTTGCTGGTCATCTATCTGGGCCGTGTGTGTGTGGTTTTATGGTGTGTCTGTTTATTTTAAGGTAGGTGTGTGTGTGTGTGGCTGAAGGATCAAGGATTTTTGGGCTAGGCTCTCCACACCCCAGGCATTTCTTTTTTTAACATTCCCAAAGACAAGTTGGTCTCTTTAGACAGCTGGGATTCGGTGGATATTTCAACCTTATGACCTTCAGGTGATCTGAGTTTTATTCTGGAAATTTTTCAGATTAGAACCGAGTTAGAACTAATCGATCCAGGAGGATCGTGGAACGTTTTTGTTTTGCCTGCTCTCGCTCCATTTCATAGATGGTTTTAGATATTTTCTCCAGTCATTTGTATTAGAGCAAGATCCTGCATGAGTTCCTCGACACTTTTTGCACTGCAGCATTAAATCGAGAGAGCAGAGTGTATGGAACCGACACCGCGCTCTCGGTATCGATGCAAACCCTGATTAACAGCAAGTTCTACAGAAGTTTGGTCAACTAAATCCCTCGAACATCTCCACTTTACTTAATTTCCCCAGCCGTCGCAGAGCACACACTGTTTCCTACCGCCATCTGCCATTGTCTTCCGGCGCATCTGCTCGTCGTTCCTGACCCTGTGAGGGACTCCCAAAACATATCTACATTCAGAGAGCTGATATCGCTCCTGTAGATTATTGTACTTCTGTTTTTCTTTCTTTTTTTTTTTTCTTTTTGTTCGACCGGACAGGAAACTGATTGCTCAGGTTCTCCAACCTCTTGAAGGGGCAGGCAGTGTGATTTCGTAAGGTGTGTAGTCATACATCAGGAAAGGAAGAAAAAAAAGCAGTCAGACGTCACTGTCTTGCCTGTGTCATGTTGATGATAAAAGGCTGTTTACACCGATCCAGGAGAGGGACTATACCGGAGAACAAGAATCAAATTTTCTTCCCAGTTTATAAACAACCTCATGTCCAAGTCACTGCATCACATCGCATCGTTTAATGTGTGATGTACATGGTGTCTGAAAACTCGGTGCGAGGAAAACTACATCGACTTTTGTATTCGTTATTTATAACATACATGTTCATCCCTTATTCTTATTCCCTTATCCTTATTCCTTGTTCTATTCACTTTCTCAGCCGCTGTAATGCGTCAATTTTTGTATATTTTTTTTCCTCCTACTTTTTATTCCACGTATTTGAGTTTGATATATTTGCTTAACATCATCTCTTTGTGTTGTGAATGTACCGTGTCGATGCTCGTCAGAGCTTAGTAAAGTGCTTTGTTTTGAATAGTAGTCTAGAGAATGCTTGATTTTTATATTTTCATGCGCAAAATTTAAGCTTTTTCCAGCTAAAAAAACAAGATCATTCAGCTTAAAATTCTGTTTAAATCAGTTTAGCTTTAAAAAAAATATACCTTTCCATCTGTGGACTGAACAAACAACACGTCTGCGTGAAACACTTCCGTGCTCCATATCTACGTTTTTCAGGTTTAAATTAAATCAATCAACGCCAAACTGTCTGCATTTGAACGTGTATGAGAGCTAAAGTCGGCAAACCATGTTGGCCCCGATATCAACATCTTGGTTTGGTGAGAAGGTCCTGGAGAGGAAACCGCTTTGTGATGGATCAGATCTCGTGCTTTCCTTTCCAAAGTTTAATCAAAGTTTGTTTGAATCAGTCTCCCATTTGGATGATTGATGTCTGTAAACTTGCAGCTCAGTAGGTGTTTATATTGTGTTTTATATATTCTTACATGCCTGCCTGCTGGGGTCTGTGTGTGTGTGTGAGAGAATGAAGCAGGGTGTGATTTATGTGATAATCCAATCGGCTAATCGAGACAGATTTACTAAATCCTCTGCAGTCCGGGCTACATGTAGCGCACCGAACCAGGGAATGGACTCGTGCCTGCAGAGACGAGGAGAGCACATGAGAGTCATATGAACTCAGCTGACTTAAAGACTTTGGGAAGTGGGTTTATATGGGTTGTTTTTTGGGGGTTTTTTTTTTGGCTGCTGTTGTCTTTTTGCTATTCTCAAGGATATGTCGGATCTTCTAGTGTTTTTCATTCTGCTACGATTTACAATAAATGAAGTTTCCACTGAATTAATGATCCCTCTGACCCCTCCCCCTCGCCTTTCACCAGAGGAAGCGCTATTCGTGCATATGTTGCGCAAGTGCCCGTGAGGAAGTTTTTCGCGTCAGACTCAGCTTCATGCCATTCGGCTTTTCCACAGCCTGTGCTCATGGAGCATGTACACCCGACAGCATGACGCTGTTTCGAAAGAGCAATTGAACCTTCCGTGCGTTCTCCATTCATTAGTAGTGCAGCGTGTCATACGGCACATACGCACTTACGGATTTGTCAAGATTCAACTTTGAGGTTAATAAGTGCAATGAAATTAATATTAATACCGGAATCTGGTTTTGCTTCTTGTTTAGATTCAGACGAAAGTGAAGAGCTGGGTAAACCGTCTTCAGAGCAGGACCGGGGCAAAAGTGGCGGGCTGTGGATTTACGGTATGTTCTGGTAAATATTAAGCAAACATGAAATAAAATCAGGTTTACATTCAAGTCTTCAAGTTTTCTTAATAAAATTTTTCTGCAGTGCTTTCAGCAGCTCCTGACCCTTGGCTTGGGAGGATGTTTTTAAAACTTAAAAAGTGTCTGCCTGAAACTTTTGCGTCTCTGAATTTATCAAAGACCTGAGGCCACATGATTTCACTTAAGCAAATACATTATGCATTATGTACGTTATGCAGATTGAGCAGCTAATGCATTTTAAACAGGTACCAAGAGAAAAAGGAGGTGTACATCTGTGCGAGGTTTCAGGCAAGTAATTGGATCTGAAACTAACGTGAGAAAAGAAAAGCCTCGTTTATTAGCAATGTATTTACAGCATTCATTCACTTATCTTAAATATCTGCTTGGTCAGGGGTGTGGCAATTTAAATCAGGCCGTTCGTTTCTTTCTTTTGAGGAAATAAATCCAGGTGTATAGGTATTCCCCGACTTACAAACGAGTTTCATTCTGGAAGCACATTCGTAAGTCCTATTTGTTCGTAAGTCCGACAAAGTGAGTCTTGTACGCCTTTGACACGGATATACAATGTAAAGCGTACCAATCCATTTGACTAAATCTGTCCCCTTTCCCCACACTGCCATCATGTGGCCAAAAAAAACGTAACCATGCCTAAGAAGATGGATAGATAGACTTTATTAATTCCGTGAGGGAAATTATTGTGTTACAGCAGCAGCAGGTTACACATACAGCAGAGAGGGGGAAAAATGGTAATTCAAAATAAGAAAAAAAGATGAAATGCGCAAATGAATCTCAGAGTTTAATGTTGTCATTGCACCTTTAAATCGCAAGGGTAGTCCCAGATGCCGTTATGTCGCAGAGCTGTTTTCCACTGTATTGGACTGTGAACATTTTATTGTCTTGTTGAGGATTTTACGAAATTAGGATTATTCACCATCAGAGCAGCTTTACATTACAGACATTTTCTATCATCGTGCTCCCGGACTGATTAATTGAAACCGGTGAGGCCGACTCATTTCTCCCACACACACATACACGCGCACACACAATCTATCGGACTTTAGACATTTTATATATTCATTTACACACTGGAAATATTGTATATAATTGTAAATATTGGTCTCCCCCCCCCCCCCCCATTCGTATCTGTTAAAATTGGTATCGAAGACTACCTGTATTTGTTAGGAAGGGTCACGGGCAATTACAAACTCAAACACTAGCTATGTGAGCGAGATTAAAGCCACACCCACTTCTGTTTAAATTGGAATGCATGTACGAATATTCTGAGCAGTGAATAGATACAGATAGTGTAATTTGTGTTCCACCTCGAGGGTCCATGTTCGAGTCTATTCGAACAATAAACTCTTAACTTGTAGCTGTTGGATGGAATGGTCGGATGTAGTCAAAGCTTTTAGAGAGACGTATGTAACGAACAACACCGTTAAGGCTGTAGGAATGATGAATATACATCTATCTGGTGCTGAACATGTGACATTTCTACAACATCTCTAAGCCTCAAAGAAATACTCTCAGCCCCGGTCATCCGCGCTCGCTTTTCCAGCAGATTCCGGTCTGAGCCGAATTGTCTCATGATTCAAAAAAAAATTTTCAACACGCGCTTATGCTAGAAAAACCCCTTTCACAGGTAACAAAGAGCACATTGAGCATGCAACACTGCAGCATTTGTGAGGCAGGATTGCCCTGAGAATATCCTGAGTTATTGCCCTATCGTATCTCCTCCGGGGTTCAGAGGTCACTCTAGTTGCATGTTTATAAACACTGTTCAGGCGAGCTCAAAATATTGCACCAATATTTGAAAGTGAAAGACAGATTGCTGTCTTGCTCCCGTGTCTCTAATTTGCTCGAGCTCGTCGTTCGGGAAGCACACACGCAGAAGACGGTGTAAGTACTACACTTGACACACCAAGGCAGGGGAGTTCAAGTGGATTCCTTCATGGGTTTTTTTTCTTTTTTTTTTTTTTTTGCGCAGCCGATCCTTACGAAAGGTTATGATTTCATTTATTTATTTCATTAATTTTAGCATGTGATCTAGAGTTGTGCTGGTGACACTTTTATGATTTCTGTCTGCTTTGAAGTGGAATAAAGAAATATTTATGCAGCAATCTTTTCATCCTAGCTTCGAATCGTACCGCCTGTGGTTATCGCTGACCTCAAAGTGTGTAAGAGGTTTCTTTTTTCTTTTTTCCCCTCCAGGAAGAACAGCGTGATACTGATTGTGTCTTGAACGATAGCAAATTTGATAGAAAATTTCATCTTTCAACGTGATGTAGTTGTACGAAAGAAGATTTCTGTGTTGCATCTGTATTCCTCCAAGTCGATCCGTCGTTCTGAAATGAGATCGACGTCTCTGCCGCACCATCACCTTTTGATGCCGCCGATCTGGAAAGAATAGAATATCCATGGGTTCTCATTCAAGACGCCGTCGGCTTCTTTTGCTCCTAATCCCTTGACGCACCTGCATTTATTTCTGTATTTGAAGATCCACACTTGGATGGAAACCACACTTTTTGCTTGCTCTCTCCTTTACAATGCATGCTGTTCCAAACAACACTTATCCACTGCAATGTCTTCTTTCTATCAGAAAAAAAAAAGAAAAAAAAAGTGACATCGGTTTCCCTGGCTGAAGTCTTTTGTGCTACTTGTGTCACTCGTGCCTCTGTTAACGTGTCTCCGTCTCCAATGTCGGGATGTTCAAAGTGGAACAATGTTTTTTTTTTTAATTTTATTTATTTTTTTTAACAGGAAACATCTGTCGATCATCCTAAAGCTTTATATGCTCTTCTGAGTTCTGCTGGCTTAGTAACAGAGTTGACTCTTTTTTTTTAAATAATTTTTTTTATATTAGATCTAAGTTGGAAGTTTATATTCTAAAGTTTTACGTTAGATCCAAGCAAAATTTATTAGAAAAAAATGTTACAGGGAATCTAAGCCAAGTTTTTTAAAGTTTTTTTTTATTTATTTATTTTTTTTTAAATACATTTACAGTTGAAACTTTTTTTTTTTTTCCTCACGTGTGTTCATGAAAACTTGTAGCGCAATTTGAGTTCATGGTGATCTAGTGTTCTTGGTAGTATTGAAAATTTATGCTGGTATGATTTATTTTTTTATTTATTTATTTAAAAAAAAAAAAAGGAAAACCTTGAAGTAATTTTTTTAATTATTTAATATTATTATAATTGTTATTATTATTATTATTATTATTATTGTTATTATTATTATTTTGGTAGTTAGTTTGCTGATACTTGACCTGCCTTGCACTTTGCAGTTAAGTATATTTCAATTCTTTTGTAACAAAGCTCTTCTGCATCCATTCTTTATTACGACTGCGAGACAAAAGACGGGACTCTTGTCTCCATCTAAAGTTGTTTCTAGATAGCTCACCTGGGGTTATGTCGCTGCTTCTGGTTTTGTCATTTGATCCAAGAGATAATATATTTCATGTCACATGAAAGCATTTAAACAATCTCGTTTCTTGTATTTATTGTCTTTGCAGTGGTCTCGCAGTGAAGAGACGATGAGAGTTCACGCACACACCCGGTTTTGCTTTCTCTGCGTCTTCACCCTCCTCTTCCATCAGTGCACACACTGTCATGAAAGTGACCATCAACACCATCATCACCACCACCACCACCACCATCACCACCACACTGATGACCACGACCATGTCCACAATGACCACCAGATTTCAAGGGAGTCTTACGTGAGCCCACGAGATCACCCAGCACCCAAGAACCAGAAAGAAGCCGCCGAGCAGGAGCAGCAGTTCTACATTCAGCAGCTGTTCCGCCGCTATGGCCAGCAGGACCGGCTCAACTTCAGCGGCTTCCAGAGCCTGCTGCTGAGCCTGGGGCTAGGCGAGGTGCGAGTGGTGGAGCTGGACCATGACAGCTTGGGCCATGACCACGTTGCCCACCTGGACCTTCTGGAAGTGCAGGAAGGACTGCATTCGCATTCAGCTGGTCATTCACACCCGAAGCATTCTCATCACAACCACCACCATCACTCTCATGGAGAGGCTGATGGAAGCTCATGTAGCCCCAATGTCACTGCAGTAGCCACACCTACTGCGGAGAGCAAGCCTCACGGACGGAAGGATCACGACCACGATCAGAAAACTGACACTCGAAGCGTTGAACATGATCACATACACAACATTCATGAACACTCGCATGATCACTCGCACGAACATGATCATGAACAGGACAGTACTCCGACTGAAACCCCCGACCATGACCACGCACAGGACGGTCTCGAGCACTCGCATGTTCACTCGCATGACCACACAATGAAACAAACGATCGAGCAAATGCAGGAAACCAATGACCTTACTGCATCATCTTTAGAAAGCACCTTCCCCAGTAGCCATGAAGACAAACCACAGCCTCATCACCATGGCCATCACCACCATGAACATCCCCACCCTCACCACTACCACCACACTCCGGACCAAATGATGCCTACACAGATGACCTCGCCATCCCTTCAGATTAGCAATTCTGAAGTGCTCGCTGTGCAGCCCTCGGGCCAGCGTCCTACCTCCACGCCCAAGAGGTTTAGGAGGCTGGAGAAGGGTAAGGGACAGCGTGGACGAAGCAGCCCTTCCATGAGCCCTGGAGTGGAGGATGAGCATCATTTGCACTATCAAGAACCGTCCAGCAAAAAGAAACGCGCAGTACCAGAAGAGCTCATGAGTTCAAACTCCTCTTTGGCTGGTCGGTTTGAGGACAAGCCTCACCAACATGAGGAGGTAGCCCTAGCCCACTGATTTTTTAAATTAATTAAACTTTTAATTAGTCATGAACCAAATCTTAGTCTTTATTCCTGATCTTGTGTTTCAGTGCCTAAATCTCACCGAGCTGCTGCACCACTACGGTTTGAGTCCCGACTCACTCATCTCGCCAGCGCAGTTCACCTACTTGTGCCCAGCCTTGCTCTATCAGATAGACAGTCGCCTCTGCATCCACCATTATCACCAGGTCGACATTCAGGAAGCGCCGCAGATCTCAGGTACACGCTCGTGCTAATAAAATCACCACAGTCCTCATTGTGTGCTCGAGGGCTGTGATCAGACGGCACCTCTCTCACACCTGCACTGAAACTGATACAGCACACTCTGATCCAGTGTTCAGAGCTGTTCAACTTTTCTTCCTCCACATAATACATGCAAACTCAAACCCGCTCAGGAGTCTATGCGAAGTTCCACTACATGGGTTATTCATGTGTTGAACAGACCTCATACTGTACAGTCATAACAGAACGGCTCTGCTGATATCTGAGCCAAGCGGCTGAATCCCGTACGCCAAACGGAAAGGCTTAGCTAAAGTCAAGGCTTCCATGTATAAATTATTTATGTGCCTATGCAGATTCTTTGAGTTTAAACATGTACAAACATTCAAATTGCATAATATATATATGAAGTTTGATTCTGTTGAGAATATTTAAATATCACAAGTAAAGGGATTTCCCATGGCAAAAAAAGAAAAAACATTTTACTACTTAAAAGTTCACTGAAAAGCATAAAAAAAAAAATCTCAAGCACGGCCATTACCTCATTTTCTGCATCCTATATAGTATTAACTCGAGCTGAGTGATTTTTATTTTGTCTTTTGTTGAATCACTTCAATTTATTAAATTGATTGGCCAGTTTTCAATTCAGGATCAATTCACACTTTTTAAAATTATATAGGTAAACTTTGAACTGTTAAATTGTTCACATTTCCAGCTTAAAGTGTCACAAATCCAATTTTTTTTACCCCAATGTCACACAGATCTGGTATTTTTTTTTTTTTTAAGGCTGTTCGAACGCACAAATCTGATGTTTTACAGACCTGATCTGAATCACTTTCGTATTTTCTATTCCTAGATGGATACATGGTCATGTGACTTCAGAGTTCATGTTACTTTTTGCTAAAATCGGATCCATTGTTTGACATGAATGAGCCGTCTCACAAACTCACCACCCAGATGGCGTATCGATGTGCACACGCGTGACGTTTCAGAGGACTGACTCGTCCACATTAGAGTCAGACAAAAGTCACTCGTAATTGCAAATGTGACCCGTCATGAAAAATCCGAATTGAACACTGCGGGCTGTAATGTGAACACGGCCTTATCCGATAGAAATAGATGAAATCATTAAAACTGTACCAGAGCTCTCATCTTTCTCGGTTTATGAGATCATCGCTCTCTTCCTCTACTTTAAAGATTATGGGAGGTTGGTGAGGCACACAACATTTTAGTACATATTAGATACATTTAATAGGTTTAAATATTTCCTTCAGTAAATTAGACCATAAAACGTTAGTGCTATCAAATGGGAACAATTCCCATAAAATTACATTCTGCCTGGTTTTATCCTGTATATTATTATCCCCAGGTACTGAAACACATAACCTTATTTAGTAAATAGCCAAGATACTGTTCACACACGGCAATCTTAGGTCATGTACTGTAATATGGTGTTTAAATGATAGTCAAACAGCATAATGTCTGATTTTCAAATATATCAGCAGGGGCTATCTGCACTTATGTCATCTTAAAATAAATATATATATGTATGTGGACAGGGTAAAATATACGAAAGCTGAGTGTGTTTTTTGTTCTAATCAATGGCATCTCCTGGTTTGTTTGGTCTGGTTTCTTTATCGTCCTGTACATTTTATCAAAGGTTTACAACTCGCTGTAATAAAGTAGTAAAATCATTGGACTCCAACAATCAACGTTACGGAAATAACCCTCTGGTGGAAAGACGCCAACCTTTTTTTTTTTTTTTTTTTTTTTACTTTTTTTGTTTACTACAAATAGAATAATCCACACAAACATGATATTAAAGATAACTACACAAGCCCCAGTGTAGTGTGTTCGGGTATCTGCGATATATCTGCCCCCGGAATCAATAGTCAAATCATTTTAATCCTGGCAAAACGAAACAAAATATCTAAATGATTGTGTTGAATCTTATTTGATATGATGTGTGAGGGTTCAGCGTGAATGATGCCTTTGTCGTTGCCGGTGTGTTCTCTGAGGAAAACGATCATTTGCCTCACTCCGCCTGTGCGGGTGCGAACACTGGAGACTTCTTGCATCTGCACAAAAAGTTATTAATACTGAAAACGCCGGAGATAATGTTGTGGCGTTGATGTGCAGAAGCAGATAATCCAAAAAAAAAAAAAAAAAAAAAAAAGGTGTAACCTGAGCTCAATGGCTGTTGTGGAGATCCTTTATAAAGACGGTGTCACACTCTACAATCGTTTGAGCACGTCGAGGGAGACCTGAACTAAAATCCTAGACAAATTCTATAATGACACATTTTAAACGTTAATGTATGAGAGTTATATATCAGCTCAGTGTGAACTTATGCAGAGGATAGAAGGGTCACATAAACAGAGGGGTAACAGAAGCAATGGTGTGTCTACAGAGATGATGCTGAAAAAGATGGGAGGGGTTCGCAGCTGGATCTTGGGTATATAATGTGACAGACAGACGGACAGACAATTGCATGCCAGTTCTTAAGAAGGAAACAGGAAAGCCTAATTCTGTTGCTATCCATCTGCCATCACTGGTCAATAATCCCATATAAATTTTTCTTCACTGTAAGTACTGTATGATTAACCAACCATTGAGATTTGCATCATCCAATATCACTCAATTTAAAAATTGACAATTTATTTAAAGTGTTTTTATTTATTGCAATAGGCATTGGAAAAATATAAACGGCATCATCTAAAACAAATAGTACGAACAGAGTGTCTCCATTTAAACATGAAACGACGGTGCAACTAAGAGGTCAACTCCAAGTACCCTCCCTGTTTATGGAGTGACACTTCAGAAATAAGTAATGTGAAAAATTATTCTTACCTTTAAATAAATTATACTGTGTCTAAAAGCGTTACATTAGATTAGTATAGTGGTGGCGTAGGAGTTAACACTGTTGTCTCATACCTCCAGGATAAAGGCTTCGATTCCCACCTCTGGTCTCTGTGTGGAGTTTACATGTTTCCTCCCTGTACTCCGGTTTCCTCCCACAGTCCACAGACATGCAGATTAGACTAATTGGTGTTCCAAAAGATTCCCCTAAGTGTGTGAATGAGTGTAGTAGTAGAAGTGTAAGAGTGTGCAATTAAATTAACACGTGAACGTATATATGCACATGCAGTATCACGATTAAATTATGAAAAACAAACATTACAAAATTGTGTTAAAACTAATTGAGAGCAATCCAGAAGAATTTTTTTTACTCAACTTTTCTGTCAAAACATTAATTCATAATCCATTGAAAAGATATAGATAGACCACTGATTCACACACTGACCAGTGATAAATTAATTAATATGTTTAAATAATTCTCTAGTCATTAGAAGTTGGGAGAAATGTGTGTGTGTGTGTGTGTGTGTGTGTGTGTGTGTGTGTGTGTGTGTGTGTGTGTGTGTGTGTGTGTGTGTGTGTGTTTTACGGGGCACAAGCTTGAGGGTGCTATTTATTAGGCCTGTATAATTAGTGCTGTGTGTCAGTGCGTGATTACTTTTTCCTCCAGAGATAGTATGTAGCTTTCCTTAGCGAGTGTCAATCCTTTACATGTTTATAGTTCATAATTTTTTGCTGTTCCCTTCAGAGTAATAACGTTTTAGCACGAAAAGTCATAATTCTTCCCCCCCCCCCCCCCCATATTATCATTGTACATATTAATTAAACATTTCAAATTGTGGAGTCACAAACTCTAATCAGTATTGTTGTGTCAGTATTATGAGGTCTATTAACACCTTTTTTTTTTCTTTTTTTTCTGAACTTAATACTTCTTCAAAAAGCAGAACTCTGCGTATTGTGTTGGAGTTAATAAACTGGGCATTTCAGTCAAATAAATGAATTAACGATGACCTTGTGCTAGGAACAGGATCTGCAGTTGTTCTAAACAGTATCGCTCGGTCTCCTCTGTGGATGACCTTTAAAACTTTTAAATAACTCTCATTAAAATGCAATTAAGTGATTGCCTAATGAAGTTAATTTCGCTCGGTACAGTCGATTAGCATTTCAGCATATTAATCAGGGCTTCCATTGTAAACTTAAAATCATATCCTGACTGTCTACCTCGGTCTAAACTTGGAGTGCTTTCAGTAGTTTCAAAAGTCTGCATTGGAGAAAAGTCTTTGGTTTGGTTTCACAGTACACACCAGCCCTGTTTGCATGGGTTTAGTGTTATCTGGGGACCTCGTGTGATTTTTGAAATGAGCCCCCCAGATCCGAGTTTCGTAGCACATGATAAGCGAAGCCTGCGTTTTTTTTTTTTTTTTTTTTTCTTTAGTTTCCTGACACATCTCCAGGACATGGTGTCAAGTGCGCTATTTTGGATAGGCTATTGTTTGGAAATGTCTTGTCATCATAGGTCTAGCTGTATGATATTAACAGAAGTGTTCCTTACCACATCCTGCTAGACACGTCATCCACCTCCATCGAATCATTCTTTTTGCTTTGGCTTTTCTGATGGTGTTCAGCTTTCTCTTTCTGCACATCGTACTGTTGTATGGAGTATAGCGATATAATAACAAAGCACTCCATCCAACGCAGTCTCCATTCTTTGAGGAAGATGGAAAAAAGGTGCACAAGGAAACCGAAACCTTAAAAAAAAAATGTATAACCTTATTAAAAAAATAATAATATTCGCACAGGACTAATATTAACTCAGGACCTTGGTGTCAGGTGTAATACGGTAGGTCATCTGCGGGAGAATCTTACCTTTACCATTTACAGACATAGCTGATTTGCATAGTTCGTTCCGGGAGCGTGCTTGTATATCAAAGCACTCATGTATCAAAGCAAATTTCCCTGTAGGAAATAATGGAAACTCTGACGATTTGTTCCAGTGTGCATGTTTTTGTTGGCGCCTGTAAAGACTTTCACACACACACGCACACTAACGGAAACAATGCTGTGTAGGGAAACTTCTTTAACAAGTAACCGCTCTAATGAGACCGAGCATGGGAGACAATTACCCATAATCCAGTAGAGTGGGAGAGAGAAGAACCATTGTGTCTCGGTTGTGATCACGTAACGCTTGACAGACAAATTGCATGCATACTACTCGTATATCAAGACCAAGTTGAAATTTATTTTAAAACGTTGCTCGTCTTGCAAAACGCTTGCAGACCAAGTGTCCACTGTATCCTGTTTGTCTTTTTGTCTTTATTGATTAGAAATATAGTGAAATAAAAAAAAAATAAAAAAAAAAACGGTTTCATACTCAGTTTGTGTATCAGATCCAGCTCTGTTTATTTTTTTTCCTTGCTAATCAGTCCAGTTATCTAGAACACACACGGCACTTGTGGCAGCGCTACAGCTCTGGTCTTTGGTTAATGTTTTGCTCCTCGAGGCTCAGTTGGGTAGTTTGTCTCTCTGTAATTAAACTGCACCATAGTTCACATGAGAGCGGATGGAGAACACCTCGCTCATATGCTCATACGAGTTGTTTTGGAGTGCGAATGCCGTGTGCTCCGTGTGCTCCCCTGCACAAACAAACCACACGGGCGTGTTCTGTTCAAACAAATAACTGCGACCTGACATTATGATCAGAACGTATTATTATTATTATTATTATTATTATTCACACACTCGGTCAGGTGCGATGTGCGTATGTGAGGTAACATAAGTGTTTATATCCTACAACATTACGTCTCTAATGGTAAGTTGGGCTTTGCATTGATGTTGATGAAACTCCGCCCCCAGGATCTACACGATTTACCACACCTTTACTAAAGCACATCTTTTTTTTTTTTTATTGTTGTTTTTTTCTCATGTTCTTAAAAAGTGATTAAAAATGTGACTATTGTCCTTGTAGAGTAATGACCTGTCATTCAGTTGATGTCATTTAGCAGCACTGAGTACACTTGCTTTTGTTATTGCAGCATTGATCTGGGTGTGGGGCTTCGTGTCCATCACCGTGATCAGCCTGCTGTCCCTGCTGGGCGTCGTGCTGGTGCCCATCCTCAATCAGTCCTGCTTCAAGTTCCTGCTCACCTTCCTGGTGGCGCTGGCAGTGGGCACGCTGAGTGGCGATGCCCTCCTCCATCTGCTGCCTCACGTAAGACCGAATGATCTTTCTGCCTGAAGAGGCTGAGTGACATGTGTTTAATGACCACTGATCGCGTTACGTCCTGCGATGTCGGGCGTAAGCGCTAAAGCTCGGGGGTCGTGTCTTCTGTCACAGTGCTTTGAGTTTGTGTGTTTTTCCGTGTTTTGTTTTTTCAGTCTCAAGGAAGCCATGACCACAGTCACGGCGAGCATGGGCACGAGGCTGACGACACGGATCTGCTCACGAAGTTCGACAGCGTGTGGAAGGGCCTGACTGCGCTGGCAGGAATCTACCTCCTGTTCATCATCGAGCACTGCATCAGGATGATCAAACATTACAAAGACCACGGGGTACGAGGCTATTTCAGACAGCACAGGGACTGCTGTGTAGGGTCGAGGCTATTCAAATCCAGAATCAAGACAGAATAACTCATCAGTGAAGGACTGAGAGAGAGCGAGAGAGAGAGTGCATAGTGTAGAGTAGAGGCATAAAGAGGACACATTATGTCGGGCACAAACACGGCCTAGTACAAGTAATGTGTGTGTGTGTGTGTGAAAGAACAAAGGATCCAGTATAAATCTTTGTTTTTAGAATGAACACGCTGAACATTGTAATACATTGAGCTGTATTCAGCTTAACTGGTTATATAATGGAATAAAAAAAAAAAATTACATAAATATTGACAAAATGGAAGGGGTGTTCGAGTCAAACCAGGACTTTTGATTGTGCAGAATAACAGAACACAGTTATGAGAGTAAAACCTCCCTTTATTTCTCTATATAATCCCCTGATACACTAATGATAAACGCATCCCAGCGTTTTTTCCCCGTGCTTGGACACCATCAAGGTTTTCTCAGTACGCCAGAGTCACGATCGGACCGCCTGCTTCAAGTCTGAAACTCTGGCCAAACGAGGAAATGGCTTGAAGCGAGGTCAGGACTGTACGAGGGGAATAAATCGCAGCCGTGGTATTGGTGAATTATCGACGGTGTGTACAGTTTACACAGATGCAGAAATGCATCTCTTCTGCAAGTTGGTGCAAAAGTTAAAAGCGAGTTCGATTCCCGGGTGATGCTGTAACCTCTCGCAGCCGGAGCTCTAGAGAGAGCTGATTGGCCGAGCTCTCTC
>JAQQZS010000035.1:3746514-3761470 GCA_030068045.1 Platyallabes tihoni
ATACACACATTCATCATGAAAGATCTGTTGTAAAACAAAATAAAATTCATGTTTGCTTCAGCATTGGAAACAATATTTTTTTAGGTTAAGTAATTATACACAATTCTTCATTGTACTTGGTCAGGCTTTTGGATAAAGTCCTTCCAAGCGCCATCTGGCGGATATTCAGTGAAGCACAACATATTTATTAAAATTCCTGAAATGTTGCTTACGGTAAGTCGCGGCATGCCGCAGCGGCATCTCGCGGGAAAACGCGCATTCTTAATGGCCACATCTGTAGGTAGGTGCTGGCCTTGGTCCAGCACCGCTTGGTGTAGATCGTTGAAGGTCAATGAGCTCGGTGCAGATGATGCGCTCAGCTGATCGCACCACCCTCTGTAGAGCGTGTCTGTCCTGCATGGTGCTGTTCCCAAACCAGGTTGAGATGTTTCCCGTCAGGATGCTCTCTATGGTGCAGGAGTAGAAGTTCTTAAGCACCTTAGACTGCAGTCTAAAGTCTCTCAGGCGTCTGAGGTGGTAGAGATACTGCCAGGCCTTTTTCACCATGGTGTTAATATGTCATTTCACCATGACAGGGCCTGCATGATGTGAACACCGAGGTATCGGAAGCTGTCCACTCTCTCCACAGGGCTCTCGAAGTTCCTCTCCTGCTTTGTACTAAAGTCCAACTATCAGCTTTTTTGTCTTGCTGACGTTCAGAAGGAGGTTGTTCCTCTGGCACCAGTTCTCCAGACTCCTAATCTCCTAACGACAATAGGCCGTCTCACTATTGTCAGAGATCAGGCCCACCACAACGGTGTCGTCAGCAAACTTAATAATGGTGGTGAAGTTTGTAGTAGCTACGCAGTCGTAGGTGTACAATGAGTACAGCAGGGGGCTCAGCACACAACCGTGGGGGACTCCAGTGCTGAGGGTCAGGAAGGCTGAGATATGTCCGCTCATCCTTACTGTCTGTGGTCTTAGGAAGTTGGAGATCCACTGACACATACTGTAGATGGGCCCAGGTGGTCCAGCTTGGTGGTGAGTGTGGAGGAAATTATTGTATTAAATGCTGAGCTGTAGTCGACAAAGAGCATTTTGACATAATTCCCCCTTCTAGTGTCCAGGTGAGTGAGTGATGTGTAGAGGAGATGAGAGATGGCATTGTCCATTGAGCGGTTTGGGCAGTATGCAAACTGCAGTGGATCCAGTGTGTCAGGTAGTGAAGAAATGGTGAAGTCCCTGACCAGCTGCTCAAAGCACTTCATCACTATATTATTATGTTTACAGTTGTAGTTTTTTTTTGTAAATTTCTAAAGGAATATTTTTCATTGTTTCTATTTTTTTGTTGTTTCTATTTCAATTTCTATTTATAGATTATTTCTTTTGTTTCTTCTGTTATTTGCACAAAGTAGGAGCGGTTCAGGATACATTTCACTGTATACTATGCATGTGACAAATAAAGAATCTTGAATCTTGAATCACTACTGAAGTCAGGGCTACAGATAATCATTGACGGAAGCAGGATGGGGTTTCTTTGGGATAGGAACAATGGTGGACTTTTTAAAGCATGTGGGGATTACTGACTGAGATAAAGAGAGGTTAAATATCTCTGTAAACACAGCTATCTGGTCTACGCAGGCTCTGAGGACTCGACCTGAGATGCTGAACGGTCCTGCTGCTTTCTTGGTGTTCGCTCCACTGAAGGCTCTCCTTACGTCATGCTCGGAAATTCTGAACGCGTTTGTGGTGTAGGCATTGTCTTCCTGACTGTAGCCGTTAGCGTTGTTAGCATGGTTAGCTTAGCTATATTTGCATTTCTGGCTGCAGCCTCGAAGCGAGCGTAGAAAGTGTTCAGCCCGTCTTCTAGAGACACATTCGGCATACCGTATGTTGGTGTTTTATAATTGGTTATTGTCCTTAATTCCTGGCTCCGGCTCCTAGAGTTTCTGTGCCAGGAATGATGTGTGCCAGTCCTCCATATTTGATGCTTTTCTTAAAGGATAAGATGGTATTTTATTTTAAGAGATTTAGGCCAAAATAATGTGAGCTAACCATTAATTTGTGATAGGTGGACTTGTGTACTAAGAAGCTGGAGAGGGCAAAACAGCTGATTGGCGGTTTAGGAGGAGAGAAGACACGTTGGAGTGAGACGGCACTGAACCTGGGAGAACTCTACATCAATCTAACTGGAGATATTCTCATCTCAGCTGCTATAGTAGCCTACCTCGGAGTTTTTACATCGAGTTATAGACAGGTATACACACACACACACACACACACACACACACACACACACACATAAACAGTGCATGCATACGTTTGTCAAGTAAAATATTTCAAATGTATATCAACCTGTCACATTTCTAAATACCCAACTTAACCAATTTTTATGAGATAATTAATATTAAAATGCTTTTACAAAGATGCTGTACAAGGTTTCATAGTTAGTTAGTACATAGTTACATACAGTATTACATATAGTTACATAGTACATAGTATTTTTTAAGTCCAACTATAAATTAAAGCAATTTTCTCCTACTTGAACAATTAAGGTTCATTTAAAGAACAGTGTATGTATAGATGAAATTTAAATTGTTTCTTTGAATGTGCATGTGTAGAGTGCTACAGAAGAATGGATCGAGCTGTGTAAGGACAGAGGGATCCCCTGTTCTCAGAATGTGTCTCTGAAACGTTCTATGGGAGATCCGGTAAAAATCAGAAGCTGGAACATCGCTGGTCTTCCATCAGATAGTTTCTCTATTGACAGCGCCATCATCATTTCGTACGTACTTTCTCAAATCTATACATAAAGGAAATGTAATTTTGATCATCTGTTTGCTAAGTACTGAAGTTTATGAAGCCCTGTATTCAACGCCCATGTGGTCGTTAAGATTCAAGATCAACTTTCTGTGTGACAGCTGTAGAGCTGAAGCTAGATGTAAGCTTGGCACTCCCACGACAGCTCTGCAATAAGCATCATACTGTTGCAATGTGCGCATTGTGATTGCACACATTTTTTTTTTCAATTCAATTTTATTTATATAGCGCTTTTAACAATGGTCATTGTCTCAAAGCAGCTTCACAAAAAAGCTGTCTTGAAAAAACATCTTTTGACATGTTTAACTTTTTTACAAATGAACATAATGCATTATAAAACAACATTGCTGCATCTGATTCACTGTGATCTTGGGCAAATATTACCTCAGGTGGGCTTTATGAAGAAAAGAAGGGTGTTTCTTGCATGTGAATGTTCTTAAGATTGTTTTTTACAAGGTTATGAAATGTTCCTAACTTGTTTCTTACACCCATTCTATGCAGGAATGCAAGGCGATGGCCTCTGATGATTGACCCACAGGGCCAAGCAAACAAGTGGGTAAAGAACATGGAGAAGGTGAACAGCCTGCAGGTTATAAAGCTGAGCGACAGCGACTATGTGAGGACACTGGAGAACTGCATTCAATTTGGCAAGCCAGGTAATTTACCATATAATTGTTTTTAAGCCTAATCTAAACAGAAACACAATATACTGTACAGTATCAATTTTTTCATACAAATTTTATGACTGCGCCTCATATGAGTACTGTGACATTTCCCACTATTGTATACTTCAGTTGTATAATTGTAGAAAATTAACTACTCATAAAATAACTAGATTAATGAACTTAATGTATTTACTATTTCTAATGAATTGCAATTAAAGCAACTTAATGAAACTAATTTGTTTTCCAGTTCTACTGGAAAATGTGGGCGAGGAGTTGGACCCCATTCTTGAGCCTCTGCTTCTGAAGCAGACATTTAAGCAGGGTGGAAGTGTGTATATCCGGCTCGGAGACTCCAACATAGAGTACTCACCAGACTTTCGCTTCTACATCACAACTAAACTACGCAACCCTCACTATCTGCCAGAGACTTCAGTCAAGGTGGGGCTTAAACACACACACATGCACACACATATACATACCCTCACCATTTGTACACAGCATATGTTTGGTATATTTTAATAAGTATTAAATACCAAACATAAAACATAATTTAACGTGTGTTGCCTGAGAAGGAATTGTCCTGTGCCAATTAATTATTCAAATTCACTTTGGATGTTTAGGTGACACTTCTAAATTTCATGATCACGCCTGAGGGAATTCAGGACCAGCTGCTTGGTATAGTAGTGGCTCGAGAGAGGCCAGATCTAGAGGAGAAGAAACAAGCCCTCATCGTGCAGGGAGCAGAAAACCAGAAGTATAACTTTTATTTCCCACTATTTCCTATTTGTTATATCTGTAGAATTTGCATTGGAGTTTGTGTTTATCTCATGAAACTGCTTAAGATTATCCCCGTACTAACAAACCAGCTTCATGAGGTGAAGAGATGCCTAAGTTTAAAGTCATGCCATATGAGAAACAAACTCTACTCCAAGAGCTTTAATTGTACAAGACAAGACTTTTTTTGTAGCTGTAAAAGGACAGTGGTAGCAAACATAAAAATTTTCACTCATAACAATTTGGGAGAATGCTATTGGGAAATAATTAACTCCAGGGTGGTAAGAGTAACTCGATTCAAACTGAATACACGATTCAAATGATCTAATTTTCCTATAATGCCACATCAATAATAATAATAATAATAATAATAATAAGAAGAAGAAGAAACATTGAGTTGATTGAAATTGTGGTAATAAGGAGGTTATTGTGGTATTCTTTAATTAAAGATGTTTCCGGCTTACCGTATCTAAGAGTCTGGCCCACTTTTCCTCATCCTGCAGAATGCTTCAAGAGCTCGAAGACAAGATCCTGAAAGTACTCTCGTCATCTGAAGGGAACATCTTGGAGGATGAGAGCGCTGTAGAGATTCTCTCCTCCTCCAAAGTGCTGGCCAATAATATCTCAGAGAAGCAAGCTGTGGCTGAGGTGACGGAAAGGATGATTGATGAAACGCGTTTGGGCTACACACCCATTTCAGTCCACTCTGGCATCTTGTTCTTCTCCATCGCTGATCTGGCCAACATTGAACCCATGTACCAGTACTCACTCGGCTGGTTCATCAATCTCTTTAACTCATCCATCGACAACTCAGGCAAGAGCGAGGTTCTGGAGCAGAGGTGAGAAGCTACATGAACTATTTTGTTTCGCAGAAATTTTGTGTATTTTATGCATATGTTTTGTGTAATTAGTCAGTATATCGGAGATTCATGTTAGTTTAAATTGTTCTAAATCTTTTTATTAAAAAAAAAACATTTTTATCTGCTTTTAAGGTTATCTTTTCGCCTTAAAAACCTGGAGCTGATCATTAACTGTTTCGAGCTTTAATGTGTCAAACTTTAATGGGTGACAATGTCTTTAATAATTAAATTCTTAATTTTTACTAACAAGATACAATGTATACAATATTAAAAATGAACTTGTGATCATTTGTGACTTATGATAATTTTTTGTATTAACTTTTTCTTTCTTATCTATTTACGTGTGTGTGTGTGTGCGTGCTTTTCCAGATTGCAGATCCTAAAAGACCATTTCACCTATTCACTTTATGTCAATGTGTGCCGATCACTCTTTGAGAAAGACAAGCTACTCTTCTCCTTCTGCCTCAGTGTCAACCTGCTTAAACACCAAGGACTTGTAAGTACTGCCTTTCCACATGCGATAATTACATCAAGATTAGTAGACATGTTCAGTGTGGCCTTTTCCATGTGCGATGAATAATCTAACTTTTTTTTAATGCAATGTTTGGTACATCTTGTAGATCGACGAGATTGAGTGGCGCTTTCTGCTGACAGGTGGCGTGGGTCTGGATAACCCTTACCCTAAACCCTGCAAGTGGCTTAGCAAGAAATCATGGGACGAGATCTGTCGTCTGGATGAGCTGGGATACTTCAGGGGCCTTCGAAAAGACTTGGAATGCTTAAATGATGAATGGAAGGAAGTGTATGACAGCAAGGTGTGTTTGAGAACTCTGTCATGGAAATAGATGGAAAATGCTCTTTTGAAAATAGTAGAGGAGGTGCTGAGATCGGCTCATAGTTTATTTTATGGGACCTGAAGGAACAGCATGCAAGTCGACTTTGTTAGGTTGTTAAAGCATGACAGTGGAAATTACGGTTTAGGTGAGAACTATATGTACATGTTTGCTTGTTACACAGGATCCTCAAAACACAATTTTTCCTGGAGAGTGGCAAAAGAAACTGGTACAGTTTAAGAGAATGTTGGTCATTCGCTGCCTGAGACCAGACAAGGTAAAACAATAATGAACAATAGTCTGTCAACACAAGTTTTATAGATGTATTTTTTTTTCATGTACTAATATGAGAATCCATATATGTTTCCCTTTTTGATTTCCTTCAGATCATTCCTATGGTGCAGGAGTTCGTGTCCAGCAGCTTGGGACAGCGGTTTGTCGAGGTGCCTCCCTTTAACCTGGGGGCCGCTTTTTCAGACAGTCACAGCTGCGCTCCCCTCATCTTCATCCTCTCACCAGGCTCTGACCCCATGGCAGCTTTGCTGAAGTTTGGAGATGAACAGGTTAAACATTCATGCTTGTTTCAATATTTGTCAAAGAAAGTATAGTAGACCAAAGAAAAATACTTAAAAATGTATATAAAGACCTTTGATGTTTCAGTAGTGTCTCAGCAGAATCACTGCCCTGTTATGCTAAGCACTGTGTCTTTTGTGTTATTCACAGGGCTTTACAGGCAACAAGCTGACCTCTCTGTCACTGGGCCAAGGCCAGGGTCCCATTGCAATGAATATGATTGAGGGGGGAATGAAGGATGGTACCTGGGTGGTGTTGCAAAACTGCCACCTGGCCACTTCTTGGATGACAACGCTGGAACGGGTTTGTGAGGTACTGCTGGATAGCATGGTGTATTAGGATAACCTGAATGAGGTGAAAGTTGGAACTAGAAGTATAGTTTATTGTATTATTTAGTACAGACATTACATTAATACTTTATTGGATGATTAATACCAGAAATTAATTATAGAAGTGGAACTTCACGACTGCAGTTTGTGACTGTTATTTAGCCAGGCAGAATTTGTGATTTGTTTGAGATATTTGGAGGACACTGGTGTTTACAGCCTCTTGTACTTCAAAGAGAGCACTGGTTGTAGTTACTGTAGTGGTATCACTGATTACTATTTGTAGTACTACTTGGATGGAACTTCATAACAAAACCTGGATGTAGAGTTTGGAGAAGTGTCTCGAATAAAATTAAGTATAGAGTCGCATGACAACTATTATTTAATTTTTAACATTCTTGCTTATTTCTAGTTAATAATCAATACATCATAGATCCTTTTGCTATACTGACAAATAAAATGTTGTGACCTTACTTTCCTCCAGGAGTTCAACCCAGAGAACACTAATCCAGAATTCCGCCTATGGCTCACCAGTTACCCCTCGCCTAACTTCCCTGTGGCCGTCCTACAGAACGGTATCAAGATGACGAACGAGGCTCCCAAGGGCTTGCGTTCCAACATCGTCGGCTCCCTTAATATGGATCCCATCTCTGATCCACAGTTCTTCAAAAGTAACTCGAAGCCGGTAAATCAGTTTAAATAGAGGGTTTGGGCTAACGTGTAATTTCTTTATGAGGTAGCAAATTTTTTTTAAAGTGTTTTATTTTTAATTGTGTTCTGTGGTCATGGGTTTGTACATCTACAAACATCTACAAACATCTCATATGTTCTTTTTGTACATATTTGTTTTAGGTGGTGTTCAAGAAGCTTTTGTATGGCCTGTGTTTTTTTCATGCTCTTATACAAGAGCGAAGGAAGTTCGGACCCCTGGGCTGGAACATCCCTTATGAGTTCAATGAAACTGACCTGCGTGTCTCAGTTCAGCAACTACATATGTTCCTGGACCAATATGAAGTAGGAATACACACACACAGAGTGCATGCACTTATGCTCCTCCGCACAGACCATCCACTTCTTAAGTGTCCTAAAATTGCCAACTGACACCTAGCATGCCAGCACATAAATCAACATAGTCTTTGGTGTGAAAATAAGACGCTAATATCATAAGTTATTGCTTTTTCTAATCTAATGAAACTGTAGGGAAAATGAGGCTTTGAAACATTCCAACAACTGAACACCTACAGTATGTGAGACTATTGAGTGATGTGTTCCACAGCACTATTTACCACCATTACAAAACACCTAGAGTGTCATTTGGAAGAATTGTGTTCTAAAATCTTTTTTATTTACACCTTAGAACACAACCTTCAAGATTTCTCCTTAATATCATATTTTATATATAGATGCTGTCTATTTACAATTATTTGTTCCAAATCTCTAAAAACATGAATCATACGGTTGACAAAACTGTTGTTTATACTTGCTGTTCTAGTTACTTTCCAATACTTTTCAACATAAAAAAAATACTTATGTTGAAATGAACCACACATAAAAATAGGATGAATTTAGTGAATGTTTAATTTTGTACATTGAGGGATCCTAGTTTAATAACCCTTAGACGATGCTAATCACTTTTTTTTCTTTGCAAGTGTTTTTGTGAATGAAATTATATTGTAGCAACCCAGAAAAAAATATGTTCACAAACATAGACAGTTTTCTTTACAAAAAGTTAATTTCCAAATAAATGTCTGTTAATAAATTAATGTTAAAAATTAAAAAAAACAGACCCTCGAGGCCCTGCAACTAGCGCTCCATTCATATGCAAGATTTATGTAAACGGTTTTATTCAGATGTAAGTAAATGCTAATTGCTGTGTTGTTTGGGGGGAGTGACATGCTGATGCATGTCCGTGTCCAACAGAACATTTTTTCCATAAATATTCTTATACGCACATACTGTAAGAATCTTTCCATGATAAAATGACTTGTGGCATGAATTTACACAAAGTGCTTCAGTTTCAAATAATCATTCAACGCTGGAGACAAACAGCAAAAAAGCATGATAATAATAATCAGAACAATAATAATCATGCTATTTTGCTGTTTGTGTCCAGCGTTGAATAATTATTTGACCACGAATGGCTGGAATGACTGAAATAAAATAAGAAAATGAAGTGTTTATTCAGCAAGTATATATTTGTGCTCTTTTGTTTTTCTGCGGTACAAATTTACAATTTGTCTGCTTTGCAAAAGTTGCCACTCTTTGTGAATTGTGTATATTATGACTGAAACAAACCTCGTTTGTTTCGCATCAGCTCATATCGGCAGCGTTTTGATCAAAGAGGAGATGAAAAGTGCAAAGTGAAAGTGTACAGCAGAAACAGCAGCTTTATTTCATTCATAAAATACTCAGATCACAAACAACAACATAGCACAATGCATGTTGTCTGTGAATGGCTGAAATGTAGTTGTGAATATGACTTTTAGTGAATAGGAAATGTTCGTGTGAAAACTCACATTTGAGTGATCAAAATGCGGATACACACGTGTGCCGGTATGAGAGATTTATAAGAGATTTCTTTTTTTTTAAATGGAGTTTTCTCTTCATATAATTTCCCAGAAATACAACATACACAGATTTGTACTCGCTTAATAGGTGCTGCCTTTGCGGCACTGAGCAAAACATGCGCCGATGTGAGTCTCTTTATTTCAGTCTTGATATACTAACACATATTTTTGCTGTGTAGTTTGTGTGTGTGTGTGTGTGTGTGTGTGTACATAAGAATTGTATTTCAATGAATGTTTCAGAAACCATGCTTTATTTTTGTTTATCTCAAAAAGAGCCATGCTTGTGTGAGGAATCTGAGTGTGTAGGTGTGAACAGCTAAGACAATAGGAGTCGTGAATGGGTCTTACATATTCATGAAAGTCATAGATTATTTAGTGAAACAGAGGCTCTGCTGAAAAAAAAGTTCGGCACATCAGTCACTTTACCCCAAATAAAAGGTGTTTCTGAGTGTTATAATTTAACTGTTTTGCCATGGACACACACCCAACACGTTCATGAACACAGTTCTGTGTTCAAAACAATATGTCAGGTTTGTTTATTCTCCCTTTTCTCTGCTTTTCTGCTAGAGTTTGCAATTGTATTTTTTCATGTGTTCTTTGACATAAGTTTAAAAGATGCAGATGAATCTAACATACTGTATTAACATCAGAAACATTATAAAAGCTTAGCTTGTGCTCTACATAAATAAGAGAAAATGTATTAGTCATCACCACATTTAGGAAGAATGTCTGTCTTTTTCAGGTGGACTGCATAAGCTGCTTTCATTGAAAAAATTTTTTGCTTTGTTTTGTATTTATTTTAGGATGTGCCGTTCGATGCTCTGCGCTACATGACAGGAGAGTGTAACTATGGAGGACGTGTGACGGATGACTGGGACCGCCGGACCCTCCGCACTATTCTCTCCATTTTCTATATAGATAAGATCATTGAAGACCCAGAGTACAAGTTTGACCCAAGCGGGATATACTACTCACCACCTGAAGGAGATGTAATATCTGTCTTTCTCTTACACATACTGTATAAATCTTTGTTTTAATTACTGCTGTTACCAGAATTTGATAAAATTACCAATTTGATGAATAGACTTTAAGGTATAACCTCTCCATGCATTGCAAAATGGTGGCATGCTGTAAGTGCAGCATCATTTTACTGGCTCTGCCTTCTGTTTGTGTGCATCAAGAAGTGTCTTTTTTTTTTTTCGAAGCTTAACAGCTACATAGAGTACACCAAAACACTCCCACTGTACCCGTCACCAGAAATCTTTGGAATGAATGCCAACGCTGACATCACTAAGGACCAGGTGGAGACGCAGCTCCTGTTTGACAGCATCCTGCTCACTCAGGTTTGATGAAATCTCAGTGCTTAAACTTACATCTTACAAATTACGTAACACAGAGCTTAGTATAGTTCATACACAGGGAAGTCAAATGTGACAGCGACAGTGCTACCTTTACTAGTCCCAATCTTCAACATTATTATTATTATAAATTTTTTACATTATTATTTTTATTCATCATTAGTAGTATGTGTGGGAAATACAGTAAAATAATGGCTTAATGATTTGCATTAATTTCTTCGGTTATTGCACCTGTTTCTTCAGTGAGATTTGTAAGAGTTTACCTGGCATTTCTTGAATTTAAATCTACTCTTGTTTCTATGTAACTAATGAAAAAATCCTTTCTGCTACTTGCTGCAATGTGATCATTGCTGCTAATGATCCAATTAAGCTTACATAACTGATGGCTGCAATAGTCATTCTATGAAAACTAAGTTATGAAACAATTATCTAAAACTCTTACAGTAATTTGTGTATCATTATTTTACTTTTGGGGAATTGTAAGCATGAGTGCAGCCCCAGGCTTAATTTAAAATCTAGTCAGAATGAACTGCAAGCAAAGATAAGTCTGTGTCCTTGTATTGAACTATAGCATTGAATTTCATAACCTTGCTAATCCAGCGGTTCTCCTTCATCTTCTTCCCACAGTCTCGGATGACAGGTGGTGATTCTCAGTCCTCTGATGGTATGGTCAATGATGTGGCAGCAGACATTTTGAGCAAACTACCAAAAGATTTTGACACAGAAGGAGCCATGCGCAAGTTTCCCACCAGTTACAATCAGAGCATGAACACAGTGCTGGTGCAGGAGATGGGTCGCTTCAACAAGCTTCTGCGAACAATCCGTGATTCATGCATCAACATTCAGAAGGCTATCAAGGTCAGAACCATAGAGGAACCTTAGATAAGATACCTTAAGAAACATTATATTTACTTTGAACATATAATGTTTTACGAAACATTATAAATACTTTTAGACTTTTAACTCTTTTCAGAGATACTTTCCCAGGCTTAAACCTTAGAGACATTTTAGAGGTGCTTTAGTGATGATTGACAGTATGTGCCAGATCTTTAACTATTTTCCTTTCTGGGCTGCAGGGCCTTGTGGTGATGTCAGCCGAGTTAGAGGAAGTGGTTATTAGCATCCTAAAAGGCCGTGTTCCAGGAATGTGGATGAAAAAGTCATACCCAAGCCTTAAACCTATCGGAGGATATGTCAGTGACTTCCTTGAGAGGCTAAAGTTCTTACAGGTAAGCTTGGGCTATCTTGAATTACCTGTTGTAAAGGATCTGGCACATGGACAGAACACACAGGAAGCAGATGTCTAAGTTGCAGCAACAGGTGTATTTAATATATACTTCTTAAGAAGTCAAAAGAATACAGTTTTATCAAAACTACTGTAGGGTTTCAGCTCTGATTCAGAAGTCAATTGAATCTTTAAGGAGTCGGGTTAATTTTATTGAACTGAATAAAAATTTATATGCACACTTTATCGTCTACCAATCCAGCGTTTAGCACAAATTAGTGTTTCTTACCAGTTCTGCTGATCACATGGCCACCGATGATAACACAAAATCTAATATTTAGCAATTTTGAGCAAGGTAACTTAAGATCTGGGCAAATGTTTAGACTTTAAAATACACGACCAAGACAACAGTTCTTTATAAAGAAACAAGAATTTATTTGACTAATCTACGATACATTAAACGAGAAAGTTTTCTAGTACAGTTTACTAGATCTGAGAAAGTCACAATAGCATAGCCTTGGGTTGAGTCTTACGGTTTAGTTATAAAACAAGCACCAACCAATTTCAGCAAGGTATGAAGCTTTGTTTGTTTACTCACATTGCGAGCTTCCTCTGTGATTCACCTTCAGTGGTAGGGAATCACGGCGTTGCTGATTGGTGGCGCTCTGTTGCTGGGATGTTGTTTCTCTGAGAAGCCTTTCTGTAATGCGCTGGTTGCTTGGTTACTGATGGCGGAGCTGGATGACGTTCAGCAATTAGATGACATAACGATGTGCTCGGACCCTGGGGTTTTAACCCTTTAGTGTCAGTCTGTCCCACGGGTGATTGATCCAATCGGATGTGGTTGCGGGCTTAGCTATGCCTCATGTGGTTCCCCCTTTTAGCCTGCCGTTTCGGCTGTCACATGGGGATTATCTGGTTGAAGTTTTTTAATACCTTTTATAAAGTAATTTTGCATGAGCTCTGTTCATGCTACTAATCTTTCGTGTACACAAATGATCTTTGAATAAAGCAAGCGTTCGACTGATATCACACATTCCATTATCGTGCACACTCATTCATACCTTTATCGTGTGTGAGAAGTGACTGCACTGAGTGGCGCGCCATTACAGCTTTGATTGGGCCTTTTCCAAATGGTGCACAAAATCATCAACACTTGGAAGCGGGTAAGCGTCAAAGGTAGAAATAGAATTGAGACGCTGGAAGTCATTACATAGCCTGCTGGACCCATCAGTCATGAGCAACATAATGATGGGGCTGGATCAGAGGCTAGTTGACTCCTCAATGATGCCATGTTGCAAAATTATGTCCACCTCAGAATTAATGGCACAATGGCGGGCCCCTGGAGCTCCATACAAGTGCTGGCGAATGACTGATACAGATTGTTGATACAGACTGTGTTTTTTGTGTAGGACTGGTATGATAAAAGCACACCAGCTGTGTTCTGGGTGTCAGGCTTCTTCTTCACCCAAGCTTTCCTAACTGGAGCTCAGCAGAACTATGCTCGCAAACACAGCATCCCCATCGACCTGCTTGCCTTTGACTTTGAGGTCATGAATGACATGGAGTTCACAGAGTCGCCTGAGGATGGTGAGACAGAGAATTAGTTATCATAATTAAAATGTAAAATGTATAAAATATATACATTAAATGATGCTTGATCGGTACAACGAGAAGTCAGGAAAAGTTGGGACATTATTTAATAAAATAAAACTAAAAGACTTTCAAATCACGAGTCCATATTTTATTCGCAATAGAACATAGACGGACATAACAACCAATGTTTAACAACAAATTTCATGCCTGCTACAGGTCTTTTTAAAAAGGTCAAATTTTAAAAAGATTCAGCTGGGAGAACATCTAGCATCAGGTCTGTAACATGATTAGCTATAAAAGGGATGTCTTAGAGAGGCTCTCCAATCTGTGAAAGAGTGCGTAAAAAGATTGTGTAATACTTTAAAAACCACATTCTTTAATGCAAAATTAAAAAGGCATCATCAACAGTGCATTAAATCATCAAAAGATTCAGAGAAACTGGAGAAATCTCTGTGCATCAGGGACAAGGCCGAAGACCTTTGTTGGAAGCGCGTTTTCTTCAGGCCCTCAGACAAGACCGCATCACTCATCGGCATGATTGTATCATTGACTTTGCTAAATGGGCCAAGGAATACTTCCAGAAACCACTGAAAATGAACACAATCCACCATGCCATATGCAGATGCCAACTAAAGATGTATCATGCAAAAAGGAAGACATATGTGAACATGGTCCAGAAGCGCCATCGTCCTGTGTGCCGAGGCTACTTTAAAATGGACTGTTTCAAACTGGAAATGTGTTCTATGGTTGATTCTTGTTAGAAATCATGGACAACATGTCCTCTGGGCAAAAGAGGACGGAGATCTTCCAGCATGTTATCAGCACTTAGTTCAAAAGCCATTATCTCTGATGGTATGGAGATTCATAAATGCATACAGTATGGGCAGCTTCTATTTCAGGGAAGGCCTTGTGTATTTCAGCAGGACAATGAAAAACCACATACTGCAGATATTACAACAGCATGGTTTTGTAGCAGAATAGTCTGGCCACTGAATTGGCCTGGCTGCAGTCCAGATATCACCTAAAGAGAACATTTGACACTTCATTCAACAAAAAATACATCAAAGACGGCTACAAACTCTTTAACAGCTGGAAACCTATATCAGGAAGGAATGGGATTAAATTTCAACACAGAAACTCATAACCTCAATGCCCAGACCTCTTCAAACTGTTTAGAAAATAAGATAAGATCCAACCTTTTTGAGACCTGTAGTAGGCATTAAATTTTTAAATAAGCTCATTTTGTGCATAAAATTATAAAATTTGTCAGATTAAACATTTATGTTCTCTATGTTCTATTGTGAATTAAATTTGTGATTTGAGTGGATCCAAGATGGGCGCAGCTGTAGCACGCAGCGGCCGCTCCGGAGCCAAAATGGT
>JAQQZS010000035.1:3975919-3989243 GCA_030068045.1 Platyallabes tihoni
CCCCCCCCCCCCCCCCCCCCCCCCCCCCCCCCCCCCCCCCCCCCCCCCCCCCCCCCCCCCCCCCCCCCCCCCCCGTTTATGACCAGATGGTGGCGGTAATGCAACATTATGGATGCCAACCGCCGGAAAACATTAAGAAGAAGAAGAAACTGGGTCGAGCATTGTTTATGTTAACTGTCACTATGTGGGAATTTTGTTTTGTTTAATTTAATTAGTATTTTGATTTAAGTTTTGTTCTGTAAATATAAGAAGGCTCTAATTTTGGTTATGTTTTACGTTCAGTGTGTTTCTGTGTTATCGGTGCTGATTCGGTCTCGTGAAGTGTTTGTTTCAAGGGTTTTGTAAGTACTGTTTGGCGTGTCTCTAGTGTTGGTGTAGCCCCTTGTATGTTTAGCTTCCTGTATGTTTAGATTCCTGCATGTTTAGGACTCTGTATGTTAAGGTACTTGTGTATTTAGATCCCTGAGTATTTAGGTCCCTGCATGTTTACTCATCTGTCTAGCCACATGAGAGCTTAGCCGCTAGCAGGTTTAGCCGTTAGTGGAGTTGCCTCTAGTAGGAATTAGCCTCATGTGTGCTTAGCCTTTTGTGTCTCCATTCCCATGATATGATTCGTGACAACTTGCAGACAATTTAGAACACCCATAAACGATCTGTTAAAGTATGTTTCAAAAATATATTTTTCAATTATAAATTAAAACTATAAAGAAATAAAGCTAAAAAATTAATTGTAGTATTACACATTTTGTATGTGAAATATGCTTTTGTTCATAAACCAATAAAGCACTAGAGCATAAAGCTTACCTATAGCTTTCTTAGCACTCAGCAAATAATCATCTCTTATCTCATCTGAGAGAAACTCAGTGGATCTTGTTAGCATCTTCAGGTGACTGGGTACCCGGCTGAAGATTCTCTCCATCCAGAAATCTTCCATGGAGCCCACGTGCTGTGTGTCGATCCCATATCGAATGTAGTTATAATATTTCTGTGGGGGGAAAACAGCACAATATGAGATAAAAACTTTTTTGTTTAGACGTCTTATGACATTGTTGTATTTCCAAAAGCATTAACCAAAAAATGTTCCTTTTTTATGTTTAACTTAATGTCAGGTTTTATAGCAGAGAAATAACATATGCTGTATTTCATTGTAAGGCGGTCTTTCCTGGATCCCACAGCATCAGAGAAATTGCTGAAAACTTCTTTATTTTTAAAACTACATGTCAGTGCCCATAGCAGCTACTTACTGCCATTCTTATCCGAGTCGATTGTAGGCTTTCACCTCCGTCTGATGCTTCCTCCCTATGACCAAAGTGGAGAAACACAATATGAATTAATCAAGCATTTTAAATATATGGTATTCATTAAAATAAAGATATCTACAGTATAACTAAATGTAGATTCACTATTGTTTTTCTATTTCATGCACTGCATCCACACTAATTGTCATTAGTCCATTTAAAGCCTCTTTTTTATATATACTTGCAAAATATGCACATTAGCAATTAACATGAAAACAATACTGAAATTTAACGAACTTCAGTAGCACTCTAGAATACCCGTTGTTGTAAATCTCACACACACACACACACACGATCTGATTGTAAAGTGTCTTAATATTAGGCAAACAATAGTTTTTTAAACAATGATTTATTTAACAAAAATGAAGAAAATGGAATTACTATGTGGGCAATACTTAGTACTCCCCATGATTCAATAACCTGTAGGTCCACGTTTAGCAGCAATAACAAAATTAAAGGAATCATTTACTTTGACTTTTTCAGTATTCTTTACATTACAAAAGTTGGATTGCTATCAGTACTGAAGCTCAAGAGTGGATTTCCTGACTCAACTTCGAAGCTTATGTTAAAGTTTAAACATTGAGGTGTGTGTACATTAACAGGCACAATCTGGGACACCTCTGAACTCTTGTGTAAAAAGAGAACAAATTATGAGACTTTTATTTCCCCGTTCTAAAGAAACAATGATAAAATGAATGAAACAAATGTCACTGCAAACATGGCTGCAGGCACCATCTTATGTGCCACTGTGGGTATGAGTTTCTCTCACCAGTCTGTGAAGGGAACAAGAGGTAGGTAAGTGGTAAAGAATCCACAACTGAGGTGAATATCATTAATTGGTGTTCTTTGTTGCAGTGAGGTATTAAGGAATAAGGACATGAGGGAGCAATGTGGGTTTTTGTTTTTGTGTTTTAAAAAATAGAAAAAAATGATTAAAAAAAACACACACACACACACACACAAGCTGTGTACAAAAAGGTTGTTGACCTCAGCTACTTGTTAGGGAACAACATGCCTGTGGAAAAGTGTATCAGCTGAGAGCAGTCAATGATTAGAGAACCAGGTGAATGTTACACTTTGTCGCGATTAAAGATTAGGTTATGCAGAGTAATGCAGGACACTAAAACTAAAGAGGAAATTACTCTGTTGTTGGTCTTGAAGAGCCAATGGAAAATGTTGTTTCAGGTGGTTTACCATAATCCTGACCTATCTAATAACCCATTTGTCTTGGCTGGGCATTTGCAGTGGCGTGACACCCCAAAAGTACCACTGCACCCATCATTGCTAATCAATGTCCCCTTTATGAGAACTATCATGGACCTCGTCAGGACAAAGCCACACAAACCGTAACTAACTAACTAAAAATTTAAGATTGTGCAACCAGCCATTAATATATATATTTTTAAGTTTGGGAGGAAACACTGTGCTCTTTGCACATTAACATGATGAATGCACCCGATAGCAGTTATTCTTGCACAGGATTTAAATTTTTGCTAATAAATCAGTTTAATAATTCACAAACATCCACTAGTAGGTCTGCTACTATAAGGTACTTAATAGTGAGGGGTTACCATACCATAATACCATTATAGTCCTTATAGATGGTAAGATGGGAAAGAAAAAGCAGTGGGTCTGGTAGGCTGTGGGCATTTCTGTCCTGATGGCCATGATCTCTCCTAGGATATCTCCATGCCATCCACACAGCATCAGGGCACAGTGAATGACTTGACCAAGTCTGGTCTTCCATAACACCACCCTGACTAATATACATGGTATCCTTTATGCATGGTAGCCAAAGGCTGCAATGTCTTTTTTTTATATCATTTAAATCCAAAACATTCTTCACATGACAAAATTCACATGATATGTTACCTAGTCATACCATAAATAACATGACGAAAACTTCTGCTCGCTGTAATTTTGATAGTGTAAAATGACAATGCAATAGATAACTGTTGAAATAATCATGGAGAAACTTAAGAAAAGGTCAAAGGGATAAATGATCATCAATAACTTCTTGAAGTTATAGGTGCAGACACCTGAATTTGGAAAGAATCAAACATACGAGAAAATGCTGATGAGCGTCCTGCGAAGCTGTTCACGGTCCTTCTTCAACTTCACAGATTGATTGAACGATCCAGACATTCTGGCCGTGCTGCGGACACTCTGGCCATGTTGCATGCTCCCTCCTCCTGTAAAGAAAATGAAAATTAATTAGCAATGTTCATTTTAACAGATCAAAATGGTTTCACATGTTTTAAACTGAACGGTTTCGGAACCTATTTTCGAGAAGAACATCCAAACGCCACACGCACAGACCTGAGATGGGAATTTAACCCGCAAGGCCACAGTGCTAATCACTCCATGCCGCTATACAGTATATAGATTGTCAAAAATAGTGCTTATTTCTCTTTCCTTTTTCAAAAAACACAAATGCCAAAAATATAATGTCTAATATCACATATCAGTAGAATTATAAGCGCACCCTCTTATGGTGAACAATTTTATAAACGTGAGTTATGCAGAAATATTGGGCAAAAAATTATTGGTAAGCACATAACAGTTAATCATAATGTCAATAAACCAATTCATAATTAGTCATTAATATGTCTACCGTTGTCCAATGGGAGAGAAATGATTTTTGGGTAGCTGACAAATGAATGCTAGAAAACGCCACAAGCTTTTGAAAATAATTTAGTTCTTCAGTTAAAGGAAAATATATAATTTAGCAAAAATATAATATTTTGACCAAAACAGAACTTACATTATATATTTAAGAAGTCAGAATGTTAATTATCAGTTTAAAAGAGATGGCATTGCCCCTTACTGGAAATCCAAGTGAACACTTCATCAGGGTTCCCTGTTTGTCCCGGGAGCATGAAGCTTGGTTTTGCATCCTGCCACCTGGGCTTCGCACGAATCTAAGAGATACAAGCTGTTCATATGAGAGAATATCAGTTCTCACAAATGCCTAAAGTCTGCGTTTGTCTCCCATTTATCACTCACCTTTGGAAGTTTTGGCAAAAAATGTGCGGACCTGTTTGGGATTGTGGGAACCTTTTTACTCCCTGATGAACCCTGAATGGGAGTTGAGGTAGTTCATTAGAATAATACACCTGACAATTCATTTTCTACACATATTTTTCCAATTTTTCCCACTGGAAGATATGATGGTCAGTGAACTGGGTAGGTTAAATTGCCCGAGTGTATATATGTAATAAAAATTGATCCATCATTCTCCTCAAAATTCATACTGTCTTAGATTTCATACCTGTGTACAGTTCTAGACCAATAATGAGTACTAACACTAATCCATTTTCCTAGTACTGTTTTACATTTTTAAATAAACCTTATGTGTCTTAAATCTTACCACATGGTCTGTTATTGCATTCTAGTCTTCTGTATTCTCTAGAGGAGTAATATTTTTGTAATTGTAAGTCAGACTCTTCATTTTGGGATGCAGCTCATGATCACATGGTGTGAAAGAGAACCAAAGCTTGTCAGTGTGTTTAATGTTATTGTGCTACAATAACCCCATGGACTGGGATGTTTTATTTCTAACATTCCACGTATTGGATGTCACATTATTATTATTTTTTCACTTGTTTGCGTTTACTTCCTGCTTCTGCACAGACCCACTTCACAACATTCACCATCATAAGTCACCATCACTCAGTGTAAAGGAATATTCCTTCAGCTGTTAGTTACTTATGTAGTATGTTATAATGTTCAAATGTAGTCCTGTATTATCAATCTAAAGGCTTTGGTTATCAGAAATGTCACAAAGCCCATTTGCAGTTGTTTGCTCAAAAAGTTTAGGAACCTCAATAAAGATAATGGTAATTAAATTACTTTCATTTACCACAAAACAGACTTACGCTGCCCTCTAGAGGCAACTCCGGGAATTGTTCCTTAATTCAGTACAGGTTAACGTATTATTATATATATATATATATATTTTAAATGTTGTTATGAATGTGGGCGAATTAAACGGAATTTAAAAAAATATATGAAAAAGTGAAAGTTCATAAACATATCTTGCATTGTCTGAGTTGATTTAAATCTTACTTTATTTTTTATTTTTTTATCTTACCTTATTTTCCATTTCAGAAACCGGTCACTGCATTTTCACATGTATTTCTGGTATTGTATCTTGGTAAAATTTAACAAAAAAGAAGAAGAAATTTTATTTAATTTACTATTTATTTACTTAATTATATCAAACAATGATGCATAGACACATTTTCATAAATATGGGTGATTAATGACGGTGAAATAAAAGACTTTATTAAGGCAAAATGTGTGACCTTAAAAAAGATTATTTAAAGCCGTATCACTTTCTTATTTCTTGTACAATCCTAGAAAAAGTGTGTATTTAAATATTTTAAAATGGTGACAGAGTTGACATATGTGATGATAATTTATTTGTTATACAAAAACAAAATTTTATTCGGCATGTTGGCCATGGCAAATAGGTCATTTTGCAGAAAAGGTGTACAGTATTTGGGTTATAAAAATCCCTGAAATGTATTTCTTCTTTCACACCTAGAACTTCTTTAACAGCAATAACTTACATTTAAACTTTATAAATCCACAAAAATGTAGAGCTTAATGCATTTTTATATACAGTATATGATACTTCTCTCCCTGGTAACACCAATGATGGTAACACCAATGATAATTTAGAGAAAAACCACAACTATTTACCAAATGGCTTGCATGTGTACCCCATTTTTCAATGAATGCAAACTCTATTATTTATTAGATGTGATCATTTTTATTTAAAATTTTTTTAGACAGTTATGATTATAAAATGAATAACACCAATAACAGACTTAAAAGATTTGCATACAATTGCGAAATAAATTATGACATTTCTAAACAAATGAAGAGAGGCATCTAACGTGCCTTTTGCAACTGTCCAGTGTTATTCATCTAGTGACCTCTGACGCAGGAACAATTAAAATAAAAATTGTTAAACGTATTTTGAATTTAAAACTCTTTTTGAGTAACAGTAACACCAAATACATAGTTTGTGATGACTGATATTTATTTCATATTGTTTATTATAATTAGTTCTTGTTTCATGACTTTATTTCACTTATTTTTTATATGTTATTGATGTTATTGTAAATCAGATTTACTTCATGAAAAAGAAATTGTATGAAAGTTACACTTCCACCTTGATGTAGGATCATTGTGACCAGACATTTCTTTGAAATTGGCCTTTGAAAAAATGCTACAATTGAATATTGAACATTAAAGTAAAGAAAAGAAAATTTGTTTCATGATTGAAATGATATACAATATTTTCTGAGGATATACAAGTAATGTGTCTGTTATGTTAGTTTTGCTGATGCAAAAATCACTTAAATTAAGTGACAGTACATAAAATATATAAAAATATAATGATAACAAATAATAATAATAATAATAATAATAATAATAATAAAATCAGTAATTAATTAAATGGCAGGAACAAACCTTCCTATGCAATAACCGACTTACCTTGCGAACTTATTAAATCAGTAAGCTGTCAGTCTGTCTAAGCTTTTACACTCTGTGGCTGTAACTGTAAGAGCGACGAGTCTCTGTGTACTGAAGCACTGCTGAAACAAAAAGTATTAAAACATTTTACATTAGTTATAACCTAGTGTGCAGCATACTTTTAGCTGCCTAGCTTATCTTCTGACTAGGATCACTAACCAAAGTTGTCGTTGCTACGCCGGTAACCGAGGAAGTACACGTTTGAGAATGAACCGACTCATTGAGTCGACTCTCTGAAGTGAAAGTCGATTCGTATACATGACTCATAAGCCGAATGTTTAATTCCCCCTGTTTGGTGAAAACATACTTTGGGAAACTTATAAGAGTATGTATTATTTATTTTTCCTGCATACATGAAAATAGTTTAGCTTATACGAAAAATGGAAAAAGATTCGTTTGGATTTTTCAAGGTGAGTTGAACCAAATCAGTGTTGAGTTAAAAGTCAAAAGCCCCACGTTTATCAAAATATTCTAATAATAATTTAACATCTCATCAATGTATGCTAAATGATACATGTTGTATATTATATTAGCTAATACTTGGTTTAGAAGCATGGTGGCACTGTCGCCTTGCACCTCCAGGGTCCTGGTTAGATTCCTGCCTCGGGGTCTGTGTGCATTTAGTTTGCATGTTCTTGGTGCTTGGTGCCTTGGTGGGTTTCCTCCAGGTACTATGGTTTCCTCCCATAGTGCAAAGACATACAGATTAGGCGTCACCAAATTGCCTGTAGTGTGTTTGTGTGTGTTGTTGTGCCTTGCAATGGCTTAGCACCCTGTCTAGGGTGTACCCCATAGGCTCCAGGCCCTCCGAGATCCTGTATACTGAATAAAGCAGTATAGATGATAAGTGAGTGAGTAAGTGAGTGATGATAATTCACAATCTCACCAGTCTATGTTAAATGATACATGTTCTATATAATATTATCTAATACTTCTATGAGCAGCACAGTGTTGTGGTGGTTAGTACTGTCACCATGCACCTCGGAGGTCCAGGTCCAGGTGGTTTCCTCCCACAGTCCAAAGACAGACGGATTCTATTAACTGGAGTTCCCAAATTGCCTATAGTGTGTAAGTGCGTGTGTGAATTTTGAGTGGAGGCTCTACCATGGACTTAAGATGGGAATAAATACAGTGGTAATCACCATTATACTACAGAGGTTCCTAGATGGATGGATGGATGAATGGATAAATACTTGTATTACTTTTATATTCTAATTTCTTCTCTTTTTGGTAATGAATCTAAATAGTCCAGAGTAAAGTGAGTAACCTGCGCTCAGAGGAAATGGTACAGATTTAGTGAACAAAACCATGTTATATGTCATAACATTTATATACTATGACATTTATGTCAGAGAAAAACGTATTATAAAAAAAGCGATCAACAGGTCAAAACAATTTTGACGCGTCAGACAGGTAATCACAATCACAGTAACTGAAAAAAGGTCTTGGTTAAACATTCAGTTTCAAGGAAACATGAGTGCCTCGCGGAACAAGTTTTGATTGGAGGACACTGCAACTAAGGGAACCACAGCTCCTCAGGGAACACGCTTTCTCTGGTAAATAACAAAGACTTGCACGCAACAACATGTACAGCTTAGATATATCAGTACCCACAACATTGCCTTAATACTTAATATAATACGCTGCAAGAGTAGTCTTTAAAAAATACTAACTTTACTTCAGGTAAAGAAGAATGAATATATGAATTGTTAGGGATGAACCACAGGAACACTGAATCTTCTTATGACATCTCATGACTTTTGAAATTCAATCAAGGAACAACTGTAAAACAGCAGACAGACTAAAGGACAATTAACTATGTGGAGGGAAAATATGAGCTTTTGTTTTCAGTTATATGCTTGTAAAGACTGTCAAGAAACTGTGTATATATTCCCAGCAATATTAAAGGTCCTGGTAAAGTCCTGAATTTGAGGGTGGAAAAATATACATCAGTTCTGATTGACTAATGCTGGCCCCATGTTTGCTACCCATGTGTATGTCTGTATACAGAGGCTATATAGAGAGGCTGACAAATTGTGCAAATTTGAGTTTGCATGAGTTTGCATGTTTTCCTTGTGTTTGTTTGGTTATCTTTTTTTTTTACCACAGTTGTAAAAATGGGAATAAAGGCAATGGTAATCACTAGCACAATATCCTTGATGGATATTGGCTTTCATTACAAAATCAGTTCGAATTCCTTGTTATTTCGGGCAAAAATATCACAGAAGTACTTTTAAGCAACCACAAGATGGCAGCAGTGACCACATTGTTAAATAACAGCACTCGCAATGCAGTGTAATACTACAGTAATGGGAAAGTTTTAATGGTCAGGTAGTGTTATTTTAAAGTTTAAATTTACATTAAGATGCTTCGTCTTTGTAAGCTATATCTCAGCCTATAGGGTTATGAGTATAACAAAGCCGAAGTGAGATACCACCCGACTATATGACAACAGATGTAATAATAATAATAATGATGATGATGGACATATGGCTAATGAAATATACAACAACAACAAAACAGATTCTAAGATGTAGATCATCTACTAAGTGTTGTGTAGGAAATCAAATCTGTTGATAGATTACTGATCTACCATGAAATTCCAGCATTTATTTATTTATTTGTTTATAGTGCATAAATGTATTGCATTATTTTATTATCTTATCCAAGTCAATATGCACGCCGTTTAGTGCATTCCATGCATTTAGAGCATTTTTTAGTGATTAGGTGGTGATGTCTGCAACTCTGTAACTGGTACCAACAGCTTCCATAAATAACCGAGTGGGAAGAACCACGGGCGTTTCCCCACCTATAAGTCTCAGGTGAAGCGAAAAATCTCGGACAAACTGGATGTCTGCAACGCGGAAGTCAAGAAACAGTGAGATCCGACTCGAGACAGGAATATTTGAATATTAATTTTTTTTTATGTATTATTTATAACAAATCTGTGGAATCGATCGAGCTGTAACCTGCGCTTCAGGTGAGCGCCGACGCTTCACATCCAGGAGGAGGGAGGGGGAAAAGGCAGCGAGTTTCCCCAAGATGCGTCTTCTTTTCCTGATGGACTTTTAAAAGCACAGAAGCGCGTGGACATGTCGTCGTCGGAAGGTGAGCCGGGGAAGCAGCTGAGCACCGGCGAGGTGCAACGCGCGCTCACGGAGCTCGTGGTGATGGTGGTGCGGAGCGCTGTGCTGCTCTACCCGGTGTACGTGTGCGGCGCGTTCGGGCTGAGCATCAGCTGGATCCTGCTCACCGTGCTGCTGTGGGAACTGTGGGACAGGAACCGCCGGCACAAGGGTGCGCGCGTGGACGCCGCCATCGACTTCGTGGACAATGAAAGTCACGTGATCAAGAGCGAGATGATGAAGGCGCTCAACTCGCCCACCTGGGTGGGTAAAACAAGGGGCGTGGCCAGGGCTTGTACTTTGGGGTGGCCGGGTTAGACCCAGTGACTTCGGGGTGGCACAAAATTCTAATTAACATCAATAGAAAAAAATGTGGCACTGCAAACAGGACATAACATACGCTGCCAGCATTTATTTATTTACTTGTTTATTTAGCTTTTTTTTTTTTTGCCAGCTACAAAAAATGCTAGATAAATACTACTACAACTACTACTACTGATGCTACTACATCAGTTTTTAAACTGATTTGTTTAAACGTTATTTGTCACATACACAACCAGGTGGCCCAGTGGCTTAGTACTGTAGTTAGCACTGTCGCCCTGCACCCCCTGGTTCCAGAATTGAGTCCCGTGCATGGATCTTGCATGTTCTCTCCGTGTACTCTGGGTAGTCCGGTTTCCTCCCACAGTCCAAAGCCATGCAGATTAGGCTAACTGGCATCCCAAATTGCCCGTAGTGTGTAAATGAGTGTGTGCCCTGTGATGGATTAGGGCCACTCGTGCCCTATGTCTCCTGGGATAGGCTCCAGGCCCCCCACGACCCTGTATACAGGATTAAGTAGTATAGATAATAATTAAGTATATAAGTATAAATAATTACAAATTATTTAAATGTTTTATTAGATAATTTTGGTCATTTTTAATATTACTTCAAAACGTAAACATTTGAGACAAATCACAGTACAGTACAGACAGCAAATATTAATGCTACTGAATCGAATCAAATTAAAAAATCTAAGTATTTTTATAAAAATATTATCAAATTTACAGTCAAACTATTATTCACAGCTCTACCAGTCAGGCCCTGAGTTGAGTCAGTCTGATATGCCATATCAGTATCCTATTTACATATGGCAATCCAGCTCTCAGCCATAATCCCCTCACCTTTGTAGTTAGAACACAACAGTTATTTGCTCTGCATCATATAAATTGACTATTACTACTACTGCTACTAGAACTACTACTGCTATAACTACTACTGCTATTATACTACTGCTGCTACTACTGTCTCTACACTACTGTTGCTACCACTACTACTTGCCAACAGGAATGCTGTATATGGATTTTTGATAGGTTTGGTGGCTGACCAGGTAAATTTGTAGTATTTTGAAATGCAACACGGAAGTGTTGACATATATGCAACCTTCATAGTCTTAAAAACGTCCCTGCTTTTATAAATGCATATAACAAACTGAATAATCAGGCCAGTTTTAAAACTAACTCATACTCATCAAGGTTTCCTGGTTTTCTAATCATGCTTAACAATTATCCTCCCAGATTATTCCATGGTGGCGGGGTGCACAAGTCAATCTTAAACCATCTGATCTGCTCATAGTCCAGTCATGCCTGTCATACCATTGGAAAATAGTAAATATGAAAAATTTCTAGAATTTATGAATCATCATTCTGCAGTATTGAGGCTGGTAGCCCTGATAACAGTAACTAGTAACAGTTGAGCTAATTTCATTTGTGTTTTTTTCCTCTGAGAGTCTTAAAATTATTTAGTGTTTTGATTTGAGCATTTTCCACATTTCTAATTTTGGTTAGGATTATATAAAGTAAATGATATCATTATAGAAGTTTCATAGTGTTATAACACATTAATCAGAATATTGAAAAGTTATTTCATAACCATGTTAATCGAATACTCTCCTGAGCATTCTGGCATTATTTTGCTAGCTGGAAATCTGATGTATGTACCTCTATAATACATGGGGTCTGAGAAGAAGGTCCTGCTTTAATTCATAATCCGATTAAGTCAGATCAATGAGTAGTGGAGTGTGGAATATTTTTTTTCCATACCAATGTGCTTTAGTGTGGTGTGGATTTGGATTCAGGGCATTGTCATTCCACTGTTGTGTATTTACAGAGGTGTGGTCTTTGTTGCGTTGCCTGGGAACTTACAGGCAAAGCAGGTTTCATTTCTAAGCTCCACCTTTTGGTGTTTTTGATATCATGTACACAGTGCAGTCCTCTTTGTGTGTGTGTGTGTCCATGCATGTAAAAAATGTTGCTTGTCAAACAAAACAGAAAGCATATGAAATATGTTCACTGCAGTGATCCTCTTCCTCCAGAGCTGTTCAGACTTTGTGATATACAGTATAATTGTATTATATAAGTGTTTTTGGAGAAGCAGTGCTTAATTTTGGAAACCATCCGCAACTGGCAACTATCATAATGGTCATACTGAAACATAATTGGGTTAATGCAAAAGAAAAAAGAAGATGTGATTGATGAGAATGGGGCAGAACAGTGCACCTGCATTGTTGCCATAATGTGGTGTTAAAACACTCAAGCCATACCATTCAGTAATTTTCCATAGTTTAAGATGCAACACCTGAAAGCCGTTCTCCTTCCATGAAACATCTTCATACATTAATAATGTTGCTTATTAATGTTCATTTTCTCTTGCATTTTTCTTCTTTGTTCACTAATGTAATCCTATACAAACCATTTTCAGTTACTGAGGTGATTTTATTTTTCTACAAAGTTTTTATATTTACAGTGAACATTTATAGGTTAGACTAGCCTACAGTTGGGCTAAATTATTAAACATAAAGCTAATGTTCGAATAAAATATATTGTAACCGGTTTGACACATGGAATAAACACACAGGAATCAAATGTCACAATCCCAAAAACGACCTTCTTTAATAAGCGCCTTCAAGCAGGTTATAATAATGCAGTCTTAGTAAGGTTACACTCTGTGTAAGCAGTATGGGCCATCTCGGTGAATGTCGTAGGTTCACTGTGTGGGTCGAGGCATAGTGGGCCATGTGGGCCATGTGTCATAGGCAGCACATGGAGGTACGTGGAGCAGGTGAGACAAGAGGTGCTGCGCACTGCAGGTGGAGACAGCAGAGCCCATGCGAGAACGGGAGGCTGGACTAGGACATAGTTGAGTCTGTGGAGACAGAAGAAACCTTTAAGAAAACGCACAGATATTCTCTACTCACTGGGTGGAAACAGAGGGGCCTAGGATCACTCATGTGTGTATGTATGTGTATATATATATATATATATATATATATATATATATATATATATACACAACACACTCTAAACTCTCAATAAA
>JAQQZS010000035.1:4034483-4050868 GCA_030068045.1 Platyallabes tihoni
GTTACAGCGCCCCTGGAGCAGATAGGGTTAAGGGCCTTGCTCAAGGGCTCAACAGTGGCAACTTGGCGATGCTGGGGGTCGAACCCCCGACCTTCCGATCAGTAACCCAGTAATCCACAGCCTTAACCGACTGAGCCACCACTGCCCCCAGTGGGGGGCAGTAATTTAATTTAATTTTATTAATTTAATATTAATACAAAGAATTTTGGCAGCTGAGCCAGTCCAAAAAAAAAAAAAAAAAAAGACTTTTTAAGACTTTACAAGAAAATGACTATTTATTTTCTCTTAAAATCATCATCACCTTTCATTAATACTTCTTTCTTTACCTCCAGAACAAAAGTATGGAGCTGGAATATACTTTACTTCTGAAGTGGACAAAGCAAAATCACTGTGGACAGACAGTGAAGAAGAGTATATCTACTTTATTGAAGCTCAAGTGCTCACTGGGATAGAGACCACTGGTACACCAGGCATTATTGTGCCTCCTCCAATTGGAAATGACCCTTTGGTTCGTTATGACAGTGTGACCAATGACAAAGGCATCCATGTCACCTTTAATGGCCAGCAGGCGTATCCTGAGTTGCTTATTACATGCAGCAATACAAACAAATCCATGCAGAGCTCTGTCTGAGCTTTTTCTTTTATGTGTTGTCTTTATAATAAAAAAAGTTTTGCATATGTTCACTGAGCATCAATGCCTCATTCAAAATTAAAACAGTAAAGCATTAAACCTAAACACAACAAAACTCTTAGTATACAGGCAATAAATAAATTAGGCCAATGAGTTGTGGATACATTGATGTGATTAAAAACAACAATCATTTTGATTTATATTATCAGGCAGGACCTTGCTGATGTCAAATACTTTTTACGATACTTTGAGCTGTCAGCTTTTTGTTCTTCATTTCTTTTCTGGTTAGCTTTGAGGCTGCTCATACTGTATATATGTTTTACTTTAAAGGCTTCTGTGCCTGTTTCAGCTTTAGGGTAAATTTAGCTAAGAGTTGACTTACAATATCAATTCATGTACTACAGTAATATGAGTAGTTAAAAACATTCTAATTATATAGGTTTGAAGTTACAATTGAAGAGAAAGATATATAGACGGGATGATTTATAAATGTGTAGGCACTACGTTAATGAGTTGCATGACATACAGAATTATATAATATTTTGGATTGCACTCTTGTTTAGGTAATGGTTTAAAGGTTTGTGATTTTTTGTGTACTGTTTGTTTTAATAAAATATAATAGATTTCATATTCTGTATTCGCTCTCTGTGTTCAGTTGATTTATGTCAGATGTGTTTAAAAGAATGAGCAGGCAGATAATAATAAATATGATACACAGACAGGTTTAATTTGTAACCCAAACCCAGTATGAAGTCTTTTGAGACACACTTAGAATCACAACATTATTGTACATACTTTTAAATAAACAGTAAGAACACGAAACTACATGCAATAATTTGTAAAGACTTCAGGCTTTATTTAGATAATTATTTAGTGTTAAAAGCTTGCAGTCCTGATCTGAAAAGAAAAGACAAATCAGTCTTTTTAATTATTCCTAATAACCTTTTATAGATTGTACATAAAGTGGATAGTGGATATGCTGTAGGTAGGCACTTTACAAATTTTACAGTCTGCCATATGAATACATATAAAGCCCTGGACTATTTTTAAAGCAGGTTTTACCACAAAGGCATTGCCAAACACTGGATGTGGTAAACACAAAGTCTGTAAATACACTGTGGCTCTACTGTCCACGTTAAAGGTTGCTGGGACCCTTAAAACTACAGTATACAGTATATGTAAACACCTGTATTTCAAATTTGGTTCCTAAGCATGTAGGTTTTTAAAGGTGTACCATACAGTTTCGTTTCAACCATGCAGCGCTTTTCTACTCATTGCTTCAGTGCTTTTTAACATCTGCACATAATACGATATGTAATCATAAAAATCACATGATGTATGAAATACCATTCTCTAATACAGTCTGATCATTGACACCAGGTCTTATCGGGTCTGATATGCTTAGGTTACAAGTTTTACAAGTTAACTACAAGCAGGTGCCATAAAGACGCACACCTACACGATATAGCTAAAAGTTTGCAGACATCTGAACATCCCATTCCAGACTCAGATTTAACCATTATAATAACGTCCACTCTTCTGAAAAGTCTTTCCACTGGATTTTGGAGCGTGATTGTGGGGATTTGTGTTCATTTAACTACAAGAGAATTCGTGAGGTCAAGCGCTGATGTTGAACGAGGAGATCTGGGTTGCCGTTGGCGTTCCAGATTATCTCAAAGATGTTTAATGGAGTTGAGGTCAGGACTCTGTGAAGGACACTCAAGCTCATTCAGTTTAACCTCATCACACCATGTCTTCCCAGAGTTTGCTTTATGCACTGGGGCACTGTCATGCTGGCACAAGTTTGGACTTGTTAGTTTCAGTAAAGGAAGATTTTTAAAGCTACAGCATGCACTGGGGTGGCACGGTGGTGTAGTGGTTAGCACTGTGCAACTGTAAGGAGTTTCTCCCCATGCTTGATGGGTTTCCTCCACCAGATTTACTTCGGTTTCCTCCCACAGTCCAAAGACATGCAGGGTAGGCAAACTGGCATTCCCAAATTGCCTGTAATTTGTGAATAAGTGTGTGCGTGTGTGCCCTGCAATGGATTGGCATCGTGTCCATGGTGTACCACCCTTGTCCCATAAGCCCCCTGCGACCCTAAATACAGGATAAAGTGGTATAGACGATGAGTGAGTGAGTGAGTGAGCACACATTGGCATTCTATACAATTTTCGACTTCCAACTTTCAGGCAACGGTCTGAGGAAGTGTGATGGTCAGGTGTTCACATACGTCTGGCCATAATGTGTGGTCTATATTAGATACTCAACCCTCATATACCTCTACTGACTACTGCTAAAAGACAAGACAATAAACCAGTACAGGGGCCCGCTCAGCTTAATCTTTGTGCGCCATTATTAGCCATTTTCATTTTCCTAATACTAAATTAATGTTGACAGAAGAACATGAGGGTTAAAACCACTACTTCCTACATCCCACACAATCATTCGTTGGCCTCGGCCATTTCGTTGCCGTCCACCAGGAGGGTGTGGATGATGCCATCTCTCCTCCTGCCGCTGCTCACGGCCTTGATGCAGCAGTCATGGTCGCCTAGAGTGAAGTGTGTCTCTGTGCCGTCGTCCACAAACTCGCCCTGCATTACAATCAGCAGAGTAATTACAACTTTAAGGTGCGATTAAAGCTGCTACTGAGAAGCGGCTGTTTATTTGTGGTGAGACCAAAGGTAAGAACGTGTCTATAAAGTTTTGTGACCATCAATAGTCACTGTCTCTGCTGTACTTGTTAAACATGAATCAATGCTAACTGCAAAGCATCAACTAAAGTATTTACACTTATGGAGTTATGAACGTTCCTGCTTCTCAGCATTCCGATACTTCCTCTTAACTCTTTCCTGATACTTACGGCTGTCTCCATTTTCTGTCCATTGCACCAAATGTCCATGGTGTCTTTCTCTGTTCAGGACGAGAGAGAAAGAGAGAGAGAGTGAAACTATTTACTAATGTGTTGTAAAATCCTGATAAGTGCAATAATAGTGCTCAAAGCACTTTCTGTTTCACCCACAACTACATGCAAAAATTATTTCATAAGCACAATAAAGGCTTCAGACACTTAGTACCGCATACAGTTTTGTAAAAGTCCCTGTAGCTTTAATGGCATCTGCTCTAACCGGTCATGACTAACTAAGAAAATTATTTCTAGAGTATGTTGGAATGTAAAAGGTGTTTTACAGCACTTTTGTAAGGAAAGCCAAACAACAACATGTTGTATGAAGCTGCAAAAAACACCCCTCATCACTGAACTACAGAGTCTTGCATAAATTTTCACCCCCTTGCAATATCATTAGTACTACATATGCAATATCAAATATTATGTGCAATAACATACATGTACAATACAATTGAGTGAGACAATTCTGCACCTTTCTGTACAGTCAGAAGTTTTTGTTTTTTTCTATATACATTTATTCTATTTTTTATTCTATTTATATCTATTTTCACTATAGTATATTGTATTTTATTTTCAAATTTTTCTTTGTATCCTATTGTATTTGTATCTTTTAAATATGCAGCCACTGGAGAAACTATTTCTTTCAGGATTAATAAAGACTTATCTTAAACTTTGTAGCAATGCAACTCAGACTTTAACTAACTAAACTATTTAAACTTTAACTACTTTAATTATTTAGACCAGTGCTTCTCGATTTTTCCTTTTGGGAATCAACTTTTAAAATCATAGATATCATACCAATAAATAGCAAATAAGCTCCCGACTTAGGTCTTCTCTAACTGGGAATTTCCATGATGTTACTTAAACACTGTGCATTACCAACTTACCTAAAGTCTCGGTTTGGCATGTAGAAATGAACACATCATCATACATCATATCAATTAAACACTATGGTTCATAGTAAAACTTCATGTGTCAAAATCTTCTCACCCAGGACGACTCTGCAGTCCACACCATCCAGGTTAAGCAGCCAAGTGCTCGTCACTTTCGACCGGTTCTCCATGTATTTCTTCAGGCTCTTTCCGTTGATCTCCAGCGTGTATTCGTAGGCAAACCCGCTCACCGCATCAATGTTGATGGTGGCCTTTGTGTCTGCGTTTCCTACATAAAACGTCTCCTTACCGACCAGTTTGAACATCCAATCTCTTCTCAAGACCTCCTGACAAAGCACATGGATGAATGGATATTACACAGGGATAATTTTATGAGTTAAAATGGGTTAAAAAGATAAAACATCATAAGGAGTCTGAGGAGTTATCTGTTAATTAACACTTCAAACTTCATCACTATTATCATACCAAATAGCATGCACATTTTAAAATATTAAATGAGATCTGTACACGTTATGGCCAAAAGTTTGTGGACACCAGACCAACACATCCATCGGAGATTTATCCCTGCCTTTGCATTTATAATAAGCTCCAATCTTCTGGGAATGCTTTTCACTTGATTCTGAATCTGTGCACATTCAGGTACAAAAAGTTTAATCGAGGATTAATGAGGTCAGGTGCTGATGATGTTGGGGTGTAGTCAGGGTTCTAGTTCATCACTGGGGTTAAGGTCTGGGAAATCAGGGTTCCAAGTGAAGGGACATCGCAATACCGAGTGCACCAAAAAGTGTAGGAAAGGAACAAGTAAGTGTGATGGGGTAGAATTGGTGTTCCCAAATTTCCCAGTGTGTGAATGAGATGTGATGAATTGGCATTTGGCTGGAGCCCTTATTCAGTTTGACTAAAATTATTATTTATTTCAATATATATCTAAGCAGTTGACGGTTAAGGGCCTTGCTCTAGGGCCATACATTGGGGTTTGAACCCAGGACCTTCCCATCAGCAGTTCTACACCTTAACCACTGAGTTTCCTCTGCACCCACACCTCCATGAGAGACTGCTTAATTTCCATGGCACCCCATACAGGGTCTACCGCACCTTGTACCCCAGGTCTCCTGGGATAGGCTCCGGGCCCCCTGCGAGTCTGTATACAGGATAAAGCGGTGTAGCCGATAAGTGAGTGAATGAGATGGGCTGGTGAAAAACTTTTGGCCATGTAGTGCTTCCTTCACTTCAAAGAAACTTAATTCTTGGCCTGTAACAGGTTATGACTTTCCCCACCTTGCCATCAACATGGATGACCCGTTTCCCCGTGGTGGTGCCATGCTCAAACTCGATCCTGTGAACCCCATCACTCAGGGCCACATCCCAAACCCCAACCAGGTCCCCGGACATGATCCCTCTGGCCCAGAGATTACCACTGGAGATCCAAGATACCTTCAGAAATCATGGATATTAGACTAAATCAAGCAGTGAGACAGATATATGTATTTTTCAGTAGACTTTTCAAGACTTTTCAGTAACCATACACCATTACCATGGAAACATAATCCATGTATTTTAATGTTAAACCTGAGCTGCTGCCTTTGTTTCAGCAGTTAATGGTTTAGTTTAGTAGTTTTAACCAAAGCTAGCTACTAGCAAACAGCTTCGCTCAAGCTCATGGCCGTATCCCAAATTGCTCTTAGAATCACACTTAGTGCATCACACAGCGCTATTACGTCATACACTACAAAGCGCACCTCCGCACAGAGTGATGAGTCATTCGGTACTCGGCCAATGTGCGTCTAAGCGCCGTAAGCTAGCAGGCTAACTACTGCTTAAAAACACAGATTAAAAACAGTTTGTTACCTGGATTATACGATGATTCGGACACAACTGATAAATCCTCTTCTTTAAATTGTCCGAGGAGTCTCGATAATTCGCCTAGTTTTGCTCAGTAGCCCCCGAAAAGCTAGCAAGCTAACAACAATAATCTTGTCCGCTAACAACCTTTGTAACCATGGTAACAATCCGCCATTACCACCGACTAAAAAAAAGAAGCTCCCGCTACTGCCCTCTACCGGCCGTAGTATTTAATTTTTATCTTCATCTTCTATGCCGCTTACAACCACAAACGTAAATGTGATAGGCATACTAGTTGTAAAGCGGAATAAAAGACAAATAAAAATCTGAAAACTGTGGCGTGCATTTGTATTCAGTCCCCTTTACTCTGATACCCCTACCTACACTCCAGTGGAAACAAACTGCCTTCAGAAATCATCTAATTAGTAAATACAGTAGTGTCCACCTGTGTGTAATTTAATCTCAGTATAAATCAGTATAAATCAGCTCCTCAGAGGTTTGTTAGAGAACATTAGTGAACAAACAGCATCATAAAGCCCAAGGAACAAGATATACAGATGAAGAGAAGTTTAAAGCAGGGTTAGTCTGCTTTAAAATATCCCAAGCCTCAAAACATCTCATGGGCCACGGTTCAATCCATCACCCACAAATTTAAAGAGAATGGCACAACTGCAAACCTACCGAGACATGGCCGTCCACCTAAACTGACAGGCCAGGAGAGCAAGGAGAGCTTTAAGGAGAGAAGCAGGTAAGAGGCCCATAGTAACTCTGGAGGAGTTCTGGTTGGTCACTGGAGGCTATTCCAGGAGACTTAGGGGTACAGTACATCCTGGACAGGATGTCAATCCACCACAGGTCGCACAAACACACTATAGACACGACAATATGTCTTTAGACAAAGTAACTGCAGGAAACCCACCAAGCACAGGGAGAACATGCAAACTCCTGTGCACAAAGACCTGAGTTGGGAATCAAACCCGGACCAAGAAGGTGTGAGGCCACAGTGCTAACCACTCCACCACTGTGCTGCAACCACAATATTTGCAATGTGTAAATGAACTAAGTGTGGTCATGGCACCGGAATCAATCTACTGTATTTTGGCATATTTCATTTACCTCATTCTTCCACACGAGATATAAGATAATCTGAAACTTAAATGGATTTATGCAAAAGTTTTAATTATTAATTTTGATTATAAACCACCCACCAAAAGTTTTGCACACTTTTAACATATTTCATTTTTTTAATTCATATTCTATACCCTTTTATCCACTATACTAGGTAACAAGATAAACGATCCAAGGAGACTTAGAGCACAAGACCGGGTACATCCTGGACAGGGTACCAATCCATCGCAGACTTTTTACGAACGTCTAGCAGATCACAATTACATTTAACATTAATACATTTTGAATTTGGTACAACTGTTACCATGAAAATCATAAAACAGACACTGTGTTCCATCTCATAAGCCATGTTACATTATGTGGCTAAAGGTATGTGAACACCTGCTCTTTACACCCACGTATGTTTAGTGAGGGTCTCATTACAGAGCATTACATCTCATTACATCTTACCATCTCTCCAGCTTCCGGTCTTCAGTCCACTAGATTCTTCATTAGTGCTTGGATAGCATCAAGATAGAATGTTTTCTTAGTATGCTAGAGCTATCATCAGGCTGTCTGCTTCACATCTGTAACTCTGGCCTTTCAGGAACTCCTTTGATGGTCCAAACATGTGGAAACGGCTTGGATTAAGGTCATGACTGGGATGTGGCAATAACTCTCAGCCGAGTTCCTGTAACGTGCAAGTGGTGTTGGTGAATGATTGTGTGTACAGTTCCCACAGACAGATATCTCTTCCACCAGTTGGCGACAAATTATCTGTCAATCTTCAAGGATCAACTGTTCCACTCTCTGAATGTTCATGGGAACGACAGCAGTTAGCTCCGAGCCACCTCGGCCGGGATCATCATTCACTGATGTAAGTCCTCCTTTAAACCATTTGCACTATTCAAATGTTTTACTGCGGCTGATGTGCTACAGCTTGAAGTCTTCTGTCAATGTTAATCAGTTTTACACCTTCATTCATGAGAAAGTTCATCACAAGTCCCGGTTTGACTTGAAAAACTCATCTAGGACTATTACTGCAACTCATGTGAAGACTGATATGTCCATTGGGACAAAATTGTGATGTAACATGTTGGTGTGTGTGATTGTGATGTAACATGTTGGTGTGTGTGATTTTTAATAATCTCGTGCCTCAAAGGTTTTTAATTTTTAATAACCTCGTGCTTTTTTCTTAAAAAAAAAAAACTCACATAGAGATATCTCATTTTGCTGTCAAAATGTCCATATGTAAAAACAGACAAGCGAACATAAAACAGGACCTTGTACACCTCTTTGACAATCAGTAATGATAATTAGGATTAACAACAATGACTTGTTAAGTAATAACAAGTTTTACTGTTAGAGTTGTGAACTGGTTGATGATACTGATAGTGAAAAGGTTTTAGAGTTATCCCCTTTTTGTTGGTTTGTTTTTTACGTGCATCACTAGAGGGCACTGCAACATCCCATTTATCCAAACACAAGTGATGCAAAAGCTTTCATCATATAAAATATCAAGAATATAAAAATGAAATATAATGAAGAGGACTATGGAAACTGATTGTACTAATGACTATCTTTATCATCAACATCTTTATCACTGCTATTTGTCCCTCTAATGAGAGGAATAGCTTTTCAAGAGCTGGTAATATTTCTTGCTGCTATGACCTTAATTTTTCCCGGCACTGGTCAGGACTAGTAGGTATATCACACCCATTCACTGCTGGAAATGCTGGAGGTGCTATAGTGCTAAACACTAATGACTCTTTCATCATCTATACCACTTTATCCTGTCTACGGGGTGCTTATCCCAGGAGGCACGAGGAGGGGTACTAATACATCACAGCACACACACACACTCTCATTCACACACACTATGGGAACACAATTTGGGAACGGCAATTAGCCTAATAGGCATGCCTTTGGACTATGGGAGGAAACCGGAATACCCGGAGGAAACCCCCCAAGCATAGGGAGAACAAGTTTTATTCTATACCCACTCTGGGACAACAGGTAGCATTGCTAGTGTGGCACACAGACCCGAGGTGGGAATCGAACCCGGACCCTGGAGGTGCAAGCTGACAAGTACTAAGCCACCGTGTCGCCCCAAAAATGACTATGTGATCTTAATTCTTATTTAATTTGTTCATTCACTCATCTTTATTATACTTTATCCTGGTCGAAGAATGGGGGTAAATTATCTAGGAATCCCCTGGGGTTCAAGATACGAATACACTTTGGGCCTTGGAGCAATGCTACCTCTTGTGCTAGTGTGTATATAGTATAGCATAGTATAGTATAGTATAGTATAGTATAGTATAGTATAGTATATATATAGTATAGTATGACTGCCAGGAAATACCCTAACTAAAGATTTAATCATAAGATGCCACTTTCTCAGGTTTCTTTTGACGTGGGGGCAAAACGTGTTTAGACGTGTTTGGAATCAAACCCGCTATGTCCTTTGCACTGGTACAACACTGAAAGTATGTGTCTTCTTTCATTCTTCCTCAGTCTTGTCTTGGCATCTTGTGACTTCCTAGGTATTTTCCACTGAAAAACACTTTATTTGTATGTAATAAAGGAGTGTTTTATTAGGAGGAGTTTCAACAGATTAGTATCAAGTAACACGCATACTATAGCGTCTGTAAGGATTTCTTCAGTGCATCAGCACCTGCTTTGAGATAATGTTCTTTGAGGTCACTTTCTGGAGTGATAAGACTTTTAGAATAATGGGGACATCATTTGCTATGTCCATTATGGTGCACGCAAATGTCTTGATGATGGGAAGAGGGGAAAATGGTGCTTGGTGCTTGGAGATGCTTAAAGTTTGCATGAGGTTAGCATCGAGTTATTAAGTGCAGTAATATACAGTATTAGTGTTATGTTGTAATATATTACTTTTTTAGTGTGTAGTAATTCTTAAGTGAATAAAAAATCCAAAGCCATTGTCCTGGTCAAATTTTATTTGATGATGTCTTCATCGCTGAAAAGTGTTAATAAATAACCGGGCTTAACATCCATCTTTGTCAGGCGCCTTCTTTCTCAGAATGAATAAACAACCTCTCAAAAAACTCTGGTGACCTTCAGGTTGGCAAGACACCGTCCTCCATCCTGTCTTTCCTCCCTCCCTCCTTGCTTCTTTCCCTTATGATCAAAATAGACCATATTTATAACCTGGCCATATCTTGTCATCCATTCACCCGTTACGCTCTGGGCCATATTCACATATGGCACTTTATTCTGTTTGAAGTTAATGTTCCAGGAAATATTGTGTGAAATATTATAAATGGGTTTATGATAGCAAACAGCCATGCTCTATTAAACATCCAGCAAAGGCTGAATACAAATAAACAGACAGGAACATGATAAAACACTGCTCAAACACCAACTGAATGGCTAAATCAGGTCATCTCGGACCCAGACCAACATTAACCTTATTAGTATGCATTGATGGTTGTAGACTCAGTGTAATTTGCTGTTTTAGGAGAAAAATCAATGATAGGTTTGTGAGAGGGATGTATTGCAGCCAGTGGAGCAGTGTGTATCTTCCAACAAAAGCACATCCTGAAGTGTTTGATTCACATTTTTCAATGTAAAATTTTTTAATACTAACATTTTGACTAAAATACTAAAAAAAAATTACATGGAAGCAGCGATGATCGGGCCCAAGCACCTGCACCTTTGCCGCCCAGGGCACACCAGAAAGAGAGTAGGTATAGTGGGCACAAGCATTAAAAGGAAAACACTAATATCATTATGACATCATTTTAGAACTTTATGCTACCTTAAAATGTGGAATTAAGCAGTTAGTAGGAAGCCAGAGCTTAATTGACATTTGGAGGGAAACACAGGGAAATGAAAAGACTTGGATTCATAGTTGGGGGCATTCTAGGTCATTGAGCAGATTGGACAGGTTTATTGGTTTATTGTTACATTACTGATTGGGTTTTCTAATCATTTGATGGTGTTGTGTAATATTTTCATGGCCAATATCAAACACAGGTCTCGCTTTCTCAAATGGTTCAGATCTCATTGGGCTCAATGTCTTGAGATCAAATTGGCCACATTTGGTGGTGATCGTGTAAATTTCCCTAGGCAACACCTATGAGCCAGCCGCTCAGGTGTCCTAATGGCAGCAGATTCCAGCTTGCAAGGATGTTTTATCTGTTTGTAGTTCCGTTTGATGTAGTGGAGAATCTGCTAAATAAATTACATGCAAGTTAAGGATAATAAAAAAATGAAGCTTGTCACATTACAAGAAGCAATAAAACCCTCCATCCTGAACATTTAGCTGTGTCAAAAAAAACAACTTACTAACAGCTTCACCTATAACCGTGAAGTGCTGCTGCTGCAGATTTCTTCTCACTACAAACTTATTTTGTTTATCTAAATCGTATAAAATTCCATATAATATCCAGGTGTGCATTAACGTTGTGCAACCCAGATTTCTAGATGTGTTTTAGTCTTCTCCAGTCTGTAGTCCAGCCAGCCGGGCTACAGTTTATGTTGCAACAAACTTGTTTAATCCAGCCAAACAGCAAGATGGTACACAACCAACGCTTTAGCTTCCCATGTCCATGAAATCCAGTCACTTTCTGTTGCAAGTTACCTCCGCCCTCTCTTACTCAAAACTGTCCCTGTTAACCCAGGGCAGATAGCAACTTGTTAGTTGCTTTCAGCTGAAAAGTTCATCACTCGCAAATCAAATGGCAGACGTTTAAAGATAGACCGATAATAAGGTACTGTAAATTGTTAGCACTGTGGATCTGTTTGTATGCTTTTCCTGTGCTTGATGGTCCAAAGACATGCAGATTAGACTAATTGGCATCCCAAATTGCCTGTAGTGTGTGTGTGTGTGTGTGTGTGTGAATGAATGAATGCAAATTATAACAAAATACCACTGCAATAATACTTGATATTTAATTAACAATTACCTTATCGGTGTTCTGCACATCATTATAAATAATGTATATATCAATACCGTCAACTTCAAATACTGAGATCTGGATGTCATTACCAGATTAAAGAAGATTGATGAAGAAAAATAAAATGTAAGGACTTTCTTAGATTAAAAAAAAAGAATGAACAACGCAAAGAACAATGCATGTGGAGAGCCCCATGCCTGTGCTCGCTTTCAGCCCACAAATTGCTAAATGTGCTCAGAACTCTGATTAATCAGATTTAAAAGTTCAAGAGTGTAAATTAAGGCTTCTCCAGTGTAATCTGGCTTTGCTAAACAACCCCCTTGGTGCAATTAAATATGTCTAAAATAAATTCAATAAATGTAGGGTTTTAAAAGTAACTATGCCTGGCTTAAAAAAAAAAAAACAAGTCCTTTTTTGAAAAGGTCAAATTATTGGCCTGCATCAAGCAATGAAAAAACTTAGCAGAAAATTGCTGGGAATTGCTGGAACTGTCCAAGACATTATTTTAACTTGAAAGGATAGTGCTGAACCATCAACTTTGTGGAAGAAAGTTCAGGATCTTGTTACAACAACACGTGTTAGTAAAGCTAATTGGGAAAAAGGCTTTAATTTGCTAGGAAGCATTAATAATGGTCTTTGGAGCAAGGAAAAGGTCATGTGGTCTGATGAGTCCAGACGGACATTATTCTAAACGGATCAACAGGATAAGATGAGAAGTGCATAAAGCGATGCACCCATCATGCAGAGTTCGCGGTACAAGCCTCTGGAGGTAGTGTTACAGTATGATCTTTATGGGTTACTTCAGTTGGTCAGGTCAATGCTCAGCAATGCTATGTACTGTAGAACTCTCACAGGCATAGTACATTTCATTTCAACTGCCTTCAGGAAGCTAATTATTTTATAAGGAAGGAAGTCATAAGCCACAGCAGTGGAACCAATTGGCTCCTGTTTTTTTTACAACTGGTTGATTTTTCATGGGTCCTATTAAAGCTGTATATGTCCATATGTTTTCCAGTGCAGAAAAAGCCAGATGAGCAAGAAAGCATGAACAAGGCTTCACAAAGATTAATAAGCCAAAACATAATTTATAACCTATGATATGAACAGCTGTGACAGGTGCCAGAGGACCTTGGAACCTGTGAGCGTTTTCTGGCTCTGAACTGCATTCGGGTTCATTTCGCAAATGTTCTTGCACAACTAAAAGCAGCAAGGAGTGGGGAGCTCTGAAATTCAGAAGAGTGAAATTCTGTTTCATATGCAGTTCGATTTACATTTATTTGTATAGCACTTTTGATGCTGAACATTGCTGCAAGGCAGCTTTTAAAAGTTTTTTATTAGAATAATGAAAGAAAAAGGTACCAATTATAATTGTCAGTTTACAGTTTTATTAAATGTAGAGATAATATATTTTTTATTGTGTTTTACAGTAACATTATCACTTATGCTGATAAAAGCATGAGTACAAAAAAAAAAGGATTATAATTTCAGTTCTAAAACTGTTGAGTGACTGCAGTCACAAGCCATCACAAAAAAAAACTGCCTACATCAGCCCAGTCCAAGGCCATCTTCATGAAACATATATACTGTAGCACATCACAGAATGTTAGGAAGCTGGGAACAGAGCACTGAGTCAGCAATGATATGGCACCTCTGGAGCAGATAGAGTTAAGGGCCTTCCACAAGGGCCCAACAGTTGAGCCCATTTTAGTCCAGTTCCTTGTACCTGAACAGTTTCAGATGAATGTGTTTTTGTTTGTTTGTTGAGACACACAGTGACATACTGTATGAATCATTTAATTATATAAAACATCCAACAGAAGGCATGAACCAGTGAGAAACAGGTGCAGATGATGACAGATGATTAGGCCGGTGATTAGTGTACTGCTGATGCTGAATGCTGAGTGGCTAGAACAGACGAGAGGGGAAATGAGGCTGCTGCTGAGGTTGTTACATAAAAATCTATTTTTAAACTGTATCTTTATGCACTTATAGAGTGTCACAGTAAAATATTTGCTTCCATGTCTTTCATTTAATCTACAGTACATCACGCAGAACTTTATATGACTTGTCTTGTTGCTGGACAGCCTATTATCCTGCACTATTAAACCCTAACAGATTAACCAAATCCCAATGAACGTATTCATGTAATATCCTCAGACATCTCAATAAACAATAGCGGAAAAAACTTTATTTTTTTTGTAGATTCTCTCTTGGCCTTCATGTACCGACTGAAGACAGCTATTCTGAGAACATGTCAATACGATATAACAACAATCTAAACACTCGCTGTCTGTGTTTGTGTACATGTCTTTCAAAGCATGTCTTGTGATTAGCTTCTTGGCATTAACCAAGGTCCTTACTCATACTACTCATTTATTGTTATTTTGACAGGATACAAGACACAACAGGTTAATGTTTATCTTTTTCAATTTCAGTACCTACTTACTGTCATAACCAGGAAAATGCCAATCTGTCATATTTTTACAAAGATTGCATGTAACCATGATTACGTAATTAACTGAAATAAAATGAGTAACTGATGTTGGATGATCTGTTTGGTCCAGTTTACAAATGTTGCCCATTAAAAAGGCTCCATAATGATGAAGTGATTCTCATTTTAATCTGCAGTGTACCTTGTATTTCTCAGTGGTGCAATTGTTTATATTCACATTTTCCTGCTATTACAAATGAAAAACATTCAAAGAACAGCTGGGGGGGGGGAAAACCCCTAACCCTTAGATGTGTTGGCATGTCTCTTTCATTATTGACACTTTCCTAAGGGCTCTTCACACCACCCCTACTATTTAGGTTCGGAAAAGCAATCTTGTCAGAATTCAATATTAAACACTCAGTGTTTCTAGGTTCTCCTGCTGGAACGAAAAAAGAGAAACTTCTGCAAAAAACAAAACGACCCCATGAGACATACACCGGTCAGTCATAACATTCTGACCACCTGCGTAATATTGAGAAGGTCTCCGATTTTGCCACCATAACAGTGATGTACTGTGTGTTCTGACACCCTGTAGGTAGCTAGATCCTGACCACTACAGAGCGGGAACATCCCACAATAGCTGCAGTTTTGGAGTTTGAGTTTCTAGACTGTCTAGCCATCACAGTCTGGCTCCTGTCAAAGTCATTCAAATCCTTATGCTTGTCCATTTTTTCTGCTCAACAAGGTCCAACAAGGTTCACATGCTGCCTAATATACCCGACTCACTTCCAGCTATTATTGTAATGGATGTTTAAATTTTTTGCAATGTAATGATACTGAAACTGGCGGCACGGTGGTGTAGTGGTTAGCACTGTTGCCTTGCAAGGTGCGGGTTCGATTCCCGACCAGGCTTGATTTCACTGTGTGTATGAACTTTGCATGTTCTAAAATTGCTATTTGTTTGTTTACTTATTTATATGTACAGTATCAGAAGTGTTATCTTCTTCCATTTGTTGCATGGGAGGGAGCTCAGGGGTGGTCAGGGGTGGCCAGCATGGAGCAAGGCTACATTATTTATTGTTATTGTTAGTGCAGATTCAAAATGGCACATAATGTGAACCTCAGCAACTTAAAATAGTAATCCTAACTCATTTAGTCATGTTATTTTATGGTAAAATTTCAACACAAAGAACTGTCATTGCCTGCAGTGTTGGGCAGGAATAAGCACGTTTTGCTAGCTAGCACCAAAATGAATTACTCCTCGGCCACAGCAAACAAACATTAGCATTCACAATTATCTCAGATCGCATATAAACCACAGTGTCAGTAGTGTATTTGGGAGCTCTCACAGGCAGAAGAAGGTTGATGGCGCGTTCCTCCGAATGCGTTAGGCCACCCCTTAATGTTTAAGTTCAAAATGGCTTTATGTATCTTGGAGGAAGCATGTGATTGCCATTGCCTCTTTGATTGCTAACTAGTTGCTTGATACTGAAGAGACAGTGATTATTTGGCTGAAACCAGTTAGGGGGAAACCAGGGGTAGTTATAAAATTTATTCTAATATATAATTCATTCATTCATTTTCTATACCGCTTTATCCTCTATTCAGGGTCGCAGGGACCTGGAGCCTATCCCAGGAGGCT
>JAQQZS010000035.1:4074396-4091601 GCA_030068045.1 Platyallabes tihoni
TTGGTCTACTTCTCTGTGTCAGGTAGCTCCTATTTAAGTGATTTCTTGATTGAAACAGGTGTGGCAGTAATCAGGCCATTTTGTGTGACAAACATGCAAAAGAATAAGAAATCAGGAGGGGGGCAAATAGTTTTTCACACCACCTGTAGTTCAACAAATCTTTTTTTTCTTTTTCTTTTTTTGTCCAAGGTCATGTCAAGGGCAGCCACATGTTTGCCCCCAATTACATCCTAATAACGGCAACTGGCCGATCAGAAGATTCTAAAAGTCATTACATCAATTTCTGGCATCTTCCAGCAGGTTTAAAGAGACAGTTTGAAAGAGACTTCTATGTTGATGTTAAAATATGCAAGAAAATACTGTACTATCAAAAATGAACTGCTGCAGTTCATATTAATTTTATTTTTATCTGTCAATAACATTCCAGTTTGCATTGTCATCCAAAATACTGAAGAAATCAAAATTATATGTAGTTTTTGTGTTAATAAATATAATAACAACTTCAAAGTTTAGTATAATTTTTTCATCTTTACTGAAAGCTTAATAAATAAAGTATTAAGTTACCTGGAAAAAAAAAAAGATGAATCATAATTAGCAGATTGTCTGACTGATCGGCAAGCCGAGCACGATGGGGCTGAGGGAAAAACTCTCTGAGATGGCAACAGGAAGAAACCTTGAGAGGAATCAGACTCAACAGGGAACCCATCCTCATTTGGGTGAAACAGATCACCCAAGCCCAAGTGGGATTGATCTGCAGTCATACTGTGTGCTAGGGTGGCAATTCAGTATAACAGGAGAGGTTTTTAAGTTAATATGGAGTCCACCGATTAGAGGCTGAGGTACCGATTAGAGGCTGTTTGTGGGAATTTCAGTCCAATGAGGCATCCATGGATCAGACTTGTTTGTCCAGCAAATAATACTGTTTCCATGAAGGGAATTGCTTAGTCTCCAGCAATGTTTAATTAGCTGAAATGTGACAAAGTAACATCCAGGTGAATCCCAATACTTAGGGTTTTTCAGCAGAACATTGTCCAGAGCATCACAGTGTCTTCACAAGCATGATTTCTTCCCATAGTGCATCCTGGCGCCATCTATTGCCCAGGTAATTGAAGCACACATACCCGACTGTCCGCATGATACATTTCATACCATCATACTGCCTTTCATTGCTTCATGATTAAGTATTGATGCTCACATGTAGGTGCTTTCTGCAGGTGACAGGGGTCACCATGGGTACTCTGACCAGCCTGCAGTCATGGAGTCACTGAATTGTTGCCTAACATAATTCACCCCTGACAAGTAATAATCAGACAATCACTGAAATTGAGCTCAACTGTCAGTGATTTTAATGTTAGGGCTGATCGGGTTGGGGGGGCTTGGGGTGTAGAATACCAAAAGATAGCAGCACAAGGCTGCATGCAAAGTCACAGAAAGCACTACCTTTATAAGTCAATGTGGCAAAAGACATTGTCCTGTGTACTGTACATCTCAACTCGACATTGTGCATCAAGAATTCATCCCCAGGGTCCAGACCGTCGACAGTGAATTCCACTGCCAGGGCCTAAGGTGTCTGAGGGAGGACATATGGCGAAAGCGAAATCTGTGGTGTGCGAATCTCTAAACTTTTTGATACCACCTCGTAGTCCAGCTATCACAACTAAGCACTTTTGTCAAAGTGGCTCAGATCCTTCTGTATGCCCATTTTTTCTGATTCTGATGACCAGCTTCCTAACATATCCCACTCCCTGACAGGTTCCACTGTCATAATCAGACAATTGCTGTTATTGATTTCAACTGTCAGTGATTTTAATGTTAGGGCTGATATATATTTCTTACAAATTTTATTACAACATAAACAAGATAAAATAAAAATAATTTTATGAATCAGGTCTGTCTACAACAACGGCAAAAAGGTCACAGCTCCAAAATAAAATAAAAGGACTTTTATTATGAAAACCAGAAAGGATGACGCAAAATTTGCGCGACCGTAACGCTGCCTCGGTCGGACGGTCGCCTTCGGTGTCTCAGGGACACCCGGATTCTACTTTCTCTCGTTGTTCTTTATAAACTCGTGTGATGGCTTTACGGATTTCCCGGCTGATTGTGCGCTCGATCGCGGCGGCGTTTAAAACCGTCTCACTCCTACAGACGGTAAGATTTAAAAATTAAAAGTCAAATACCAGGCCTCGACATAAGCCAAGGACGACCACACAGCAAGCTGCAAAGTACTGCAACACAACCCTAACAGCATGTGATTAAACTCCACGAAGCTGCAGGAACAACACGAGTGTAAAGGAAATAAAAGCAGCGGTTGCATTTAAATCATATAGCAGTGTTTGTAGAAGTGTTTGTTTAACTGTAGTCGCTCGCGCTGGTGGAGATCTCGCGAGATTTCAGACAGAGAATCAGAGAGAGAGAAGGAATAGGAACAACAAAAGTTCACTGGTTTAATATCTGCAAACATGCATAGAATAATAAGAATAATAAAAACACGGTGCCACACTAAAATAAAAATAAACTATTACAGCCGTGACTAAAAGTTTTGAAAATGGCACAAACATTAATTTTCACAAAGTCTGCAGCTTCAGCGTTTTTGGATCTTTTTGTCAGATGTTACTCTGGTGTACTGAAGTATAATTACAAGCATTTCATAAGTGTTAAAATTTTTTAATGATAATTTCATTAAGTTTAGGGAGATGAGTCCGTATTTGCAGTGTTAACTCTTCTTTTTCAAAACCTCTGTAAAAACCTTTTTCAAAAACTTCTGGGCCGCATCCTGACTGATGGCAGTTTGTGAATGGGATTGAAGTTTGGGGAGTTTCTTGGCCATGGACCCAAAAGATCGATGTTTTGTTCCCCAAACCACTTAGTCATTACGTTTGCTCCATCATGCTGGAAAAGGCATTGTTCGTCACCGACCTGCTCCTGGATGGTTGTGAAAAGTCGCTCTCGGTAGATGTTTTTGTACCATTCTTTATTCATGGCGTTGTTAAAGGGAAACATTGTGACAGCGCCCTTTTTGAGAAGCGACTCCACACGTGAATGGTCTCAGGATGCTTTACTGATGGTAATGCTTTTTCATTCCTTTTCCAGTATGATGGAGCACCTTGCCACAAGTGGCTTGAAATTTTGGGTCCATGGCTAGGAAATTCCCCAATCCTCAAGAGACTGTGGACAAACAAAACCCCACAAATTCTGCCAAACTCCAAGCATCGATTACGCAAGAACAGACTACCATCAGTCAGAATGCGGCCCAGAGATTGATTGACAGCATGCCAGGGTGAAATGCAGAGGTTTTACAAAAAAAAAGGGTCAACACAGCAAATATTGACTCTACTTGTTAACTTAATTTAATTGTCAATAAAAGCCTGTGACATTCTGAAATGCGTGTAATTACGCTTCAGTATACCATAGTAACATCTGATAAAAAATAGATCTAAAAACACTGAAGCAGCAGACTTTGGGAAAATTAATATTTGTGTCTTTCTCAGAATTTTGCATTTTCACAAAAATACTTTAATGCCTGCAATAAATTTTGGAATTGGTATACATAAAATATATATATATATATATATAAAAAACACTGAAACTAAATAAAATTGTAAATAAATATTCTCAGTATACAGGTTTACAGGATATTCTAACAGTTTTTCCAGTTATTATTATAAATGAGAAATGCAATACATTAAAAAAAATATATATATATTGTCAGTGTATATGTATTGTAATGATTTATTACTGTATTGATATTAGGAACATTGCATCATCCAGTCCAAGTTTAGTCTTTACACTAAGCTGCACTAAATTCTAAACTCTTTTTTTAAAATTATTATTATTAAAGCTTATTGTTATTATTTTTTTATATATATATATATATATTTTTTTTATAAAAGGCCGGGATCCACACATGTCCAGTGCGAAGTCTGAGATACGGATGGTGGGCGTACGCTCTGGGCGAAAGGACCACGCCCAGGTTTAAGGAGAACAGCAAGATTTTCTGTATAGATGGCAACCTGGCATCTGGAAAAGGGGCACTCGCTCAGAAACTGGCAGACCGGCTGGGTAGGTGGAGCTGCAGGGTGGTTATGGCAAGTCTGTGATCGAGTTGTAACCTAAAAGCAAGTGTTTAGTAGGTGCTTCTGACTCTTGTCAGAGGACAGAAGCATGCATATAGAGCTAACATCAAAAAGGAAGCTCCTCTTTTTATTTTTGTGTTCCCCCGCTCGTGGACTTTATCCTGCATGTCTCCTCTCTGTCTAGGGATGCTGTACATGCCTGAGCCTGACACTCACTATGTTGACAAAATGACTAAAGAGAAGGTCCCCCTGGATTCAGCCTTCAACGGCAACTGCAGCCTTGAGAAGTTCTACCTGGACCCCAAAGCCAGTGACGGAAACTCGTACCGTCTGCAGTCCTGGATGTACCTGATGAGGCTGCTGCAGTACTCGGACGCCGTCGAGCATCTCCTCACCACGGGTTTGTTCTCTCATGCTTTCTGTGCTGCCGTTTTTTTAAAATTAATTAATTTTTTTTGGATGAATATGTAGATTTAAAATGTTCTCTGCTGTTCCATCAGGTCAGGGAGTCATCCTGGAACGGTCTCCTTTCAGTGACATGGTGTTTTTGGAAGCCATGTTCAGCCAAGGTTATATCAGGAAGCAGTGTAAGTATTTGTGGAGATCCCTGAGCTTAAGGAATTGAGCTTGTGAATGAATCTGCAGAAAATAAAGCGTGTAAAAAAAAAATAAAGGTGAAAGATAGGTGTGTTTTTGTAAAAAGTAGTAATTATTAATTGTCTATCATAAATTTTTCAGTTGAGGTTATCCTTAAGGTAGAACTTAAATGTGTGCTTTATTTTATTCTGTGTCCTGCAGGTGTGGATCATTACAACGAGATTAAGCACATCAGCATCTGTGAGTTTTGGGCCCCTCACCTGGTCATCTACGTGGACTCTCCTGCAGAGGAGGTGCAGAAAAAGCTCGAGGCATCTGGAAAGGTGTGTATGATGTACGAAAAACACACGAAAAGGGCAGAACAGAAACAGTACTAGTTTTTAGAATATGCAGAAAACCATATTTAGCCTTTAATAAGTTTCTTCTGTCTTTAGTGAAGATAACAGTCAGAGCTGTGAGTCACAGGGATATGATCATTTGGATTTGACAAGATTTTTGTAGAACTTGTTTGTGAGTCGTGTACTACCTGTATTGTGTAGTATTGTTTATTTACAGATGTTAAAAAATAGCTATTCTAAACAGCAGTATATAAATATAATTAATCTCTATCTAATCTAATTAATACAATTAAGATCTGAGAAAATAATTTTTTTCCCTTAATGGAAGGCAATATATTCCATTATGAGAACAAATCCGACTTATGAACATGCTCTCAGAATGGAACTTATTTTTATGTCATGGACTACCTGTCGTATCATTCTCATTCAAGTCACATGACCATGTATAGGCTATGTATCCGATCTAAGACCACATGACCACAAGTGACTCAGATCTGTGCTAAAAAAAACCATTAGATTTGTGAATTCATACAGCCGTAAAAAATGTCTCTCATTAAGGCAAAAACCTCAGAATTTAATCACTTCAGCCTGGGAATGAGATCATATCCTCAGTGTTGGAGCTTTGTGACAGTCACAGGACCAACGGCTTCCTGGTTTCGCTGTAACAGGACGTCTTGCGCAAAGATGTCCGTAACTTTCAGTCTGATAAAATTTTTCATTGTGTGGTGACAACACAGTTTGCCTTGATAGAACGTTTTGCAAGTATTAAACTCCATATCTCTCCTTTGTGTTTTGTGCATCTTTTCTCCAGCCTCATCTCCAAAACGTACCCCTCTCCTACCTTAAGAGCATCGAGACTGCATACAAGAAGACCTTCTTGCCCAAGATCAGGTAACAAACAAAGGAGATTTGTCACATGCGGCGAACGCATTGAGCTTATGGCCTAATTTTTCCTAATGATGGAGATTCTGAGTTTCTACCTTATTTTTTCTCCCTGAAAGAAGTTTGCCAAAAGCTCTGGTGTACGATTATGCACCAGTACAAAAACGTACAAAAAAAAAAAAAAAAAAAGCAAATTCCCTGATATAAAGTCGTCAGACACATTTCATACTTCATGTTTCAATCGTACTGCTGCTGTCATACCCACACACCATATTTTTACCCTTCTATATTTAATATTTTTATACTTCACAGTTTACAGTTACATCTTCTACATTCTAACCACTACAGCCTGGGAACATCCAACTCTAAATCTTTTGTAATTTCTGTGCTTGTTTTTTTTTTTTTTTTTTTTTCCCTCCTCCCATGAATTATCTCCCTAATTTAATCGTGTCCAATTTCTCTCCGTCACTCCAACATTAAGGCTACTACTACACTCAAACCATATCAAACCACTATCACGTGTTTCCTCTGAACCACGTGACGCCAGCTGACCGCATCTTTTCGAACTACTTGCTCACACACCATTGGGGGCGGCGCAACACACTCGGAGGACAGCGCTATCTGCTCCTTCCGCTCGCGTGAGCTCACAGACGCCCCTGATTGGCTGTAGAGCTGTGATTGATGTGAGAGCGAAATATATTTGCCTCCCATCTCACCCCTGCTGGGAGAGCTCGGGCCAATCGCCTCTCTCCAGGCCCTCAGCTGTGAGATCTACGGCATCACCCGGGAATCTAACCAGCGCACTTTACCACTGCGCCTTTCAAGCATTTCACTGCGTATCATAATGTGTATCGTTGTCACATAAAATATTTATTTGATCGACAGAACATAGATGGCACGGTGGTTTAGTTGTTAGCACGGTTACCTTGCACCTCCAGGGTTCGATTTCCCCCTCTGTGTGCATGGAGTTTGAATGTTCTCCCTGTGCCTGGTGGGTTTCCTCCGGGTACTCCGGGTTTCCTCCCACACTCCAAAGACTGTTACATTTATTTTTGCGTCTATACTGGGATTGTTTTGTCTAATCTAAACCGTATGTAAGCTTTTCTTTTAATGTGAGGCAACCTGGGGAAAAACCCATCATGTGAGATTTTGATGATTTTGGATAAAGCGGTATAGAAGATGAATGAATGAATGACTGAATGGATCTTTCGATTATGGTAATTTTCTTCTGTCTTATCCTTATTTATTAATCAAAACCCCAGCTTTTTCAAATATCCCTGTTTTGGTCAAAACCCCCATTTTACAGAATTCATTTTAGTATAAAAGGTCACATCATTATACAGAGATTTGAAGGAATTAAGACGTTCACAAAGCAGCTTTACAAAAATCCAGATGTGGGTTTGTATTTAGAATTCATTCCCGTCAGCATCTGATGTGTTCCCCCAGCCAGTGACACGCTTATTAGAGCGTGTACTCAAATCTACCCAACGGCAATAATTGTCTCTAATTTCTAACCGTGGGCACCTGGAACCTTTTGCTAGTTTAAATGTCACATAAAAGTCTGCTTTTATTTCAGTGAGGAGGCTGAAGTGCTCGCTTACGATTCAACCCAAGCACAGGACATCGAGAAGGTAACAGCAGAAACAGAATCAAGATGCAGGTTCTCACCAGTGCTATTTTAGTAATTTCTATTTGTATTTCTGATGTTGTGAGGCCTGGTTGTATAGTTCATACTGATGTGTGTATTTCTCAGATTGCAGAGGATATCGAGTATCTGAAGTTTGAAAAGGGCCCGTGGTTGGAGCAGGACGACGTCTCGTTCCACCACATGAGGATCCTGTGAGTGTGTGCTTTCCACGCTGTAGTAATCTGTGTGTTGGTATATCCCGCCCTTTCTGACAGACCTTCTATTGTTGGTCGTGCCGTACCAGTGTTCTGATAAGCAGATGCAACGTGGAGTGTTGGCACACGGTTTCTTCCCATCTAGCATCCATAATTTTACTCCTACATCCGTTTGTTTCCGTAGTGTCGAAGATAAGCAGCGGGTGGCGAGCTTGACCTGCATCCCAAGATACATCCCTGAGGTCACCATCGGCGCTCACGAGTTTGACAAAGGCTACTACTCATTCAGATCGGTACGTGCACCGTGAATATCCACAGTTAGAATGTGTGTGTGTGTGTGTGTGTGTGTGTGTGTGTGTGTGTGTGTGTGTGTGTGGGCGGGGATGGAATGGATGGTCACCTCGATTAACTCCCAGGCTGTACTGTAGCAGCTCCAGCTAATGCGTTCAGGGATGGTAGAACAACTAGAGCAGAAAAGCAGCAGTCCTTCAGAGTCCTTGAAAGCTAATTCAGTGGAAGAAAACAATAAGGACTGAAGACTTCAGCTAAATGGAAAGAGATGGGATTTTTCTGGACATTTATTTTTTTTGAGCGCATCATCAAAAATGTATAATATCGTTAGGTCAAATGATTAAGCATCAAACTTTGGCTTGTTTTTGTTGCATATTAAATTGCTTTCTCACCTCGTGGGAGCCAGATTTTATTTTTAGCGTGCAGTCTTCAGAAGATTTTTTTTCCTTTTCTCTTTTAAAATAACTGTAAAAAAAATATAAAAATCTGTGAAGATGGATAAAGAAAAAAGGTATCTCATTACGCTTCCTAAAATATACAGCAAGTATTTTTCACTTTATCTAGCGGTTTTTCTACGTTTTGTTAAACAGTTTAAGTGCAGCTCTGTTCTTTATTCTAGCATTAGACTCTACTCAGAGAAGACCTGCACTGAATGGAAATAGTTTAAACGCAACACTATGAGTTAATTGATTAAAATAAAGTCCTGCTCTCTCGGTTTATTTCAGGCTTAATTAACTCGATAGTTCAGCACAGCCTTGCCGTCTGACCTAGACTTTTATTTTGATTTATTGATTAGGATCAAAACATCATTCATGACTAACAGAAAGTCATTCAGCCATCCCTCTGCATTAATTAAAAGCACTACGTGTCCTGTACGAAGGTCTAGAGAAATGACCGGCCATGCTTTGGACTAATCTCATCATCTTTGGAAATGATCTCGATAAAAGCAGCGCATTAGGAGACCGAGACCACCGTCGTGTCTCAGATCGGGGGCTGCATCCTTCAATCAGGACGCTGATTACCTCAAAGCGACATGGCTTTCTTTCCCCTGAACATGAAGGATGCAACAGTGTATTCACAGTTTATTATTCAGTCCAGCATATCCCAAGATTCTTTGCAAGCCAGGGAAGAGACCGGAAGAGACTATTGCAGATGCATATTTAAAATTGCTAAAATAAAATATGTAATAAATAAACCAGGAAATTTTATGTGAAATCCGCTCCTTGAGAAAAAGGTTTTGATATGACTTGGCTAAGCGTTACACGGCGTTAACCAATGGCAATTCGTCGTCGGAGCCCAGATCGTCGTCTCGGCCTTAAGTAACAACAGAAGCAGTGTGGAAGATGAGGCAGAAACTGACAGTAAATAAGTACAGGTTAGCTTGGCAGTATGGCAGTTTTTTTTTTTTCTCGCTCCGACCGAGATTAGCTGTGTGTAAATATGTTCAGAAAAGTTCTAACAAACACTGTCGACACCACAAACAGATTTTACAGTTCACTTTTGACATTTGGTGGAAACTGAACCCGGGCCGTTCGCATTCCAGGTGAGACTCACCTTCAATTCCCATCAAATCCCCAAACCCATTCAGTGCCCTGGATAAAATGGGAGGGTCATGTCAGGAAGGACATCCAGCGTAAATTCTGTGCTGTGTGTGTGTGTGTGCGCGCGCTGAGGTGCCCCCTCGTCAACCAGCCGAAAGACAAACAAGGAAAATTCAAGTTTTATTTGTCACATACTCAGTACAATATTTTTAGACGACCGCTCCTGACCTTAAAATCAAGATTATAAATCAGAAATAAATTATGGAATAGAATAAAAATAAAATAGAAAAACTTAGTTGCAGAAAAAAATAGAACAGCAACATATAACATTGTATTTACTGAGTTAAAGAGTTTATATTCCTAATATTTATTGCCTACTTTATTTAATTTGACTTAAGGTAAGATCATTCCATTATCCTTATTTATTTAAGGATTAAATAAAATCTTCTCCTGCTGTTTATTAAAAAATCTGGCCTTGTAATAGCTCTACTAATTATTGATATGAAAAAAAAAAATTCGTCCAGCCCTGTAAGTATACAGGGGAACCTGGAATAGTTTGTGCAGGTGTTTTAAGATTTTTCAATATTATTGAACTCAATTTGGAAGCCCCGCCCACTCCGGCGCATATCCTGTTTATTTCCACGTTACACATCTAAATTATATTGAATTAAAGGGGTTATATTGAATATATCCTGTTTAATGGCCGTTACGGTTGGTACAATTAAAATTGTAGTTTTTTGAGATTGTGTTGTTGGTGGTGGTGGTCTTTCGGCTGGTCCCGTCGAGAGGGCCGCACAGGTTTTTACTCCAGATGCCCTTCCTGAAGCAACCCGAGCTCAACGTCAGTGGTTGATGTTCATCTTATACTTCATGGAACTTTATGTGCTTGCATGATCTGTTCTTTTCTCTGTCCTTATTTCTTTTTGTCTCCTTGTCAGGTCATTCAATTCCTAGCAAAACCCATCAATACTCTTCTATAGATAAATAACGCTGAGTTGCTTTACTGAGTTTATTAGGCATTTATTATCATCTCTCCTTTTCAAAATCACTGCGTGGTGTAAACCGTTAATTTTCTTCGGTTATGATCGTGCATAGAGGTTTTAAACGTGGGGTATGTGGGTGAGGATGTGTTGTAGATCAGAGGGGAGCAAGGAGAACAGTGGGAACATTGTGCACAAACAGATGGTACACAGCCAGGCAAATTACATCAAACTTCAGCTGCTGTAGCGCATTTCACACAGCATCATGCGCCAAGAGGGCATCAAAACCTGAACGTTAAGGAGTGGAAGAAAAGTTCGATCAAGGGAACAGAAATTGGCGCGATCCAAAAGAGAACGTCCTGTTTGATCTCAGCGGCCCCTCTGCAGATCTTTCTTCATCGTTTTCTCAAAAATCCACGCTTTTCTAAGGCACATACTCCTGGATGAATATAAACTAGTTCCTGTGTGAAATATTCCAACAACAGGACTTATATTTCTCACAGATGGTTCATATAAGTTTATATTTACTGCAAAAAAAAAAGGGCTATGGCTGCCTAAATGGCAATTGTTCAGTATGCTGCTAGTGATTTGGTACCATCATCTCTAGCAGAAAAAACATTCGCGGCTGACCTTTAAGCTCGAGCGCTCGGAGAATGGCTTTTCACGAGCCGCGCCTCAACCAGAAGGTGTAAATTACGCCATCGGATGTTTCCGACTGACATTGCAATAAAATACAAGGGAATTAAATATGTGCGAGGGGCAACGAGAATAAGTAATACAAGCGAGTGCCTTGACTTTTCCGTCCAGATGCTCCGGGAAGGTGATCGTCTGATGCTGTTTCATTTCATCACATAAAATCGCACGCTTGGTCATTAAAGTAGCCAAGAATAATAATCTGGGATTCATTTTTTTGTTCTCATCTGATTATACGTAGTATTGTTCATGAAAGAAACAATGTTAAATACCTCTAGTCATGGTGGTAATTTTGCTTATACCAGCAATTTTATTTTTTATTTTTTTAACCTGCTAACAGTAATAAAACTTTAAAACACAGGACAGCTAAAGAGACTCTGGGAAGCACCAGCAGTTCTCTGATAAACTCTCTACCCTCACTGGGGAACAGCAATTTCCAAGCGGTTGTTCTCCGACTCAGATTAATGCAGCTCTTCGTTTGGATCAAGCTGTCAGTAAGCCTTGCCCATTAAAAACCCCTGCCTCTTACCGGCTTGATCGGTGTTGGCAAAACGATCCCTGAGAGGCCATTTGTCTGACTTTACCGAACATTCAAGAAGAAATGAGAGCTATTGTGAACTTGTGCTAACGCCTGTGGGGGGAAAAGAGAGTTTACTTGCTTTTGTTACGAACTGCTGAGTCCACATTGAGAATTTAATACTCCAGCTTTCCATCTTCACACCTCTGAACGGTTTCCTGTCCTCGCGCTTTCAAAATAGATTCTTTTTTTTTTTTGTATCTGTTTTAGATTCAGGCGTCGTACCGTCGGAGCGGCACGTATTTATCACTTGCCCAGACAAGATAGCGTGTACGGGCTATTAGCTTTTTATTCTGAGTTGCCCAGAGTACAGGTAGGCTCCAGAGGCTAGCTCTCAGCACTGTTTTTATCTTCTCTCATCAAACAAGCGGTGATATAAAATCCTGAGTCACTGTCGATGTTTACAAAAGTAAAGTTTTCTGTACAAAATGTGCATACAGTATATGCTTAAATGTAATGTGCTTCCCATTAGTGCTCATCTCTGTGATTCACCTTTTCGAGAAGAGTCACCTGATCAGGATCTCGAACGTTCTCGATTCATTCACATTTATAATGAGCTTCATCACTTCTGGATAGGATTTCCCATTGATTTTGGAACTGGACTTTCGGGATTTGTGTTCATTCAGCTACAAAAGCATGATGCTCAGTACTACACTTTCACCCATCAGCCCTTGCTAACGACCCACATCCAGCATGTACGAGAAGCCCGGGGTAAAAAAAAAAAAAAAAAAAAGAAGACTTATTTATGTTTTGGGTGAGGGTTGGGAAAGGATGATGGATACCTAAGAAACCAATAGGTCTTTAGTCATTGCATCAATGACTTGGCTGTATGGACATCCACCACTAGGAGGCAGGACAGTGTTTGGCACTAGCTACTTATTTGTCAGTTGACTGTGACATAATGAGTCAAATGAAAAAAATAATAACGGGCTAAAAAGGGCATATCGGCACCTGTCGTAGCGAAGTCGAACATGCTGCGGTCAATAAATTGATTCCCCTGGCCAGCATACGAATTTAATCTCATTCCTGAGGCGAGTTCTTAGGGTGAAGTTTTGTATTGTGAAACGCATTTTCCTATAGGATATAATAATGTAAATGCAGATAATCTGTTCCACCGATAAATCTTACCGATATTACCAATTTCCCACATAATATTTATATTTTTTGCATATAAAAACAATGTAAACATTTAGAAAAGACATGTGAATTAAGTAAAATATAGAATAAATAGACATTAAACCTCGTTTAACTTTAATGTACGATTCCTCTTGGAACCAGCTGCTTTAAAAACCATACATGAAAACCCAAAAAAAACATTCTTGGGACCCATAGTTCTGTCTTCACTAAATCTAAAAAAAAAAAAAAACATGAAATTTCTTGCAAAATTTCAGCTCTTAAGGCAAAATTCGTGAGACGGGGCATTCGTATGCCAAGGTGCCTCTATACTGTATAACCTTAGCTTGACTTAACTGTGCATCCAAACTTGGATCAAATGAGGGATCATAAATTGCAAGACATGAAAAAGAAAAAAAAAAAAATAAACCAAAGAACATGGATGCAAGACAGGCAGCGGCAGTTTAAATTTGCACATCTGCACTGAGAAAGAAAACCGCCGTTGTTTCTGTGCATGCGACTTCTCACTTCTTCACTTCCATGGTGAACTAAATTTTTTCCTTTTTGTTACTTACATGCAAGTAGTCATGCTCACAATGAAAGAATGAATGAATGGAGACCTGAGTGTGGTGAGTGAAGGATCCCACCTCCTTTATGATTGTTGGCATTGATTCTTGGTGACTAGTGTACATGATGCGACAGCATCCAGAAAAAAAGAAGAATGTTTAATATACTGTGACTCGTGTTGGGAGGAGTGTTCTCAGTCTGCTCTCCTCACACACTTGCCAATTCGCGCCTGTACCCCCATACACTTAGATTCCTTGTGCCAACTTGTCACGCCAACTGGTCAACTTGTGCTGACTGGTGCAGACTAAGACTGAATCCTATAGAATGGATATATGAATATAGAATGGATAGATTTCCACACAAAAAAAAAAAAATAGAGCTCTCTGTGTAATCACGTTATCCACAAAAATTCACAATTATTTTGTCAATCATTCATGCCTGACACAGACATTACCTCCAAGCCAAATAATCATGAACGTGTCGAGAGACCAGACAATGATGTATGCTGAGAAACTTCAGCCATTGGATATTACTGATTTTTATCAACCTCCAGCTGGTCTTTATAACACTTGAGTGTACTAGCAGATTTGAATTATACAGTTATCTCATCAGGGATTAATTAATTAGGGTTAATATTAAACTATTATTTATACTCAAAAACCCAAGAAACAAAATCTAATGTCAATCAGCACCAGGAATTCAGAAGGCAATGATGTAAAGTCACCATTGACCCACACTAGTGCTTCCTTTGTACGTCCAGCTGTGGCCAGGCATGGTCAAAAAGTCCCGTATATAACCCTGCAATACCAGCAGCAGCATTTCCGGCTGTACGCTTTCTCAAATGACCTCATAGAATTAGCCTGTCTCGTCTTGGCATCACCACACTTGGTCATCCAGACGTAGAGCGATCAGCAGTGGAACCCGGAGTCTGGATGCCAAAGCCTGGAAATGGTTTTCCTGGCAACTGTAATCTGTCTGGCGGTGTCTGGTTGTGTTGTACCAAGCTGAAGCGTTCCGATGGCTCTCGATGGTTCTCTGTCTCTCTCTCTCTCTCTCTCTCTCTCACTCTCTCTCTCTCTCTCTCTGCTAGCACTGTCTAAATGGGGAATGATCTTGTGAAGACAAAATGCACAATGAGAATGTTTGCCTTACTTTTGATACCAAGACTGGACTTCATCCCATGGCAAATTTTATGCACGTGCACAGCACCTCTTAAAAAGATATGATGAAGTAACGCTCTACTGAACATGATGGTAATTTGACTTTACCGAAGTATATAAATTAGATTACAGGTTTTTGTAACAGTAAAAAAAAAGGTTGTTTCTTTTGCCTGAGTATAATAAAATTCAAACAGAAGAAGTTAAATCTTAGCAAGTGAAACATTCTTAAATCCACACAAACCTGTCTATAATTTCCTAAAATAGGTTTACAACACATCAAGTCTAAGATTATTAAGCTCATTTCTAGTCAAAAATTTCTAAAATTATGTGCAAAAAGTTCTGTTTTCAAAGACTTTTGCTTCTATTAAGCAATACATTTCTAAAACTAGCAAAATAGCCAATAAATGACTTTTTATCTTCAATTTTTAAGTATTTCTTAATAATCTTTTATTTGGCTTGTTGTAATCGTTTTTTTAAGAAAATGTAGATGAACTGAAATATATTCCAGATATATTTTCGCTTGCCAAGATACAATTCGTTTTTTTTTTTTTTTTTTGGCTGTGTATGTAATGCTAATGAGAACATATGAACAATTCAAATTAACAATTAAAAAGTGAGCACAATGCTCACTACACAAGTGACAGTGAGACACCAACAGGGGCTGTTAGACCTGTGACCAGGATTATCTTTGTCTCCTCGCTGGATGGCTGCTAACACTAATTTGTTAGCAGAAAACTGATACAACTGTCTCCCAGGTTTTTGGCCTTGTGTCTTATGGCGTCCCTCTACATAGCTGTTGCTCGGCACCTGTTCGGCATTCGATAATCAACAATGTCCCACCAAATGTAACTAAAAGGCTGCACGTTTTGATAATTTCAGCTGAAGAGCGTTACAATGTGCAGTCTATTTACAGAGCAGGACAGATGTGTTCTAGACAGTTTAGGATGCAGATCGAATAAGTACAGGATGATTTAAAGGTTCATATAAATATCATATAAACTGTTGTTTTGAAAGACTTGTGAATTGATCACTGATATTTATTTATTTATTTTTGTTTTTTTTTGCTTTAGCTTCCAGGGAAGCAGTACGCAGAGGGCTACAACGCAGACGCAGGAGACAAAGGCATCTGGCTGAAGTGAGAACTTGGCTGAAGGAAAAGCCGTCTAGAGGAATCCTCCATCATGCCGCTCTCTTATTTGTCCACATCATAGAAGAGCGATAAATTAACAGGAAATGTAATACTATTCTGTAAATGTTATTAAATAAATGGTATATGTTAAAAATCCCTCGTTTTTTTCAGCAGCTTTATTTCAGGAACAAGCTCGGTGGAATTTCATGAAATAGAAAAAACTTAAAAGAAAGCACACTGAGAGGCTCTGTGGTACTTTGCATTCAAGCACACTTCGAAAAACGATAGAAATACGGCCATGAAGAAACGAAATCTACTTTCATCTCATTTCAGTGCACCAAGATGGTGACTAATCGCCCCAATTAAAAGTCGCTTTCGAGACGCACGACGAAAGAGAGCTCGCCACAACTCATTAGCCACCCGAAACCACTCGTTTCTCGTTAGTCCCCAGTCCTCCCCTCCCGAAGATGCTATCTTGGGCCGGTCTGCGGCTTTTCTTTCGTTTCTCGGCTGCCAGGAAGAATGCTGATCCAGAAATAGCGGTGTGCCACTAGTGATTAATTCCTGTCTTTTGTCTGCCGAAGAGGCTTCAGATTACCATAATCAACTCGTGATTGCAAGTGCTGATACTTCTTCCTTCCACACATACAAAAAAAAAATACTGATTATTCATGAAGCTCTCCAATTACACTAAAGAAGTTAGACGTATTTATTTATTTTTTTAAAAAGTGCCGTACTTGTAACACACCAAGCAATCAAATGGCTTTGATCTGCTCATGGCAGAATATCTGTGTCTCTTTGATGGTGCAGAAGTGCAGCCAGGTCCTGAGATGAGTGATTGGGTAAAGGATATGAGTAGAATAATGATGTGGAAAAATGGGTTTGTAGAAAATCCTCCGTATGATTCTGCAGCCACTTGAGTTGAGCCTGCGGTGAACATCAGGGGGAGAAAAAAAAAAGACATACAATCTGCTATTAGGAGAGACAGAGGGTTTAGAATTTATGATTTGTTCATGCTGGCATGTGGAACCGACCGTGAAATATGTCTCATTCTTCTTCTTCTTATGGTCTTGTTTTTGGGACCTGAGAATAACACTGTGAAGGAAGCACCACATTTTACATTGTACTTTCCATTTTGGGATTAAAAATCTGCATTTCTTTCCAAATAATAAAAAACAGGTTTTAATGTCTAGAATCTCAAAAGGTGCGTATTGTTCATCTCCAGTTGTTGTTGATCGATGAGAAAACCACTGGATGGCAGACTTCATACACACTTCAAAGACCAATCCAAGTTGTTTGTTTCTGGTCCTTGCAATGTTCTCAACTTGCCAAATGAGGGCACTGTTGAGACTTTTTTCAGTTTTCTTTTTAAAAGTAACTCTAAAAAATATCACTGCTTCATGCTCAATGATGCACAAG
>JAQQZS010000035.1:4128981-4150565 GCA_030068045.1 Platyallabes tihoni
ACAATACTTTAAACAAAACATACTTAAGTAAAAGTAAAATTACAGATTTTAAAAACTACTTTAAAAAGTAGAAGTACCCAAAAAATCTACTCAATTACAGTAATGCGAGTAAATGTAATTCATTACTTTCCACCTCTGCCAATAAGCCACCATGCCACCAATATATTTTGGCATGAAAATATAATTAATTGAACCACATTGTTCTGATGATCATGGAGCCTAGGATCTTCACTAAATCTTAATTACTCAATGACAGCTTTTTAGGTGTGTTTTCAAGGAGTTGGCAACCATGTTACTTCGTCAAAGACTAACCTTGTCAATATTGTTACACCCGCCTGATATGATCTCGGTGATATTATAGTAGCTTTGATTATATAACCCATAAACAAAATGCTTTTATAAAGAAACCGTGTCACGCGACGTCTGAGTCGATGAAATTACAACCCCCCCTCCCCCGATTTCTGATTCTTATCAGTGTTACACATGCGAATGATCTACCGCACTGTACTGTCAAGGTGACTCCCAGCTTCGAACTGTGAAAAGGTATTAGCAAGAATTTCCACTACGTTACACTCGGTCATAATGCATTTACTCTCTGTGTAATTGCAATATTGTGACCATTAATCTGCTATCGATTTTACACTTATCACACTCCTGCAGCATCATGCCTTCGAGAACATGGTATATTACTGCAGAAATTACAGCAACTTTTGTAAGCATATGATCTGCTAGGATAGTATTTCATAAGATAAGGTTTCCTCGCATAGGGTTATCTTGGGGTGATTATCTGATAGGAGCCGGAGTGTCAAAACGCACCAGCCTCGGGTCTTTGGATGATGTCTGAGAGGAAAGGAAATGTCAGGACGGCCAATTATATCTCACGCAAGGATGAATTAACTGAGCTTCTGACGTCTGTCAGCCGAGCACTCAGCTGTGGTCCAATTGCCTGCGTTAAACTGAGGATGAAAACAGCTACTAAATGCCTCGCTAAACTCCTCTCACACCAGCTGTGCTTTCTTTTATAGAAGAAGACCTAGTGCTTTTTTGTTTTAGCATACAGAGGGTCACAAAAGAACCCTCTAGTGAGAATATAAGGATTGTGTAACATTAGGGACAAAATGGGTTTTTGAGACAAGAAAAATATGAAGGTGGTGTTGTTTTTGCCGGGTCTGTCATGCGGTGAACTACATTCTGTTATTTAAAGTCCCTTTAATGTCAAACACATCCGTGTAGGTATTTTTAGACCTAGCCTGAAGATACTGTTTATGTGTCTGTGAGCCTGGTGGCACTCATAATAGGATTTGGTACTGGTGTTAGGAGTTGCATGGTTGGGCAACGGTGGCTCAGTGGTAGGTTTCTGGCTGCAGTCTCGGTCCCAAGCCCAGATAAAATATTCAAGAAGTGAATATTTCCGGTCTAAAACCTATGCCAAGTTTTGTGCAGATCGGATTGTCCTTTGTGGTGACCCCCCACAGCCGAAAGACAGACAACAACAAGGTAGGAGTAGCATGGTGGTGTGGTGAGTTGCGCTGCCACCTTAGACAGGCAAAGTTCTCAATCTGAGCCTGAGTCATTTTTGTTTTCCCCATGCCTAGGATCTTTGGTTTGTTCCCATGGTCTACAATGCATACGGACCAATACTGCAAGTAAAGGTGTATATGGCAGTGAACAGGGCAGTGTTATGAAATTACTATATAACATCATTTTAGAACCGATCCAAGAAGCACTGGGCGTTTGGTGGGCAGGATGCCAGTCTATCACAGGGCATGGTCAAAACACACTCACCATCACATGTTTGTTCACACCTAGGTGCAATTTATCATATCTAATTCACTTACTAGGACAATTGGAAATTAGAAGACTCATGCAAACATGTGAAAAAACTTGAAATGCTACACATACCCAAGCTCAGGATTGAAATAACCTGGAATGAGTTGAGGACCTAAGAGATGTGATAGGAACACTACCCACATTGAAGACACTTTGATAATTCTTGCTACGAAGAGCATTGATGTGAATATGAGGGTGTATGCCTGACTACCTGACCCATACAGTATGTTCTTAATATGTCTGCATAGGAATCACATTTCGACACTGCACCCATTGCCAAAAGAATAATCACAGCTGGCTTGGGAAAATTTATAAAAGGACATGCTATTATAGCAGGCAGCTGACGATGCTGTTGTGCCATCTGACATCCGACACACACGGCGCTAACGACACTGGTGAGCCAAACCCCATTCAGAGCGAGCCGAGCAGAACCTCGTGGCACTGCGGGAGAAGGTGGCTGGCACTCCTGCTAGATGAAGCTATAGCTTGACCATAATGGAAACAGATGATGGGCTTTTGAGAGAGAGAATAAGGAGCCTCGTATTTTAATAAAGCTCCAACCATCCACACAAATATTCAAGCCCAGTTAATCAACAGAGTTTAATTAGGTGCATTTTTCACTGCCACATCACACTCTGCTGCTGTAAAACTCCGGAAAGATGCGAGTTCTCCCGCTGCTGTGCTTCCATTAAAAAAATGTTGAATTTGTAGAAGAGAAAAGGTGGGTCAAGGTTCGTTTTACTTAAAAAAAAAAAAAAAGTGTCTGCACTAGAGAGAAAATAGTGATGAAGCGTATATATTTATTACACTTGCTTTAATAAGACATACTTGTGAAATTATGCAGTGGTTCTATGTAAATCTGCCATTTATGGGCGAGAGGCGGCAGAGTAGAGTAGAGGGGATGCCTATATACTATCAAGGTTTTACGGGCCTTTATTCACCCTCTCCCTAGATGTTTTTACTATCACTATTCTCCATCAACTTGGGAAGAAGCAGCCACTGTATTTTTTCTGCAGCTTGCAGAAACGATTCTATCAGAAAATTGGTGCTTGAGCGAGCTTGTGTCAAGGCCATGGCGTGTTTGTCAGGCTTGGGCAGGCAGGGTATGGCAATGTTTTACACCGAATGTGTACTGTAAATCCATCTCGCAAACCATTTCATTGCGTTATGTCAGTCATAGATTATATTTATTACATCTCCAAACTGTGTGATAGAAGGCTATTAGCTAATGTTATGCGCACAGCCAGTGTTTTGTTTTAATTTCATACACTCAGATTAAAAGAAATGAGGTGGCAAATGTGTAGGCTGTATAATTATTTTGTTATTATATCTTATTGCAGAAAACAAGCTTTGGACTTACACCACCTTTAATTTTTGCCTGTAAATTTTTGGGTTGTTTTGGAGTTAAATGTAAATGGGGGTATAATGATACTAAGTTAAATAAAGTAGTTTAGCATCTGGTTTATTCTGGTTAGTACATTTACATGCCCAGTTACAGTATGTCAAGCTTTGGTTATAGCTTGACTAGGGCATTTAATTTGTCTACTGTTCTTGTTGCATTATACACGCACATCAGGGGAGCTGGTTTATTGACAGAAGTATGTCCAACTCTGCTACAATAGATGGTGATGTGCCATATATCGACAAACAAGTTCTCTAGTGGCAAACTGGTACTGTATCAGCATGGCAAGGGGTGAAAACTCACTCAGTATGCTTTACTTTTTGTACAAACAAGATCAACGACATCCCTTGTTGTTACCTGAAGGCAGAGGACACCCTCGTATTATTAGTGGCTTCTTCCACTGTTATGCATTTTGTCTTTAGTCAATGTCTGGGTCAAAGCAAGGGTCAGGAACTGTGGGGCATTCCTGGGCCAATTTCAGTGTCCGAATAAGTTATGCATGCAATGAGTATCTTAAATCCTGACTGAGAAGTTCGATTTAGTACGATTTCAGTCAGACTATGACGTTTACACTTCTTTTAAAAGATGGGATTTCGGCGGATTAACACAAATTAAACATACACATTGTCTCAGTAGATCTGGAGCTTATCCTGGGAATGCTGTGCATGAGCTGGACATAGACCTGTGATAAGATGTCATGCCCACACTGATTCACATATGAAGTTGGAAGAAACTGGAGAATTCTAACCAACCTCACATAAATAAGGGCAAGGAGAATTTGCAATATCAAAAGTTCAAACCAAGTGAGATTGGTGAAAGTTCTTCAGCACACTAATAGTATTTATGGATTTCCACTGCCCTCAACCAACGGCCCTTTAGACTAACCTTTCAGTTCAGAGATGCTGGGTGAACTCATAGACATTTAAGAGACATTGAAAGTCTGTGATAGCTTTTGTCTCTTGAAGATGTAGAACAGCAATCGAAAAAACAACATGAAAGTGGATCTGGACCTCAAATACGGTCTGGTGGACTCTTGATGGAGCAGTTTAAGTCAGGTCTAATATTGGATGTCTACATCTATGTGACGACTTTTAATCAGTGTTAAAGATTAAATTAACGAATGATGATCTGGATTAAAATTCTAGATGCAGGTAGAGCAGAACCTACATCCAGGTGGATGATGGAAAGTTCCGCCTATGTGCCATCCAGCACATCAGGAAACTGTTGTACATCCACTGGCAGTTATTTACAGGGTCGGGTTGCCAGCTCCATGCCCGGTTGTATCTGAGCACTTGGTGGTAAAGGACCTTGCTCAAGGGTCCAAGAAGGGCACCCCAGTGGCACCGGGGCTCGAACCGGGGACCACCTGGCTTCCAGATGGGCTGGAAACAAAACAAAATAAAATAAGATTGTATTGATGTACGAGCCCATAAAGAGCCTGCAATGTCAGGCTCAATAATGGATATCCATGGGCATCCTTGGTCAGTCAGGTCTCACCAGGATAACCCAGTTTTCTGATCTCAGACTAAATGTAGAGCAAACATCAAAATGAAAGATGACTGTTTCTTCGGTGAGAGCGCCAAATTTATGAAAATCATGCACTTGCATTGGTTTACATCATACAACATACAGCGACAATCACTTGTAAAAGACTCTACAGCAAGGCTGCCAGCCAAATGAAGTTTCAACTAGGGCAGAAATTGGGGAGAGCTCAAGAAGGCAAAACTTGACAGATGTATAGCCAAAAAATGTCAGCAATGACTATTACTCTAAATTCTCAGCTGCGGAGGAGGAAGGAGTCAAAATGGAGAGCTAGCTGAGAGCTGGAACAGAAGAAAAGAGAAGTGGAGGGGGGGGGAGGGAGTAACAATTCTAACAACCTTGCCTTATTTCTCTTGGAGGAAAAAAAAAAATAGGTGGTTGAGAGAGGAAGCAGAGGCATGGTGGGAGCAGTAACTAATAGAGAGCCTTCGCTAGGTTCTGGGGAGGTGAGATTGAGAGAGTGCTGCTTAGATAAGGACAGAAAAGGAGAGAAAGGGAGAGATATCACCAGTTTTGAGCCTGAAAAAAGGATACGCCTATAAAGCACTTACGATATTCTGTCTCTATCTTTCATAAACATGTGCAGCCACTTCTTTGACTGCACTCGTTCATTATGAATTGTCTCAGCTATTTGGCAACACAGTATTTGTTCGCTGATCTCACTCCCACTGTCGTCCTACCCCCCTCCCCGCCCCTCGCTCTGCTTCTTTTGCTGACCTTATTGGGAGAAAGATTTCTGTTCTTGGGCACTCAGAGCGCAAGACAGCTGCAGTGTTTTATTATTTAAATGTTCAATGAATACCCTTGCTAGTTGTTCTTTTTTTACAGGAAAAAAACTGTATAAAACCACAACTCTGCCGTCAAATCCTACTGTAAATTCAAAATGAACATCCAAGATTTAATTAACGTTCCTTAAAAGAAATTGCTTCATTTAAGGACATTAAAAGGATGTCACAATAAATTAGCTGTGATGCCCTTTAATATTCCAGTTGTAACCTCGATGCCGCTGACCCTCTGCTGAACTGCTGCAGTTTACCCTCGTGTAATTATGTGCGTGCCATTACAAATGAGAGGTATCACTTTTAGCAATAACAAAATTACCTATGCAAAAAAAAAAAAAGGATTAATTCGTCACTGTGATGTGTGCAGAAATGCATATTCAGAAGCACCATAACTGATTATTATCCTCGTTTCCTATAGATGCCGCTCGCAGTCTCGCCAAGGTCGTCGCGTAATCATGGGGACTTGGACGTTTAATCTTTCCGAGAGACAGAAGTGCAAGTAATGGATTAGGAAATCACTAGGAAAAGTGAAATTGCAAATGACCCGCAGGTCGCATGGCCATAGATACAGTTATCTAGTGACCTAGAAATCAGATTACCATGCAGGGAAAGAGGAAAAAATCAAATTGAGGAACAGAGCCTGAGGGAATAACATGTACCTGTGATGATAAAGATTCTTACCTCAAATATACCTAAGGGAATTTCAGGCCAAGTGCACAAAAAAAAGAGTGCACGAATTCCTTCTAAAATTCACCAAATGGTTTTATTTGGATCGTTAAATAATCATTAGCCATCCCTGGTCCTATGCCATGAATTCAAATAACATCACAAACTTCCAAGGTGACCTGAGCCGAGCTTGCCTTCACCTCCTTGCGTTTTCCTTCTCTCCATTCTGACACTCTAAAAGCTTTACTTTGATTAAGCACTTGCAAAAAGCCTTTCTACCTTTAATTACCTCTACTTCAATCATTTTGTTCCCAAGTATTATATGTGAAATCACGTCCTGCCTAATTAAATAATCATCCCTCACTCTGACAACAAAAGGAGCACCATCATTAATCATCTCATACCGAAAGGAGAAATGTGAGAATACCTGGGGGCGAGTATGACCTTTAAGACGAGAGGGCAGAGTTCCTTGAGTCTTTATAGGTCATCTCGGGTTAGCCTTATATTTTAGTCAAAGTTGTATACTTGGTAGGGAAGTTAAAACTGATTCTCACTTTTTCTACTTTTGGTCATCATCATAAAATTAACAGTAAGCCAAGGTAAGTGTGAGAATGTAGAGCAATATGTGTAAACTGAGTTGCCATCATCATGGTGGCGTAGTGGTTATCACTGTGGCCTGACATCACCAGGGTCAAGGTTCGATTCATGCCTTGGGTCTAGGTGCATTGAGTTTTCATGTTCTCCCTGTGCTTGATGGGTTTCCCTCCAAATACTCTAAAGAGTGTGAGGTTTCCTCCCACAGTCCCAAAGCCAGGCTTACTGGTGTTTCCCAATTGCATGTAGTGTGTGAGGGATTTCCTCCAGAGTGTACCCTGCCTTGTTTCCTGAGTCCCCTGGGATATGGTCATGCGACTCTGAACAAGTTAAGCGGTATAGAGAATGAGCGAGTGAGTTGAAATCACCTCTCTTTAGCTGTTGGCTTTTGTAACTCTTTCATTTAACATCTGGTACACCAGACTAAGGCAATCCCCCCGCTCCTTAAACAAATCTGCAAGTAGACAAGAGAGAACGCAGTCAAAAGAGACAGTGGTGTTTTGGATTCCAGGGCTTGTCATGATCATGTTTGGTTCAAGTGTGTGAGGGATCAAGGGGCTGTTCAGAAGGTTTCAGGGTGTTACATTTGCTCTCTGCAGACAACACGGACATACACACATCTTTCATCGAAGTCTTGCACAGTCTCATGAGGTTAGCAACTCTGTTTGAAACACTTCTTTCTCCATAGCAACTCTTCTCTCTCTCTCTCTCTCCCTATGACTTTTGATTTTTTCAGACAATACTCTCTCTCTCTCTCTCTCCACTGCCTGAGGTCACGTGGTTTGGAATTCGAAGCTGAAGTGAAAACTGTGCTGCTATCTCACCCAGCCATATGTCCCGGCTCTAGCCTCGACAGAGTTCTTACTCCTCTGTTTTTTTCCTCCCTGTCCGTCTCTCAGGTTGAGATTGAGGGATCTGGAGGAACTGCATGAAGGAGGGCTGTTAAAACTGGTCTATGTCAGAAGACTGCTTGAGCAGGCAGAAGATCTCGTGATGAGGTCAGGTGACTGCACTCAGTGTGTCATGTGCAGTCAATAGTGATGAATGCTATTAATGCTGCGTGACCCTGAACCTAATAATATTTATGGGACAGTGTGTGTTCTGTTTCTGCTCACTTTAAATACTAACATTACATTGTTCCACAGCATGTTACAACGCTTCCATTGTTTAATGTAAAGGCTTGATTATAGCTCCAGACTTACTCAAAAGTCCCAATGGTAAGTCACAGTTTGTTGACGAGAAGATCGCCGTCATCCAATCAAATCGAGTTTATCGACTCCGCTCTCCTCTCCATTAATCTTTTTCATGCGTCCTTGATAAATACACTAGCTGCTGTTGCCCAATGACAATCCCTTGATATCCTCCCAGCTTTTTCTTTTAAAGTTCAGATCAAAATAAATGTCTGTCCAAACAACAAACTAATAATCTGCAGTGTTCTCAGATATCTATCACCGACACTACAGAAGTGTCTCAAGGGTCCATCTGACTCTATCTAACCTGTAATATGCTTAGATCTTATTTAAAATTCTGTTTGAAGAATGTCAACTTAAATGGTATAGTCTGTACTTTTCAGCTCAAAGTTTCAGCTCATCTTTTAAATCACCTCTTTATGTTCAACCCTTCAAACTGGGACTTAATGCTATGGAATTTGAAAGTTCAATTGGTCAGATGATGTTAATTATTTTATTCAATTAATGATTAATCTATAACAGCAGAGATGCAAATAGCTCCAGCTGCAAGGCCTAGTCACATCCATCCATCCATCCATCCATCCATCCATCCATACATACATTGTGCTTACAGCTTATCCGCTCCTGGGGTGTCTAGGGGCTATCCAGGAGATCTTAGGACACAGAGTGAGGTACACCCTGAATTGGGTACTCACCAATTGCAGGGCACAAGCATACATACACACACACACTCAAACCATACACCATAGAAATTTTGGAAACACCAATCAACCTATGACACGTCATATGTCACATGTACACGAAAGGAAACCCACCAAGCACAGGAAAAACATGAAAACTCCACACACACACAGACTAGAGGTGAGATTTGAACCCTAAACCCCAAAAGCAATAGCATGGTGGCGTAGTGGTTAGCACTGTTGCCTTGCACCTGAAGTGTCGAGGGCTTGATTCCCGCCTTGGGTTTGTTATGTGCATGGAGTTTGCGTGTTATCGCAGTTCTTGGTGGGTTTCCTCCAGGTACTCCAGTTTCTTCCCAAATTCCAAAGACATGCAGATTAGGCTAATTGGCATTCCCAAATTGCCCATAGTGTGTTTGTGTATGTGTGTACTCTTCGATGGATAGGCACCATATCTCATGCCCTAAGTCTCCTAGAATAGGCTCCAGGCCTACATACAGGATAAAGCAGTATAGAAGTATAGACAATGAATGAGTGAGTGAGAGAGGAGAGTGAGAGTCTCCAGTGCCAGTGCTTTGTAACTGGTTGCTTGGCAGACTTTCCACAATAAAATTCTAACAATAAATATCAGTAAAAAAAGCTTTTTTTTTTTAAATTATTTTTTTTTAATAAACTGACACACACATTGTGCTGTGATTGTATTAGATCAAATAATTGCCAAAGCTTTTTTTATTTATTATTTTTTTTACACTTATGACTAGCTTAAATTGGACACATCTGCATACCTGGTATTCACAGTATTTGATTGGTTCACACTGATTTACTTTGAAAAATATGTTTCTCTCTTATATATCACACATACAATTTTTTAGATACATATTATATTATTTGTGAGGCATATATGCATGCCTCACAGGCCTCAGAGGGTTTTCTTTTAAGAGCAGTACTGAGTTATGCAGACGTATTCTTTTATTATCAGTCTCTTTCCTGCGGAGTTTGCGAAGAATTCTGTCACAAAAGCCCCACAGGGTTTCTTTCTAATTGGTTTAACACGTGTGGTGAAAAGCAGGTTCGCTTGCTCAGTACAGCGAATGAGGCATCCTCGCAGCCGGCGAGAACGAACCAATTAGCATCCTGGGTGGGCTAGGAGATGAAACGTGATCGATTTGATTTTGAAAACGCAATTAGCCAACCGGTGCAAAGTACAACCACTTCATTATCTACGGCATCGTGCTGACAACGATAAAACGAATCAGCCCCAGACTGTTTGGTCTATGAAGCATGCAGCAACAGGCAAACAATATGCCTTATTAGCCATGCTAGCCTTATCACGAGATGCAAAGAGAGATTAGAAATAATCAATCAACATCATAAGAAAACCCCAAATCCAAACATGTATGCTTTTTCAAACACACACACACAGAGCATGGTGGTCTGTTCATTAGGGTGAATATTCATCTCTGGAACATTGCCTTCCGCACAAGGTTATGCATGTGAACATTTTGTATTGTTTTCGCTGTGGATTTTGTGCAAAAACAAGCAAATTACGCCGTCACGCTGCACCTGCACGCACAAACAGCAGGTAGACACTTACATAAGATCTGTCTCGTGTCTTTATTAGATACAAGCGTATTAACAAGTTGAGATAAATCAACACAATTTGCCCTGCTGGGCTACTCTTACAAAGCATGCAGCATGAAACGCACACACACGCACACACACACGTACACACACACACACACAATTACACATGCACACACATACAAACATCTCCAGCCCTTAAGGTTCTATCTTCTTTTCACCCTTTTCTCAGACGTAGGATAAAACACACAGTTCGACTGCTGCTCACATTGTTTTTTTTCATCCTTCATTTCTTTACACCGATTTTTCTGTCCACACTATCTTTTCTTTCACTTTTGCACTTCCTTTTCCCTCTCACCTTGCCTTCTACTACCTCTCTGTCTATCTTTGTTCGTCGCTATTTTCGTGAAATAACATCATAGCTCACCGGCTTGAAAAAAGAAAAGAAAGGAAAACAACCAGCTAGCTTTGTGGAACGCAATAAATGTGATGCCTGTAGTATTAAGCACATGTAATGTGTATATTTGTGTGTGTCATACAATATCGCCTTGCACCTCCAGGGTCCGCCTTGGGCATGTTCATCCCGTGCTTGGTGGGTTTCCTCCGGGTACTCGGGTTTCTCCCACAGTTGAAAGGAAATCTGTAGATCTAGGATTTTTTAAACCTTTGTATTGTAAATGATATTTCACAAATCAACATTTTACATAATAATCCATAAAAGGACATGCTTCTGGATTTATTAAAGCTATGGATCACCTGTATGATTGTATCACTGCCTGCTTCATTCAGAAGGAAACACGGATGGATTTTTAAACAGCACATGTGAGCCCATGATTATAATTAGTTTTTATTGTTATTGTTTTTTTGTTTTTTTTTAAAGCAGTGTGTTACTATTTTGCTTTGGAGCATCTTGGATGGTTTGGTTGTATAGTAGGTCATATTTTGGGTGTCCCCTCAATGTGTGATCCCCCCCCCCCCCCTTTTTTGTTTGTTTTTTCTTCTAAGTATAATCAGAGGTGTAGGCTATTTGTTAGTACCGGAATGCACCTATGACGGGTGCATGTGTGGATACCCATGGTTATCTCAGGACTTGTAACACCTACATAAGTTTTATCTGCTTATATTGGATAACGTTAGCTAGCATCACAGCTATATTCTCTGTGCTGCTGGGAGGCAATCTCTAACTGCTATGGTGGAATATTCTAATATTCTTAAGACACTTAATTCTTAGTACAGTAGGTATGACAGCTTAAACCATTATATTTTTTATTTAGAATTTTTTTTTACATGACGGCACTGATAAATGGATCGTCAAGCACATACATAAAAAGAATTACGTGAATTTCAAATATTCTTTCTCCTCACTTGGAAAAAAGGCGCAGAGCTTTGTTCTGTAATGCTGTTAATGTTAACATAATGCTTGTCTGTGAATATGGAAGGGAAAATAGTGGTTCAGTTGCATGGATTTTCTATTGCAGTTTACTGTTTTGCAGCTTAAAAGACAAGGAATATAAAATAAAGACTTGTTTAAATATAAAAAAAAAAATACAATACATGAAAAAACATAAGAAGCCTAATGGACTAATGGTTATATTTTAGCTGCTATTAGGGAAAAAATAGACTACAATAAGCAGTGCAATGTTGGACTGCATTTCCTTTGCAGAGATTATCTGGCAACAACTACATTATTATTTAATTTTATTCTATTTTTTTTAAATAAACAGTACAGTTAAATCTAAAAGTACAGTTTAGTCATAGTAATCCAACATCACTGTACCGATAAATTCTTTAAAAAAAAACAATCAGTCCACATATTTTTATCTGTTTTAAACGTCCTAATTGCTTCAATTAGTGCTATAAAGAATGGTGAAGGTACAGAGAACTTAGTGCCATTTATTTAATTAAGAGTTCTGCACTTCTGGTTTCTGTACTGATTAACTATAATTTCCCCCCATTAAACAAAGGCTTACATGGTCCAGTCTCATTTCTTACAATCCATAGACGTGCACTTATCAAGTCACTCCGCTTAAACGCAGACACCCAAATACCAACCAAACACAAACGGCTAAATGATTTTATCCCTAAGAGATAAAACAAGAGCAAACCACTCAGTTGTGGCTACTAAATGTGAATGGATGATGCATCATTACACCCAAAACATCATTCAATTAACAGAATCAATGAATTGACTAAACAAACTAATTAAATACCAAATTGTACAGAAGAGGAAACATTCAAGCTGCGAGCGGGGTGTGCGTCAGAGTGAGTTTATCATGGGTATCATGGGTAAGAATGTTGTTAGGCACGACACGAAGCAATATTTTCAAGCGTGCTTGATATTCTGGGTAATAAATCTTGTATCTTGAGCACCTCTTTGACAAGTAGCAAGAACAGCGATGAGAAACAGGCAACGAAAGAGGAGAGGAAATTTATCTGCGTTCACACGCAACAGATCCCTGAATCCAGCTCATCATCCATCCATCTATCCATCCATCAACAAATTATTTGGCATGTTGAACACAAATGGTTAGTGCGAACAGTGTTATGAAGGAATACAAATGCAATCCCTGGTGGCAACCAATAGTAAAATAAAATGGTTAGGTTTCTTTTCTATAACTCTAGTTTTTTTTTTTTATAAAACTAATATTTTTCCCCTCATCACATTATTTGCATCAATCTCTCGATCCTTTATATTGTTCTCTTACTTATCTTTTTTAGTTTCTATGTTACTAATGCATGGACATGCTCTTATTGTGATAAAGCAGGGGCTCAGACCTACAGTATGATCTCTCCAGGTGAAAGATCAGGTATTGTGTGTCTCTTCAGCATGACTTGGTGTGTGTGGCAGCATGGTGTTTCTGTCATGTTGGAAATTGTGTATTAGTGTAAATGGTTTCAAACCTGATGCATTTGTATAGAATTTTAATATATATAACATACCCACAATATCATATCATAATGATGAATTAAAATGAATGTAAAAAAAACTTGATGAAGATGTTGGCATCCTCTATTCAATGTTGCAAAGAGAATCCCCCCCACCCCCTCCCTCTCACCCAGTCAAACATGCACTGTTGTCATGCTCTGCTGTCTCCGCCCCCTCATGACACTCATGTGTTACCTGACTGTTTCCACCTGTTCTGTGTTTTGCCCTGATTAATCTGTTGATTTAACCCCTTCTGTATCATGGTAGACTGGGGTGAGGTATTATCACGTATTCACCTCAATAGGTCAGAGCCTTAATTTCTTATTGCCTTAGTATTTTTTTCTTAAGAAATCTCCAGTTTATTATTTAAGCATTTTACTTAGTTATCATGATATTAGCATTGCAATGTGGTTGTAGATTTTGTATTAAATATCCTGTTTTCTTTTCTTTTCTAGTTTGCCAGTGAAGGCTGAAGAAGGTAAATTTGTGGATATTTTTTTATTATTATTTTTTTTTGGATTTATTACCTCCTTCGAGACTGTTGTGGGCGAGATCCCCCAGTTTCAGAAATAAAACAAGATACTGTGGGATTTATTAAAGCCAAGGATCAACTCTCTGATTGTGTCATTCAAAGGTAAAGAAAGATGGATTTTGTTTTTAAAAGTAAACAACACTTTTCAGCTTGTTTTATTTAACCTGATTTAATGGCTGCTTTGTTAGTGTTTGATAGTACTAGTGTGTTACCGTTTTGTCTTTGTGGTCTGTGAGGTACATTTTGAATTTTGGTGGTTTAGTAGGTACCTCAGGACACCTATGAGGTCTACAGTTATTGCTGTCTTACTCACTCATCATCTATACCACTTATCCGGTGTACAAGGTCACAGGGGGCCTGGAGCCTCTCCCAGGAGACTTGAGGCGAATGCCCATCCATGGCAGGGCACACATTCGTACACAGGCTCATTTACACACTACGGGAAATTTTGGAAAACCAATTGGCCTAGTCTGGTTGTCTTTGGACTGTGGGCGCAAAGCAGAAATCCCGGAGAAGAACATGCAAACAGACCTGATGGGGGATTCGAACCCAGGCCCTGGAGGTGCAAGACGACTAAGTAATTTTGCCACAATTATTGCAGGACTTGTTAATATTTAATTGTATGTTGTATCATATTAGTCTTGTCATGTATTATCAAGAATATAATACATTTCTTAATTTAAAAATGTCCTGCTTTTTAACCCTCATCTGTTTTCCAAGATGTGACTCATTCTAGAGTGGCAACCAAAAGTTTTAAGACAACATACTGTATGTGATTTCTTACAGTAACCCTTGTGCACAAAACCTATTAATGATATCACAAAAGTTCTCTTTTTCGGGCAGTGTGTCCATCTCTGCGCAAATGTGGCTAAAACTATGGAATTCTCAAATGAATTGCGTTGAAGTGAAAGTTTTGTGGCAAATTTCTGTACATGATCTTCAGGAAGCAATCAAGCAGGCGTGGATTCAGCGAGTGACACCAGAGTACTGCAGACGTCTTTTTGATTCTATGCCGGATCCAGCTGGTTTTAAAGAATAAAAGACTTCATACTAAATATTGATTGTTGTAAAGCAATTTTGTTGCATAAAGGCAATAAAAATTTCATATCCTGATTTTCATTATTGAAAAAAGTCATTAAAACATTGACTTTTGTTTCAATACTTTTGTATATCTGCACGTGGACAACAGTTCATAGCTGGCATGCTTTGATTTATTTTGGAAAACAATTTCTCATTTTTATTGAAATGAATAACATTTAATGTACTCCAATCCGGTTATGAAGTGAAGCAAAGTACAAATAAATGATGTTGCTTCTTCTGGAGACTTTGATCTTAAAAGCGTAGAGCAATGCTCATACCGGATTTGACTTAAGTGCATATGGAGATCCTCAAAGATTATCCATTTGTTTTCACGTTACACTACATTAGTAATGAACAATTACAACAACAGTCGGTATACTAATACCTTTTTGAGAGTTTGTTGAATGGTTGCATTTTCTGCATTTTTACATGTCACGCAGGCCTCCGGTCTTAAAAGACGACCCGTTTTGCATTCCTGCTCCACCCGTAGGTTTTGCCATCATTAGGACTGTTATATTTATTCTGCTTTTTGGGGCATATCTTTACAATTTGTTTCTGATCATTAGTGCCTTAATAAGCCTTTCTCCATTTGATTTAATTTCACCCCCCTTTTGATCATATTCTGACCCAGATATTATGCTGTTATTTTTATTCTGATTGCACGCTGTCTTGTTCCCTGCCACATTTTGTCCCCTGCTGCTTGCACTGATGTTAATTCACAGCTAATGACACCGTGCATGCATTATGCCTCCTACATGATACATTTACTTTATAGGAAGTAGTCTAGGAGAAAACTAATTGTTCAGGAAGTCTTCATGTGGCAATTGACTATGGCAATGTAATGTCTATAGCTAATTAGAGACTGGTCCCACTCCATTTAAATTAATTATAGGATTCTCTTTTCACATTTTCATTTTGAGCTGCTATATGAAACTGAATGGCTTAAGACAGAGCCGGTGCATGTTATTATTTATTTACAAGACCTCTTATAGACGGGACCTTCATACATTACTGTTATTGCTTATATACAGTGATTTATGTTACAAAATATATATTTGCTATAGATTTGTATTGTTTTGCTCATTTTCTGTGATGCATTTGACGTTACTCGCACTCTGGCACTGCTGGAAAAAACAATGCATTAAAAATTAGGACTATAAACACAGTTTTTAAGCATGGCAGTCAATCAGGCTTGAAATAACAGCACCCTGTGTCATTGCTTTACCAATCGCTTTCATGGTCTGCACCCAGTTGGCTTTCTAAAACCTCCTCTCTCCTGCAGCAGTGTGCCAGTTGGTGGCCATGCACGCGTGTGTTTTGCCCACTTCTATCCAATCACCCCTTGGAAATGTCACAGCAGGATGTCATCAATTAGTATTGAAATCAAATCTTTCCTATCCTCTTCAGGGAAAAGGTAGCCAGGGGTGGTACAAATTTTATGCTTATTTAAACCTCACTATGCAAACAACCAGCAGGTAAGCTCCTCTGGAAATTGGTGTCAGCTGTGAGTTTCTCAACACAGGATTGTGTCTGCAACCCTGAAACCACCTTGATGCCTTCTCAGGTTTTTAAGCACAGTGTGAGGTAAGGTAAGTAATACTGCACACATTAACAGTATTTTTTCCCCCCTCACACCTCAGGGAGGAATATCAGCTTTGATGACCAGAAAGTGTATACTGTACGTGCTAAGCCTGTGTTGCCTATGCACTGGTGACTTGGTTTTGTCTACTTCGCAGAAGCACAAATGTATAAGGTCAAAGAAAAGCAACATACATGCCCACTGGATCAGACCGATTTATGTATGCAGCTTTCAAGTGTCACTCTAGACTCCCACCGCTCTAAAGAATCAAGTCACTGTGTATACAATGTGCCAAGTTAGTGTTTAGAGATACCCAACCCTTGATGGAATCACAAGGGAAGTTTCAAGGGGAGGAAAAGAAATGAAGAGAATGTCTAGGGGAAAGTTTCTTGGATTCCTTGCTGTCGGAGGTCTCGGGTCAAATGCTGTTAAAAGCATCAGCAGATCATGCAGAATGTTTCATTAAAATATGTTAAGTTTATTCAGGTTAAAGCCTGGCTTCGCTTTCTCAGTGGTAGGCTTCTTGCCTGACATGCAAAGAGCGCCGGTTCAATAATTCCCTGCCAACGCTCCAAAAGCCCAGTCTCAAGCTCGGATTAAAAAAAAAAAAAAAAACGGAATAGTTACATGGAGACTTAATAATAAAAATAATAATGTGCAGATCGCATGATCCCCTGTGGCAACATGACATTGATTCTGTGACAAATAAAGATCTGGCAGTATGTGAGCACTGCTATAGCAATGATCTAAAAGCCACCAACAGGAGGATGATGGCAAATAATTACAAACCTGTGCACCAAATACACTATCAAACAAAAACTAAACAAACAAGAGCATGTTTTACCTTGATAATGAGAACTTTCTTTTTTGAGATATATATTTTATATAATATATATATATATATACTGTATTTTTGCATTACAGTGATTGGCAATCTAAGCAGAACATAGAAATTAAATCACAGGTTAGCTAAACTAGAGAACGTGCTACCACATGACCAGTTACAGAACTCAACCAAAGTGATCGAAGTTCTCATCCTAAAAGACCAATGTAATTGCAGTGCAAAATCCTAGAAAGACAAATCTCTGGTGTTTTTCTTTCTTTTATTTAAATCAAGCATTCCTGAATTAAATTAGCACCTTTAAATTAACCAGACTCTCTTAAATCAGTAAGTTTATTCTCTGTTGCTCATTACAGGAAAAGCACAAATTTGTGCAGCGCTCTTTAAATAAAACCATCCCCCAATTTGTCCCCTTTAATTGAAACCTCTAGAGATAAACACAACAGGCGAATATGATTAAGTTAATAAGGGAGGTGATTCTTCCCATATTTTTACACAGTGTTCTTAATAATGAGAATATATAATAGTGAAAAGAAGTAAAACAGTTTCATAGATAGATAGGTAGTACGGGGCAAAATGACAAACATTTAAGTCGACACAGCCGATCCGCGCATTCAGCTTGGCACAGGTTTTCCACCGGGCATGACCTTCCTGTTCTACTCAGGCTTGGGACTGAATAAAAAAGCCAAAATACCAATACCAATATGTTTGGGATGATTGGGGCCTCTTTTATTTATTTATTTATTTTTATCAAAGATGACAACTGTAGCTACAGACATAGCCATTCTCAGCAGGAAATAGGTCGCACTAGATTCACCTGCTGATTTTTTGTGTTTCCTGCAGTTTCCTTTCTCCACTCCTTTTCTCCTTCGTGCTCACAAGGAATCTCGCTGGACAGGTTTTATGTGGCAGTGAAACCTGTTATGCAGAATCACTTGGTGTGCTTGGACAATTTTCTCCATTCATTGGAATTGCTCTGATTGGCACACAGGAGTGAAGGACATTAATTGTTTCCTTTTCTGGCAGACATAAAAAATGTGGACCACCAGAAGGCTGAATTGATTTTCTATTGATAATGGGGGCAAATGCTGTGCAGCTCCTTTATACCTCTTAAAAGTCATTCAGGTTAGGCATTTCAGAAACATACACTGGTATTAGCTAACCCTAAAACGTAGTCAGGTCTTTTAAATGTCAGACATTCACGAGAGAGAGAGAGAGAGAGACTCACACATCTGATATCTCATATGGCATAGTGTTCACAGGCCCCGAATGTATTAAATCTACAAAACTCCATACTCACCCACAGTTCCAGACGTCATCGTTATCATGGGTGCAGTTCCATTAGATTCCATTCTCATTGAGTCGGGGCCTCAGAAGCATGTGAGGAAAATGTCCGTAAGAAAGATTGAAGGGGACAGCTGAGAAAGAGAGAGGGAGTGGATGATTAGAGATGATATGGTGCCTGTTGAGGGAGAATCTGAAGGGAGGAGGGAAGGATTGCTTTACTTGGATCTCAAATCACAATGGACACAGAGGGAGGAAATGGCTGAAGGCTTGTGTTACTTTTTCTGTTCCAAGAGTAATAACTTGCATCTGTTATTTTGTAATGCCATAAAAACTTATCTTTGTGTCCATAACTTTCTCCCTACAATCTAAGTTTAAAATGGATCTAGCTCGGACTGAATGTTTGTACTCGGCTTATAGCTTTTTCCACATTTGCTTTTGCTAAACGTCTATTTAGCTATGAAAAGAGTCTGAGAATTTAAAGCCACTTACTGTACAATTATCAGCTCCCTAACTTTATTAACGCATAACACAATTTCCATTCAAATCGAAGAATTAAAAACACACCTTTCTAATGCACCCACTGCGAAATAGCTTTCACACAAAAGATGCAACAAAATCCAAAATGTTTTTTTTTTCATGCTGTAAAGTTCCACATGAAGCTCTTAATGTTAGTGCCAATTACTCCAAGAGTTGTAAAAATTCAATAACTCGAAAACATCATCAGAAAAGAATAAAAAACGAAATAGACTTAATCTGCTCTTCCTGGCCTTTATTTTGGTCACCGTTCTGACAGTTAATAAATGCTAGAAGAAGAGAAAATGGAGCTGAGAGACTGCTTTAGTGCCTTATCACACTTGTTTCACTTTTGTTATTCGCCTTTACTCAAAGGCCTTCAAGGTTCTTACTGTACCTGTTACCTGTTTGCCTTAATCAGAGCGTTGACTTCTGTAAAAAACTCAATCACACATATCTACATATTTACTAGTGAACTGTGAAATTGCCTGGTGAGCAAATGCACCAAAGTTTTTTTTATTCTGTTTTAATTCCCCATTTGTTAAGTCTGTCAGGTAGAAATCAACTTTTATTAACTCAGCTGTTAAATATTTGAGAATGAAAACTGGGTCTAAAACTGCTTTTTTTTTTTCCTCACACTTTTTATATTCTAAAGAAAGCAGCACGGTGGCTTTGTGGATAGTATTGTCGCCTCGCACCTTCAGGATACGGGTTCGATTTCTGATGACAAACATTGGGTTCGGGGTCAGTGTGCATTAGAGTTTGAATGTTCTTGAATGTACTTGGTGGGTTTCCTCTGGGTACTCAGATTTCCTCCCACAGTCCAAAGACATGCAGATTAGGCTAGTTGGTATTCTCAAATTGCCCATGATCTCTCTGTGTTTGTGTTCACTGCAATGGCTTGGCACCCTATCCAGGGTGTACCCACCTCATCTCCTTGGATAGGCTCCAGGCCCCCGAGACCCTGTATACAGAATAAACTGTATGTACATAAATGTAAGTGCTTATGGGTAAATGCGCTACATATGGATTACAACTAATAATGATAATAAGGACAGGATTAAGAGTTTGCTTTACTGCCCTAATTTAGTTCAATTAAATTTTATTTGTATAGTGTTTTAACAATGAAAGTTCATGAGGAAACACCCTAGAGAGGAACCAGACGCTGCAGGGAACCCATCGTCATTTGGGTGACATCAGACAGTGTGTCCATCATTCAGTCGCTGCTATATCTGTGTGCATTAATGTTGAAAGTATCAATTATATAACAGGAAAGGTGTTCAAGTTAACAGAAAGTAGACCTTCACTGATGGAGGCTTGGGTACAAAAACAAACAAAAAAAACCCCAACAATTTCCTGTCAGTCCTAAATCTGTTTTAATATTAGGGAATGTGAATATGCTGCCCTGCAATAGCATTATCCGGTAAGCATCGGTAGCAAAATCATTCAGAGATGATTCATTTCCCTCAGTAACAGGTGGTACTGTAGGTTCTGAGTCATCATCTTGCTACAGTGTGAACTCCAATCCACTGTTATTGTTTAAACATATTGGTTGGTCCTGAGGGCTTGAAACATGTTGTTGACCCTTCCCTCTGGTGCCATTTCACACACACACACTTACATCATCAATGAAGACTAGCGAGTCAGTTCTCCGGTAGGACTCTAAGTCAGGATACTAACATGCCGCGGATCATGCGTTGGATCGTGAGCAGCTCTATTTCTTTTCCGTATGTTCCTCATTTCAGTTCTCTGAGACTCTCTGAGTATCTTCAGCTCCACTCTATCCACAGACTTGTAGAGTTCCTTTCTTGTGGTCATACTTCCGAGAAATAACATGCTTCAGCTTTCTGATCTGAACTGGCTCTCCATGTTTCCTTTCTGCTCTTAAATATAATAGGACTCATCAAGGACAATCATAGTCACCAAATGCCTTGCCCTTGCTCACTTTAAAGCTACTCCTGTGAATTGACGTGTTGATGACACATCTTGACAAGACATGTTTAAATCTTAATGGTTTAGACTAAAACAAGGTTCTTCTTGTCACACAACTTTGAAATTTATAAAGGATGACATGATTACCGTTTTCTTTGAGGATTTGATTAGTATAGAATTAAGATGCTTTAATCTGTATTTGTGGGGTCTTTTCTGGCAGAGGTAAAACATTTGAACACCAAATGTTAACAATGAAAAGACATCCATGTCTGAATCAGCATACAATTCTAGACACCTCATATCTCTTCTTAGGCTTTAATTACTCTAAAGTATTGTTTTTTGTGGATATTTGTTTTGAAGAGATATCTGTTTTGATATATTACATGATTTTGTTGTTTTCCCAGTTTCCCCATGCTGCATTGCTTGAGAGGTGATTGTAACAGCTGCACGATTTTACAGCTGTAGACCATTTGTTAACTCTCTCTCTTAAAGAAAAATAATCGTTGCCATTAAAAATCCATCCATCCATCCATCCATCCATCCATCCATCCAGTGAGGTCAATAAGTATTTGATCACCCTGTGATTTTGCAAGTTCTCTTACTTAGAAATCATGGAGGGTCTACAAT
>JAQQZS010000035.1:4200343-4211696 GCA_030068045.1 Platyallabes tihoni
GGGCACAAGGCGGGGTACACCCTGGACAGGGTGCCAATCCATCGCAGGGCACACACACATACTCATTCACACACTACGGTCAATTTGGGAACACCAATTAGCCTAACCTGCATATCTTTTGACTGTGTGAGGAAACCGGAGTACCCGGAGGAAACCCACCAAGCACGGGGAGAACATGCAAACTCAATCGAGCCTGGCCGGGGAATCGAACCCAGACCCTGGAGGTGCAAGGCGACAGTGCTAACCACTACACCACATAGTGAATTATTTTTATTTTATTTAACATGAAGCTAAGTCTGAATATACAGTAAATAATAACATTTATAATAAATAATAAACACTTATTCTCATGGGGTGCTGCAAGTGGCTACTTCTGTAATTTTGGTTTTACAGATGAAAGTGTGTGTGTGTGTGTGTGTGTGTGTGTGTGTGTGTGTGTGTGTGTGTGTGTGTGTGTGTTAGCATTGAGCTTGGTGGAGCATGGAAAAAGGATTGTTTTTCATTTTAGTGGTATGCAGAGTTTTTTTTTTATTATTATTATTTTTATATCCTCTAAATGGCAGAATTCCCTTTCAAACTCTACACCAATGGGTATCAAAAAATAAAAAATAAAATAATCGTCATATACAAGAGGAGATCCTAGAAACATCTCACTCATTGGTCCAAAGCAGAAGGTGTTTACCTGGAGCAAGGTAAAAACAAATGTGACTTTTTGACATGACCTTAGTATAACGTCAGTTTATCTGAATATCTGCTCATTTTGTCAGCGAGAGGACAAATTGTATATATTCAAATAATATTTCTTTCACATTTGTTATTGTAATGGTGTTAAATAAGGAGACGGGGTAAGTGCATATCTGAACTGTCATGAAGTATTCTGTGTAAGCAGCAGGTTATTAGCCCTAATTTTAGATGGCACAATAATCTGTCACCTGTCAGGGCTTGGCTAGATTTACAGTTGGACTGAATAATGCGGATATTCACTTGACATATCAGATACGTAAAAAAAAGGAAGAAAGAATAAGGAGTAAAAGGAATATAACTAATGTCTTATAAATGATTATGCAAATCTTGCAGTATGCAATGATTATGCAATATGCAGAACAGCACATACCATTATAAGGAGAGAATAATACATTCCACCAGAAAACAAACAAGCTCCGGGCTCATTTGTGCTAAGATGAAAGGGAATATGTTTATAAATGTACTTCACTTTTTTTTGATTAATGGACCAATAAAGGAATGTGAATGTAATCCTCAAGTCGTCATCATTTGCATTGAGCATGAATATGGAAATATATATACTGTATACACCTACCGGGCTTTAGGTACACCTTTTCAACACTAAATATCTAATTAGCCAATAACATGGCAGCAACTCAAGGCATGTAGACATGGTCAAGACCAATGGTGAAAGCTCAAAACAAGCACTGAACATTGCATGGTTGTTGCTGCCAGAAGGGCTGGTCTGAGTATTTCTGAAACCGCTGATCATCTGGGATTTCCACACACAATCATCTCTATGGTTTACAGAGAATGGTGTAAAAAAAAAAAAAATGGAGAAAATATCCGGCGAGGGCTCTTCTCTGGACAACAATGCCTTCATTGATGCCAGAAGTCAGGAGGAAAATGGCCAGACTGGCTCGAGCTGATAGAAACGCAACATTAAATCAATTAACATGTCCTTACAACTGAGGTAAGTCAGAGAACTTCTCTGAACACACAACACATACAGTAGAACCTTGAACCTTGAATTTGCTACAGCAGCAGCAGACTACATCAGGTGCCGCACCTGTCAGCTACGAACAGGAACCTGATGCTATAATTTGCATGGGACTCACCCAAAATTGGACAATAGAAGATTGGAAAAATGTTGCCTTGGCTAGTAAGTTTCAATTTCCACTGCGAATCTCAGATGGTATGGTCAGAATTTGGTGTTAACAACATAAAAGCATACTGCCTTGTATCAACGATTCAGGCTGCTGCTGATGGTGTAATGGTGTGGGGAAGATTTTCTTTGCACACTTTGGACCCCTTAGTACCAATTGAGCTTGGGTTAAATGCCAAAGCCTACCCAAGTATTGTTACTGACCATGTCCATCCATTTATGACCACAGGATAATGCACCATGTCACAAAACTACTGTAAAATCATCTCAAACTGGTTTCTTGAACCTGACATTGAGTTCACCGGAATCAAATGGTCTCAGAGTCACCAGATCTCGAGCCAATAAAGGACCTTTGGGTTGTGGTGAACCAGGAGATTCACATCAGAGATTTGCAGCCAACAAATCTGCAGAAACTATGTCAATATGGACCGAAGTCCGTAAGGAAAGCACCTTGTTCTATGCCATAGTAATAGAACGACTGAGCACACAGACAGCTCTTTGACATCTCCTTAAAGATGAATATCTCATGTCAGTTGTAGAAAATCATGTACATTTTAAATGCAATGAATGTGGATCATCTTCATAATATTCCAAATGAAATGTACTGAAAAGTTATTTATGTATTTCCTCTGATCTGACCCGTCATTTTAAATCGTTTAAATTATTTTAAACATGTGAAGCGAACTCCAAATAGTTGGACACATGGGAGCCTTGTTGCACACTCTCTCTATGATCTGAGATAGGGGTCATGCTGAAATACTGTACAGCTTATCTTTTTTTTTTTCTCTTTTTCTTTTATTTTTTTTGCTGACTGAGGACTCTATAGGACACTCAGTTTTGACTAGTGGGTTGTGCCTTGGCGGGATATTGTTGTCTAATTATATTGGGTCAGCAGATTTTACAGCCACGCTACCGGACAATGGGTAAAGTGCTATGATGGGTTCTCGAGGGACCTGCATAATTTGAAACGGTCTGATGAGTTTAAGAAAAATGCACATCCACCTCTCAGCCATATGGGAAATGAATATGGATTAAAGGAATGAAATGGAGGCATTATACTAGTGTTTGTTGTGGTAATGGTAAAATAATAATAATAAATAAAATTAATAATAAAATTCAAGACCATTTGAAATGAGATCTACAAAGTTTTATGAATATAATATGGGGAAAAATGCATTTGAGTGACATTTGATTAATTTTATTTATTTATAAGCTACCATTTTATCATCAAACTGAATTGAGTCGAGCAGCACTTATTATTAACAACTCCAATAATATTGCATTGGTTGTGCTTACATATCCAATTCTGCTTGTGCCAACTTTCTAACATATTATATCTTATTTTTAATTTGGGACCCACTTTTATTCAAAATGACTTGCATTTCAGCTGAACAAATGATGGTTAAAGTCCTTACTCAAGTAGCCAACACTGTCAGTTTGCCAGGATCGGCCTTTAAACTCCTCCCTATAGAGCTTTTGCTTTTTCCCTTTCTAGTAGAGTGAAGTGAATTTTTTGAGATATCGAGAATGCAAGACTTCAGATATGGGAATAAACTTTAAACCAGAAGGTAAAATGTTGTTTTGCAAAGTAAAAGTAAGTAAAAGTAAAACTTTGCATTTTATTGCCTGTACTTTAGAAAGATTTCATACTGTACTTCCATTCATTATCTATACCACCTGGAACATATTCTAAGGGACTCGGAGCACAAGGCATAGTACGCACTGGATGGTATGTCAGTGTATGACACGCACACAGACAGACTCACCTATCCATCATACACTATGAGCAACGTGGTAATCAACCAAGGTTGATTGGACTACGGAGGAAACCTAGCAAGCATGAGGAGGACATGCAAACTCCACGCACAAAGGGCAGAGGCGAAACTCGAAAGGCAACAGTGCTGAACATTGATCCACTAATCCAATTAAAATTTTATATTTGATTTATTACATTTAAATGAGACTTTTATAGCTGACTAATCTACCTGTAAATAATGACTTATGAAATAGCAGTACATTATTCTAAAAGCTAGCATCGCACCCAATCGGGTATCTTTATTTGTTAGTTACTGTAATTGGTTTGGCTCTGGTTTGCTGGTTTGGATGAACTTCAGCATCTGGAGATTATTCTAAATATGCTGAGTATAAAGCAGGCTTTATTCAAGATGGCCACTTGTGTGAAATTGGAGATGCACTTCAACATAATCAGAAATCCGATGACGTCGTTCATAATCTAAATAACATCAGGACAAAGACGAAACTGTGGAGTACAGGCTTGCCTTCAGGAACAAAGGACAAGAAAACCACTGGACTTGCTCTTCCTTTGCAGAATTCAGCCCACTTTGTCTTGCCTAATCTGACATTTTTGCTGATGCTTCTCAAGTTCTGATAAGGGCATATATCCAGGCATACTGGGAACAACAACAACAAAAAAAACATATGAGTCAGCCATTTTGTTACTGCTGCTCGCACTACGACCACTAACCCTGCCCTTCACCCAACCCTTGACCGATTGTAACCTTCCATACTATAGCTTGTAATAATTCTGACGAAGCCTGACTTGACACTATGTTGGGCGCACAGTCTTACCCAGGTAGTGATGAATTCTGCATAGAACCTGGAGGAGATCCAGATGTCTTTGTCGAACTTTAGGGAACAGGCAGACACTCTTCGAATATGTTTAAAAGAGCCCTCTGTTCTCATTTCCTCATTCATATTCTGTCACTGGAGCGACTGTCACTCTTGGTGCTTTGATGACAAATGGTGGCATCGTGCTCCACGCCATCTGTGCCGCATTAGGACTATGGCGACAGTGTCAGCCTTGATAAAGCTGCTAAACAGAGGTGGACATTTTAAACCTGGGCCACTCGGTGGGCCATTTCAGATTAAAGAACGATGACCTGTCACTCAGAAACACATCACACACTTGCAGAGCTCCGGCATGAATGCTTCAACTCCCACATTCTGCTCGAGGGGAGCCTCTCAGACTCAACAATGTGCGCCCCCCCCCCCCCACACCCCGTCCTCTCAACAAGGGTGTGGTGGAGAGATGGTGGTTATATTTCAAAATGCTTTGACAGCACTCATTGCATATTCATGCACTTCAAACTTCATGAGCGCAAAAAAGCAGAAGCATGTGTCAAATACGAGGAAGATTAAAAAGACCAGCATTTGATTGCATGCTTTATGAGGTGCTCAATTTCCTAATTCTAAGAAGAGACCTCATGCATCTGCCTTCCTTTACATAAACATTGTTATAATTAGTATGCCCTATGGTAGTGGCGGTGATGTTTAATCTTAGTCAAATAATCAGGAACTGTGTATTCTCATTCTCAACAAGAATGAGCAACGCAGTGCAATAGTAATAAAAAATATATATATAGTATTATTACACTATTTTTGGATGTAGCTAGCAAAAAATCGAAGAAAGCGCTGTTACTGACAGCAAATCACATACCTGTCAGTTCACAGCTCACAATTGAGAACTAGAAGGTATGAGAAGGTGTAACATTACAATATTTCCCGTCAGGAACTATGTGTATGTCTAAAATTATCATATCTAAGATAAATGATGATCTCTTGTTATGAGGTAAACTTTTTTTTTTTTTTTTTGGTTCCATGGGGGCTTTGTGATAATTTAACAATCGACTGTTTTGTAAATTCTCCTGCAGAACTCTGTGGCGGATCCGTCTAACGCTGCACGGACTCGATGGCTGATGGAGTATGAAGAAAATAATTGGGTTCCCTGCCTCATATTGAACCATCGTATTGCTCAAGGTAATGGATGAAAAATGTCTGTCACTTCTGCATTCACTTGCTAACATCTTTGCAATAATAATTTTCTAATATGGGAGGAAATCAATTCTCTCTCCATGATACCACCTCCCCCTTACACACACACACACACACACTTCTGTTGTTTCCAGATACCAGAGCGAATGAGAGCATATGCATCAGACACAAAGCCATTTGCTGCCATTTCTCCCGAGGTAATTCATTTATTGAGCCTAGTGGATGTCCCGATCAATGCACGCCTAAATTTAGAGGACGGTTCCACTTGGGCCATAGTCACTATTCCGTGGTAATCGGTCAATGTGATATTTATGACAGCAGTATTAGGGGTAGACAATCTTCTCCGCAGCAGAGGTCAGTGTGTTGATGGGTGCAGTAATGTGATGGCATTGAGCATCTTAAAGGAGAAGAACCTCGTTGAATAGTTTGTAAAAAGCATAAAATTATAGGTTTACATCATTTCCAAATTAAATGGAATTTAATTCAGAAATTATGTAATGTCATGTAATGTCAATGGCATGTCTTTAGTCATTAGTGTAAATCTGATACAGTAATTTAACTAAAAACTTTGACTCATGATACTAAAATATTGCATTAAAAGGCTTCAATAAATATTGTCCAAACAATACTTTTCAAGCGGTTTAGAAACTTGTACAATTTGATAGAACACACTCCCTTGTCTGCTTCATTAGCGAGATTTTTTACACCTGCGTGTTCGGCCAATTATTTAATCAGTCGGTCAAGTAATGAGAGTATTAAACATCATTTCAGACTTTGTTTTTTTTTATTACACAAAACATTCTCTAAATTGAGGGGAAAAATCAAACAAAGAAACAAACAGTCTGTTAATCAGTGTTGCTGTGGGTGGGAGGAGAACGGCCAAAATCTTTCAAATTAACGTGAAGGCAATTATAACTCAATCACTTTTAACAACCATGGTGATCAGAAAAGCATTTCACAATACAGAAAAGCATCAATCTTTGAAACAGATGTACTACAACAGCAGAAGACCAAGAACAGGAATTTGAGGCTACAGTGGGCACAAAAAAAGGCGAGTTCTTGCTATGTGCTAGTGGTGCAGTGGGCAGTATGTGGTTTTACATTGTCCTGTAAAAAAAAGGATTTTTTTTTTTTTTCTATTAAAGGAAAGGGCCATTAAAGCATTTCATGGGAGGCCAGCTATTCAGACGTGAAGCAGACAGTCTGATCATGGCTCCGGTCGGTGTACTGAGAAAAAAAAAAAAAAACCTTCTACCCTGATGGTATTCGAGCACTAGAAAAACACTATTATAAGTGCATTAGTGTAGCAGGAGATTATATAGAGAAACAAAGGGAGTTTTTAACTCTCACCACTGTGTTCTGTTATTCGAAATGATCAAAAGTCCCGGTTTGGCTTGAACAATAAATGTGATGCATATAAACATAAAATGCTGCATTGCTGCCATAATGCAGGGTAATAAAATACAGTATTATTAGTGTTTTAGCAGCATGTTTAAGTGAGAGGCATGTGCAAAAGAAGTTAGTGTGTGTGTGTGTGTGTGTCAGTCTGTTTCCTGGATATTCCCTAGAATACAGGCCTGAATGCTTTGGCACCTTTTATTCCAGATTGCATAATGGTTATGAGTGTGTGTATGTGTGTAAGGGGTGTGTAGGGTCATCCACAATGCTGGTGGCTTTACAGATGCAGTATGTGGTGTAAATGTCTATGATGGAGGGAAGAGAGGACACGCTGTCCGGTGCAGGGTCATGCAATACTAGGTATCTTTCAATTCTCATACAGTGATACAAGGTGCTCAGGATGCTCTATATGGTCCATCTGTAGAATGTGGTGTAGAGAGGGGCTTGATGGCAGCTGGGAGAAAGGCGTTTTTGTTTGCTTTTGCAGAAAGTCGATATGCTGGTGGGCTTTCTTGGCTATAAAGATTGTATTAAGGGACGAGTTGAGGTTCTTTGCCAGATGAACACTGAGGAATTTAATGATTTAGTGTTACTGTTCAGCAGGATGGGGGTGGGCATTCCATGAAGTCAACAACTTTTCTGTTTAGTTTTGTTCATGTTCAGGTTGTTGGTTCTACACCTCGTCTTTGTGTGCTGACTCAGTATTCTTGCTGATGAGACCCACTAAGGTTGTCTAGTGATGAACTTAATGATGTGGTTCGAGCGGTACATTGCTGCACTGTCGTGGGGCAGCAGAATAAACAACAGTGGACTGAGCACACAGTCATGGTGGTGCTGGAGATTTTGCTTCTTTGCTAAAGTGCTCCTGGAACAGAACTCATTCGTTAGTAGGGGACAACCTGTAAAAGTCTTGGTATAGAGTGGATTGTCATGGATTATGACAACCAAGTGAATAATACATTTTGCGTGTGTGTGTGCGTGTGTGTGTGTGTGTGTGTGTGTGTGTGTGTGTGTTTATGATCAGTAATCAGGTGAGTTGTAGTATGTTTTCTGAAAGTTCAGTCTAGTTCTAGTCCTCTAGGGCCTTTAGGTTGCACTGCATTATGGAAACCACATTATCAACAGGTGGGTGCTGTCCGATACAAAAAAAATCCTCCTTATCCCTCAATCACCTACTCACTAATCATTTATACCACTTAATCCTGTATACAGAATCACAGGGGCCTGGAGCCTATGCCAGGAGACTTATGGCGTAAAGAGGTGTACACTCTGGACAGGGTGTCAATCCATCGCAGGGATATACATACATACATACATACTGTACATACACACACACTCATACATACACTATACAGTACATACATACATACATACATACATACACTCACACGCTCATTCACACACTATGAGCAATTTGGGATTGCCATTAGCCTAATCTGCATGTGTTTGAACTGTGGGAGGAAACCAGACTTCCTGGAGAAAACCCACCAAGCACAGGGAGAACACGCAAACTCCATTCACCCACCCGAGGCAAAATTGAACCCAGACCCTGGAGGTGCAAGGCGACAATGCTAAACACTATGCCATCATGTGGCCGCTCTTTTACCTCTGTTTGAAAAAAGAGATATAATAACAATATGAAATTTATTTATTTATTTATTTAGCCAGAGTCTAAAACACTAATTGGAAGGATAATCCATAACATTGGTCCATGGTAATAAAAAGCTCTTTCCTCCTGCTGTACGGTGTCAATAAGGTGCCAACAAACTGCCTGCACTATAGAATACCAGGAATTCAGTTACAGTAGGTATAAAGGCCATTTAGTGCTTTATAGGTCAATAGAAGAATTTTAAAATGTATATGAAATTGCCAATGTACATTTGATAGGACTGGATAATCACTGGTGCTCACATCTGGTTCTAGTAAGGACTGCCACATTCTGGACTAACTGTAGCTTTGTCCAAGAAAAGCATCAACTGGTTTCTCTGCATTATGAAGTGACTTTTTATTCTTATTTCTTATATCTTCTTATTCTTATATCGAAAGCTATCCTACTAACATTACCTATGTGAGCGTCAAATGTAGGATTGGAATCAATAATTACACCAAAGTCTTTTACTGCTGCACATGACAAAACATACTGTAAGGGCCATTCAGAGGTAGTACTATCAGGAAGTTTACTTCTAGCCACATGTGGTTCTAGTAGCAATACTTCTGTCTTGTCAGAATTAATTATAAAGAACTTAATAAACGTTTGGTTTCTAAGGGCTATTACGCATCTCTTAATTTTATTAAGCTGGTGTCTTTCATCTGCCTTTGCTAAAATATACATAACTGTGTGCCATCAGCATAACCATGGAAACGTATACCATGTTTACTATTGATATTACCCAGAGGAAGCATATTTTGAAAAATAAAATCTATACTAGTGCAGATATCTTCGTTGCTGAGCTAGAAAACACAGACAACTGGAAAAATGCCCAACACCCAAAATAATTAGTACCACAAGGACATTATACTACTGTGATCTGCTAGCGTCTGCATGGCTATAGATCCTGTTATGCATTATGCACAGAGGACACTGAGAATTGAGTTAATATTAAGTGTCGGGTGCAATCATTTCTAGTCAGTTTGACGCTTATATGAATAACGCATTCTCGAGTACCAAGTATCAGCAGAATGAAATTTTACAGTAATCTTTATAAATAATGCAATAAATTTACACTGCAGATTATGCTGATTACACAATCTAGTTTGAGCAGCCATTTGCACTTAGCATCTACAGTATATGATTACTGGCAAGAAACTACAGGTGAATAAGGTGATTTCTATTTTAACATTAGATGCAATAATCAGTCCTCTGATATTCTTACAAGTATATTTTGGATACATTTTTTGAATGCACTCTTCACTTTTTGATACACCTGTTCAATTGCTCTTCAACATTCAGTATCTATTCAGCCAATCTCAATGCATTTAGGCATGTCGACATGGTCAAGACAATCTGCTGTGAAAAGTTTAAACCAAGCATCAGAATGGGGAAGAAAGGTGAGCTACATGACATCGAATGTAGAATGGTTGTTGGTAATTCCGAAACCGGTAATGTACTGGAATTTCACGCAGGACCCTCTCAATAGTTTACAGAGGATGACCTGAAAAAAAAAAAGAAAATATCCAGTAAGCATCTGTTCTCTGGGTAAAAATACCTTGTTGATGGCAGAGGTCAGAGGAGAATGGCCAGACTGATTTGAACTGATAGAGAAAGGCAACAGTAACTGAAATAAATAACTTGATCTCGAGGTATGCCAAAGAGAATCTCTGAACACATGTTGAACCTTGAAGCAGACAGGCTACAGCAGCTGAAGACCATGGCGGGGTACCCAACCATCTCAGCTAAGAACAGGAAACTGAAACTACAATTTCTGTGGGATCACCAAAATTGGACAATAAAAGACTGGAAAGTTGGAAGTTGCCTGGTCTTGTCTCGATTTCTGCTGAAGCAATTAGCTAGCTCTTAAGCAACAAGAGCATGGGTCCATCCTACCTTGTATTCATGGTTCAGGTTGCTGGAGGTGGTTTAACAGGCTGGTGTTTCTTCGCACACTTTGGGCCACTTAGTACCAACAGAACATTGTTTAAATGCCACAGCCTACCTGACCACAAAGTCAAATCACCCAAAGTCCACAGTCACCAGATTTTAATTCAGTAGAGTATATTTTGGGATGTGGTGTAATGCAAGAATCATATCCTGGATTTTGATTCAACAAATCTGCAGCTACTACATGAACTACGTTCTATCATGTCATTATGGACTAAAATCTCTAGGGAATGTTTTCATTGTTGAATCTATACTGCAAAGAATTAAGACAAAAGGGGGTTCAACCCAGTACTAGTAATGTCTACCCAATGGATGCATACTGGTGCATGCAGATTAGGAAACATGCTTTTCAGGTTTAAACACTGCATGCTCAAAAATTTTGTTGATAACTAACTGAACACATGTGGACATCACATTTCATATTTAATCGCTTCTTTAACGTTATAATAACCACCACTCTTTCCCACTGGGAAGGCTTTTCGCTAGAATGTGGAGCATGAATGTAGATTTGTTTACACAACCATATACAGGAGTTCCCTTTCAAAGACTTTACTCGATGCTGCGTGAAAACGCTATGGGAACCATTTTGTCATGTTGCCTGTTGTGAAGCATGTGTGTGCAAACACGCCAAATTTTTGGCTATATATAACCTCGGTCAGGTGACGTCATCTGATTAG
>JAQQZS010000035.1:4211796-4222239 GCA_030068045.1 Platyallabes tihoni
CATAGCGTTTTCACGCAGCATCTCGTTCCCGTCTTTTCAGGGAACAGGGTTACAACAAAGTAACCCGAGACGATTTTTCCACTCCAGCCTTACCACAACATGTCTTTATGCATTAACTTTGTGCACAGAGGCACTGCCATGCTGCAACACGCTTATGCCTCTTACTGTAGTTCCAGTGAAGGGAAAGCATACAAAGACATCACAGACAATTGTGTCCAGGTTATGAGTTCCAGGTGGGCGGAGCTTAGTTATCTTTCTTCAAAATTGCTTTCAATTTTCTTTCAACTTACTTCCAGATGACGCAGCAGTTATGAGTGTATTAGACATATTACTGCAGCATTCTGACATTTTTTATTACTATAGCCGGGCAGGGTAGAAACATTATTGATCTGAAAAATGATTGACATGAACTTCATCATTTCTAAAATCTACAGTAGTGCCAAGCCGTAAGATTATCAAGCGTACTCTGTTCATGAATTCTAGCAAACTGAGGACAACAATAAACAATAAAGGGCAGCTAATGACAGGAATATCGCTCGTGGGTGATCTGCATCCTCCCCTTGAACCTCATCCAAAGTTAATTACCTGCTGTGTTTTCTTCGGTGGCTGCTGACACACATGTAATTAGATTAAGATATTCAGCAGAGATACGATTAATCAATGTAATCAGTGACAGATATATTGGGAAGTGCTGGCTGCACCATATTATTGAGCTCCAGGGATGCCTGCAGCTAAAAGCTGCCTGGTACACAACCAGAGATAATGATAGGGTTGCCTTCTTAAGGGGGATGACCAGAGGTTATACTGGATGCATAAAATGCTGAATCAATCCCCCTCCCCCGCCCCCCTTAATGAATGCATTCGTCCACAGATAGATTGTATATAATTGTGTATAAAAGTGTCCAAAAGTTGCTTACTGTTACTCACACATGGCCATATTAATAGGTGGTGATTTACATTTTGTTGTAAACAACACAAGAAGGGAAAAAAGGTGTCTGGAATTTCTCTGCCTGTGCTTGGGTTCTTTTCTCAGCTTTCTCAGTATTATTGAAATCCAGGCATTTTCTGGAGTAGACTTCAGCTTTCCAGGACAGCATGTTAAAACAAGCACTTGCCTTCAAGCCTAGAAGTGCTAGACTAAATAAAACAGATCACATTTTATTTATGATGTAGCATTAAAGCAGGAAACAATGACAAGGATACGGATTGGACTACAAAGACTGCTATACAACAGATTGAAGATGAAGAATAAGCTGAAAGTGATAGACAGGGAACATTGTATTCGGGATAATAAGATTAATTTTTCATCTCTGCAGATTTGTCTATTTAGTGTGGCTGCCAGCTTATATAACAACACTGGGTACCACAGTAGTATGAAGCTAGGAATAATGGGAATGAAAGAGATTCAACGTTTTGATTGAAAGACTTGGTACCACAAGTAGTGGGACAAAAAAATATAAAAATAAATAGCGGATAACTTTTTGCTGCGTGCAGCTCTCTGAGTAGAGCTTATGTTCATAAACATGTAAATATGTGATGTTTTGTGCAAAAAGAGAAATTAACACCACTGCCAGGAGAACTGAGCAACAACTATACAGAATTATGGGCACCCAAGGCACACCCATGCCCGGTGGGAGTACAGGCCAACCCATCCAGTCTTAACACCCCAGAAAATGCAGTACAAATCAATTAAAAAGGTCAACACTGGCCATGAAAGAAAGAACGACACCAGAACACACAATGCACCACTGCGAACAGTATAACAAGAATAAAGTATGTTAACCAATGAAATGCACATAGGTTGTTGCATCAGCACCTCTGTTAGCTGTACTATCTACCAAAATCACTGCAAGGACTTAGGAAGGAACGTCATGCTGTGGTTTTATTGTACATTAAGTATCACTTTCAAAGTCAGTAGAAGTCTGTCTAAATTAGTTAACTTGTGGTTCATACATGAACTTAGTCAATAAAAGTTTTGTTACCATACACAAACCCGTCGCATAAGTTCTGAGTTAGCTAATTCCGCAATTCATTTTGAACCTCTTTTTCCCCCTGGGAATACTTCTGCCGTGATCAAATGTGTCCACACGAGGATCAGCCACCAAGTGATTATGTCCAGTAGTACTTTGCATTCTCTTTCATGTCTCTGACCATTACAGCAGCACATGGACCCCTGCAGGCAAACATCCCAAAGCCGCTGGCCTCTGACTGCTCCAGATCCCATATGTTATGGCTGATCTGTGGATACTTGCAGTAAGGTCATTTATTTAAATGTTCTGTGAATAAAGATGCTACATCAGGATCAATAAGTACACCCAACTTTCTACACATGGTTAATGTTTACTTAATTGTTTAATACTGTAGTTGGACATCAGAAGAACAAAACCTTCAGGTGAGCATAATTTGCATCTGGGTTACAGTATGAGCAGAACTTGCATATGGGACAAGATCTTCTACACCAATCTTGGGAAAATAAGTCTTCACGGAGCTCACTTTGTGTACAATGTCATTGTCATGCTGGAAAAATGTCCAGGCCTCTTAGTTGCAGTGAAGAAAAGATTGGGATCCACATATGAAAGTGATGTTCAGAATTCCACAATCTTGTAGCCATGATGTAACTTTTAGTAAGAGCTACAATAGGTGCTTTTTCAGAACCTATCAGTTCCATTTGCCCCATGCTTGTTTGATATGATTAGGATTGATATTGCACCACTATTATCAACTGTTTAAAGTGCAAAGTTGCATAAAATTAAAGTACAGCTTAAAAGTTTGTAACCAAGTGCTTAGTTGGTTACTCATTAACAGTGGAAGACCAAATGCAGCACTGTTTGTTTTTGACACTTATTTATTTAAGTGTCAAGATCCTGAAAAGCCAAATATGAGGTACATTTGAACAGATTTCTTATTATTGAGGGGAAAAAAGGCCAAAACTGTAAGCCTGCATTGATGTAGCCAGCCAACATGTACAGGTACAAGTCTGCCTTGTTTTTATGCAGTCAGCAACCGCATTAACAATATTCTTTTTTTGCAACTGCATAAAAAACTGTTCCTTTTTGACAAGGCAGAGCCTGAAATCATCTTAGCTCCCGAGTGAATAGCAGTCCAACACCAGCTGTCATGTAAATCAGGGTCAACTGGAGGAAAAGAGAACTGGGATTTTGAAAATAGAGAAATTTTTAAATACATGTTAAAAACAAAGCATTAATATACAGTACTGTAGTTATGTACAGTACAGCAAGTCTGCCAAGGATTATCATCTAAACATGAACACTATAATGACTTACAGCAGATACAATCCCTCCAGAAAACATGAAACTACTAACATCACATCAACTCACCTGTACTCCTCATATTTTATTTATTTCTGAGTTTGAGAGTTACTAACACATGAAAAATATTTTTTTTTAGCAAAATATTATCACTGTAATATCACCATGCAGTACAAAACTAATGTGTGTTGCATTTTGGAAGTCTCAGTTGAAGTTACTAAGAAATTGCACTACTGTATGTTACAGTTTATTTGACAAATATAGTATATTAGAGTCTACTCTGTTTTATAATCTATGCACTCTTAGACAAAAAAAAAAACTTTTGTTTTTGCTGGTAAGGAAAGTCTGCTTGGTCTAACTTTAATTAGTTTTTACAGTCCTTAGAGTCCAGGTACAATATGTACCTTATTATTATTATTTTCTGGTAAAAAAAAAAAATATATATACATACCTAAGGTACAGAACATATCCCCTCGATGTCACTGCTGCAGCAAGGAGAAAAAAGAAAGTTTGGTCTTTTCAGTTGTGAGAGTGTACCGCACTACTCTATTGCAACCTAATTGATGAAAATGCCAGTTTAAGTTATCGAACTAGATATTTAACAATAGACTTTTCACTATAAAAAGTCAGTAAGAGGCATTCCTGGGCGCTTCCCAAAGTTGCAGGGCCCTCCAGGTTCTCACCAATCGTGTGGACACAGGACAGTGACAGTGAAATTGAGGATTGACTGAGCAGTTCTGGTGAGACTGAGAAGGACACGGAGAACATTGGCAAAGAGATGTACGTACAGTACTCCTATAAAGAGTTGGCGAGGTCAAAGAGATTGTTGGTGAGAACTCCCACTAGGGTCCACAGGGCATTTGCGGTACCAGGGTCATTCTCTCATGATGATTTTGCCAAGTTCTGTTCATGGTTGTAAGTCTCTCATCAACCCACCCAAGCTAACTTCTTCTCCATTCTCACCATTAGCAAAACCAAGAGAATTTTCTTCATTCTCACTGTACACTCACCATATACTTGCTGAGAACTCCTTGTTCTTGTCAAAGCTGTCCTCAAATCCATATTCCCGGGATGTAACACCATTTCTAGGACCATTTTAAAAGTTTAAATCTCCATTTTTTTTATTAGACATGTCCGCAGTGGAAACTGTGTCAAAAGCCATATCTAAAAATGGATTACAAACTACATAGACTCCTTGGACTACAATCCTTTCAGACATTCTTAACTATCACATTAACCTGGTATCCATGTGTGCGTACCTGTTCTAGTGTTTTGACACCTGCTGTACCAAGCCTTTATTCAGATTAGTGTAATTAGGGTTTAATATCTGGAATCTCATTGTGTCAAGATATGTGACATCCTGATTTTCCAACACCGGACCTCATACCTGTCATTCAACCTTGACCACATCTACTGTAGCATATGTTTTTGTGTTTGTTGGTCCTTTAAATAAAGGAATTTACCACATCTGTTGCCATGCCTGACAACTATGTTTTGGGTATCTTTTCAACTAAAAGAGTGTCACCATTAATGAGTGTTGCATTTTAAAAACAAGACCTTACAAAACAGTAAATTAAAGTTATAATATTGAAGGCATAAATATTTACACCATGCCAGCAGCTGGTTGTACCACCTGAGCGTATTATTATAGTTTTATTATGTGCTATTCTCAGTGCAATATACTGTAATTAATTAGAGTAAGGTCTGTCTCAAACTATTTATTTTTTTATTATAAATAAATATATAAATGAGCAAAATTGAAATAGAATAAAGACAAAAAAATCAAATAGAATAAAAAAAATTCAAATAGAATAAAGACAAATTGTGGCTTAGATCTTTTTCTAATATTTTTATTGTAGTTTTTTTTATTATAATGTTAGGCCATATTGAAACTATACTCCATTAGCAGTTGATTGAAACTTGAATGGACTGGCTGTTTAAATTAAAACCACTAGGATCTGATGGTGTGGTGTAATGCTCAATGTTGCAAGCCAGGTTCCTTAATATTCTAATTCTGTTTACTGTCCATGTGGCCTTGCTTTCCTGTTTCGCATCACATCTTTTGAATAGTGTTTTGGATTTTTCCACCTGAACTTTATTAAAATAGGTCAGCGTGCAATTGCACTGGTTTCCCCCCTCCAGTTTCTGACAGATTATTTAGCCAATATCATGGATGCAGCAGGAAAACAGAAGAGGCAAGACGCCAGGATCACCCTGCTGCTATTAGAATCAGTTTAATAGCTTATCGATGCTCTGGCTCCTTACAACGGTATTGAATCACATCCAAATACATTCCTATTACAGTGTGGATTTTTTCAAGAAAGTCTAGCAAAACCAAAACCTAAGTAAAAAGAATGGCTTCAGTTCCTGCAGTCACAGCACACCAGCCGCCCACACCTAACGACACCCAAGAGCGCACAAGCCTTGAAAACCTATTACTGAGACTTGGGTTACCGGTTTTCATGTAAGCTCCTTCCCTGGACGTATTGTTTTGTGGTGGGACAATCTGCATGTTGGCTGAACATTGTTGGTCAACTACTGTATGTGCCAATACAATGAGATTATACCTGAGGTTAGTAAGGTAGCCGATTACAAAGAACTCTAGATTAGGGTTAATGGGGGTGCCCTCTTACACCCAACCTCAGGTCTACAGGGTGGCTTCCTGCCTTCATTGCCATGGGGATAAAGTGTCATTCATAGGTACGCTCAAATCGGAGGCCAATGGTTGGCCTGGAAATCCTGACTTTATATAAGATGTGTAAGAATAATTGTAAAAATACCTGTTGAAATTGCATCCATTTCCTGCCTTTTTGACATAAATGTTGCTGCACCCATAAAAACATAGTTATGGTTGGTTTCTGTGTATTTAAATAATACAGTAGGCCAGATAAAATGTTTAAAAGCATCAAAGAAAAAAAACTAATTGAGACTGGAGAGATTTTTCTAAACCCAGCTTATGAAAAGCTAATTTTGTTTTACCAAACACATAGATTATGTATCTAATGTTTGCTTAAGATGTTCCACATATTAGATAATTGATACAATTATATGGTTCTGTAGGGCAAGTTAGAAAATGAATGGTTAATTTATTTAGGACTATTAAATGGGGAAAATTGTTCTGGAAGATTCATTTGATAACAGGAAATAAATATTGTCTAGGTTATTAGTCAATGTAAATAAATAAAACAATAAAATGGGCAACGGAGAATGTGGAAAGTTTAGACACTTCTGATGCAGTCAAAAGGATATTACTGCTGCACCGAGACAACTAGGTAACTTCCTCCCAACGATTTCCTTTAATTAATGCCAACAAAGACGGAGACAGTTCTCATCTTCCTCTTTCCTTCCCCTGTTTTTGAGATCACAGGCCTCACACAGTTGTCATCTTGCGAACTGCAAGGCTTTTTTTTTTTTTTTTAAGGAGTAGCAAATATACATCATATGTTTCCGTTTTTCATATAATAGAATCAATTATGGTCAATACTGAGTGAAAAACATACCTGGTATTTATTAAAGACTTCTGAGCTTTTTTCTTGAAAGACTGATAATGATTCATCCAGCATCTGTCCAGGCTTACTCAACATTGACTTATCTCTGCAGAGCACAAATAGTCTTGTGTCTTAATTTATTCACTTTACCTTTCTCACATCCCTATATATCAGTCCAGTCTTGGAGGCAGTATACTAATATTGGTATTCATTTGCATGAAGCTGGCAACTGGACTTAACATGTGCATTTCTCACTGGCAAATGTCTGATGCGTGCACACACATACATATTTATCTATCTATATATAACTATATCTATCACTATGCACTATATTGCCAAAAGTATTCGCTCGCCGTCTTTTAAATGCATATGAACATGAATAACATCCAATTCTTAATCCATAGGGTTTAATATGATGTTGGCCCCGCCCCCTTTGCAGCTATAACAGCTTCAACTCTTCTGGGAAGGATTTCCACAAGGTTTAGGAGCATGTTTATGGGAATTTTTGACCATTCTTCCAGAAGTGCATTTGTGTGGTCAGACACTGATGTTGGACAAGAAGAGCTGGTTTGCAGACTCCGCTCCAATTCATCCTATAAGGTGTTCTATCAGGTTGAGGTCAGGTTCTTCCACACCAAACTTGCCACATTAAATTGCATTCTTATGCTTATTAAAGAAGCTCAGGGATGGAATTTGTTGTGCTTGATAAAAGTGCAGTTTATTTAATGCGGGACTGATGAGCTGGGCTGGCAAAGGCGGAAGGCGAGGTAACGGAGGAGATGGTCAGGCTGTGGCAATACTTTCTCCAGTGTGCTTCCAATGATCGGGGCACTCCAGAGTTCCTGGAGTTTGTAAAAGTTGAGACAGTCTTAGTTTTATCCCTTGCATAGAACATCACACTCACTGCACTGGCTTTCTGGCCTCCTTTTATAGTCCTGCTTTGACTCCAGTATGGTGAATGAAAACTGGAAACCAGCCTTGCAAGATTATGGCACCCCACCCCTTTTTGAAGTGCCTTGCTGAGTTTAATGCCGGCTTTCAGTGTTTGAGGAGTTTTCACTGTGTAGAGTCTTTAGATGTTATTCTGAGTTCATTCATGAGCTCCTGGATGAGTCGTCTTTGTGCTCTTGGAGTAATTCCAGTAGGCTGGTCACTCCTGGGGAAAGTTCACTCCTGTTCCAAGTTTTCTCCATTTGTGGATAATAGCTCACACCATTGATTGCAGGAGTCCCAAAGTCTTAGAAATGGAATTGTAACCTTTTCCAGACTGATGCATGTCAATTACTTTTGTTTCTCATCTGTTCTTGAATTTCTTTAGATGTGTTGCTTTTTGACATATTTAAGTGTGCTTCATTTTGTCAGACAGGTCCTATTAAGTGAATTCTTGATTTACCTTAACAGGCTAGCAGGATTCAGATTTTAAGATGTGATTTTTTTTCTCTCAATAATTTAAAGTATCATGTACAGTACAAACTGGCTTATGTATTTATTATAAATACATAATTTAATTATTAATTATAATTTAAATTAGTTTGAGCTTAATCATTTGCGACAAATATATATATATATATATATATATATATATATATATATACACTGTACTGTATGTATGGTATGGTATGTGTGCAGCTTGTGAAGCTAGTAGGTGGAAAGTAAGAAAAACTAGTATGACAACAACAAATACTGCTGCTGTCCACAAGACTGGAAACTCTTTAAGCTAAACTCCACTGTTGCCCACACTTTGACCCTTTGGGTTAGGGAGCAAGGTGATCTGGTTGCTCAAAATGGATATCACTAATATTACCTTAACCCCCCTGAAGGCAAATCTCAAACTTCATGTATGAGAATAATTATTTTTAATAAAACAGTGTTTAAACTTGCAGTAAAGTTTACGGGACTTTGCCTTGAGGTGCGTTGAGGCTCTGCTGGTGGCTCACTTTCTCAGGTGCACTTGTTTTTTTACATTGAGTGATCAATCGCCTGCCTGCAGAGGGGCTAGCATCTGTGGTTTAGCCAAGTGAAGTTTCGCATACTGAGAGTTACTCAATAACAATCTTCAGCGACTTTGAAGTTTTGATGTCTTGATGCTAAAATCTGTCAGTGGTGAGTAAAACAGTTCTGTGCTGTTCCAAGTGAAGATGATTGATTTCTCATAGGTACATGACAGTAAAGTGATATTTTTTTTCTTAGTGTTTTTGCTTGTTAGAAAGTTGAGGCAGGGGTGCAGGATCAGTCAGGATACAGCGCTACTTGGAGCAAGAAGGTTTAAGTGCTCTAAACTCTCAAGGGCTCAACAGTGGTAGCATTTCAATTTGAACTAGAGATCAGTATCTCAGAGCCTTTCTCACGGAGCTAACCCTGCCGAAACTAAAAGCAATGTGTGATCATGGTGAGTCTGGTATAAATTCTAGCAGCTCTGCTGGTAGGTGTGTAAATGTTTTCATTCATAAAGTGTCATGTATATTATGTGCATAGACTGGGAGTCTATTATTCAGCCAAGTTTAGAAAGATATACGGTAGTGGATTTCTGAAATTTGCACATTTTCAATCTTTAACATCCAAAAAGTAGGTAAATGCCTGGCATACACATTCAGTAGAGGGGGACTGAATTAGAATCTCATAAAAATAATATAAATAATCTATGCTCCATTTGTACATCTTTTGAGCAAGGACTTTGTTCATGAACATTTGTAAGATTGGTAAAGGATGCATTTAACAGTCCATATGCATACCATATTCATACCAAATATTCACGGACAGTGGTGGCTCAGGCAGTTGAGGTGCTGGATTGTTAATTAGATGGTCGAGGTTCAATTTCCACCACTGCCAGTTGGGTCCTTGGGGAGGGGCCAGGGGTAGCTTTGGACTACGGTTTGGAAGGTCCCAGGGTCAAATCCCAAATTTGTCCCTGTTGGGCCCTTGAGCAAGGCCCTTAACCCCCAACTCCTCAGATGAGTAAAGAGATTTTTAAAAAGGTAAGTTGCTCTGGATAAGTGCATCTGCCAAATGCTTAAATGTAAATAAGCGGTGAAGAAGGTGAATGAATGAATAAATGGCTAAACTTGTCTCTACCCTATCTACCCATATTTAGCTTCCTTAGTTTTGTCTCTTAATACCCAAATGCAATGACTTCTTCTCTGTCTTTTCTTCAAATACAATCCTCCCTTTCAAATAATGTCCAAATCTAATTTAGCATTGTGCTGCTCTGTAGTCTGGCAGAGAACTAAGTCTGCATATGGAATGAAGCAAATGCCTAAATGTAAGTGCCTTGAACCTACACAATAACCCCATACAATCAAGCCTCAGCATTCAGTGTGGTCGCAGAACCAGTTATGAAATAGGAGGGTTACACGAAGGGCATCCAGAATAAAAAAAATTAAAAAGCAGATTAAATGATCTGATGTGGTGAACCTCATAAAAGAGAGAAAGCCAAAGGAAAGAAAAAAAAATCATACTAAATAGTGGACGGTTTAGATACAGCAAATCAAAATAATGGTGCGCCATAAGTCAGCATGTAAACTTGACTACCTAGCAATTCTGAAAAATGCTGAGCTGGTGTGTTGTATAAGAGAGATCATGAAATAAGAATTGGGATGGTTGGTGTATGGAATCCCTGAGATTATAGTATTGTTCTTTTATAACAGATATATATATATATATATAAAGTCAAACAAGTCATTATAAAA
>JAQQZS010000035.1:4227891-4247233 GCA_030068045.1 Platyallabes tihoni
GGTAATTATAGAGTACATTTTAAAACTCCTTCTTTCATTTACTTTTTCATTTTTTTTTAATTATGTAACTAGAATGGATTTTGAATGACAAAAAAATAAGACTGCAGTATAAATCCCCATACAGTATATTGGTGAAGATTTTGTGGAACAATGAGGGAGTTCATTCAGCACTGGGAGTGCATTCACGTTGCCTAAATTTACAAGTTGAGCAACTGGTTTAGTTTTATTATCAGGAACAAATATTGATTTGCTTCAACAATGAAAAGTGTTTATTTTTTTATTTCTGATGTTCATTTTTGATGAATTTGCTTTGATTACTTAGGAGAGTTCAACTTAACTACCTCCACCAGCAGTCTCATCTCTCACAGTTCTTACACGCAGTCCAACATTTTGTTACAAGAAAGGTTTTGAGACCAAATACAGACAATGTAATGTTTTTTTTTTTTTTTTTTTAATACAAGAGATAGCTATCTTTCCATGTATTGTCTATACCTCTTACCTCTTACTGTATGGTTGCAGGGGGCCTGGAGCCTGTCCCAGGGAACTTTGGGCAAAAGACAGAGGTGCTAACCCATACCTCACAGGGTACAAGTACACACACACACACACACACACATTTGAAAACACCAATTACAGAACCTATAATGGATGAACATGGACATAGTTTCTGTTTCCTGGATTTACAGTATGCTGTAAAATCTTGGAAATAGACAAATAAAATCCTGGGCTTATAAATACTGACACAATAGTACATCGAAGTTTCAGTGCCGTGTGAGTGCTGCTAAATGCTTTTTAAAAGAGTCAGAAATGAGCTGCCGTGTCGGTTCTCAAGCTTGTTGGAGTGATGGGTGCACAGTACTGAAAGTATGCCAGTTGTTGAGTTATGCTGGGGGATGCTGCATGTCTGACTATGACATTTTTAGGAACGCGATTTTTAGGAAGGTATTCAAGCTCAATAAAAGGGCCACCCCAATGCAATCTCTTATTTGAGGGAGTGCCCTGAAAACAGTTGATAACAAAGTCAATAATCAGCCTGCCAGGGCATACTAGAAAATCACACTCTGGACATTTTGATCGAACCATTTTTTTTCATCGCAATTTTGTTAAAAAACAGATCAGTAGTAGGAAAGCATTTAGCCAAGAGGCGGACACGATGAAGGCACATAAATAGTAAATCAGATATGTGATAAAGATGTGAAAGCAAACAAGCTTACATTTGCAGACTTCTTAAGCACATAACTGTAGAAGCAGTAGATAAGGACAGAACTACAAACTATAGCAGTAAGGCATCTCAAAACACCTTGTTTTATCTGTTTGGTATAACATCCATATTTATATTGAACCTTAACAATCCTGCTGTTTACTTTTAGGCAGGTACACTGGCTTAGCACTGTCACCTTAACCCTCCAAGGTTGGGGGGGGGGTTGTTGAATCTTGCCTCCGGACTGAGTGTGTGGATCTTGAATGCCCTTCCTGTGTTTGATGGGTTTCATCCTGCAGCTCCAGTTTCTTTCCAAAGACTAGAGGTTTCTAGATTGCCTGTATGATTGTGTGTACTGTATGTCTGCTTGTGCCCTGTTATGTGTTGGGTTCCTATTCGGGGGTACCCCGCCTTATGCCCTAAGCTCCCTTTGTATAGGCCCCAGGCTCTGCATTACCCTACATAGAATAAGCGCTGTAGACAGTTGATGGATTCTTGTTTTTAACAGTGATGACACAGGACAGGAATAGTCCTTGCAGTCACAAGCAAAGTTAAATAGCTATATAGTCAGTCAGAATGAATACTGGCTGCTTCTATAAAATGACATGCTAAGCTGTATTAGATATTGTTTTTCGAGCTGCTCCCATTAAAGGTCACCAAAGCAGATCACACATTCAGCACATTTGGTTTGAGCACAGGTTTTTACACTGGACCCCCTTTCTGGTTTGGAAGTGTTGGAGGGCAAAAGGTTGCTACAAGCTGCATCATCTTTGCTGACATCTTCTGCCCCAAAAGAGCGGCCTGACTACCGCCACATCGGCCTTGGGATTGTGCGATCGATCTACTCCCCGGTAAACCATTAATCCACGGATGCATTTACCCACTTTCACTCCCCGAAAGAAGAGCCATGGCGGAGTACATTACTGAGGCTATTCAACAGGGCTACATTCACCCATCAACTTTCCCAGCAGCCTCCAGCTTTTTCTTCGTGGCCAAGAAAAATGGTGGATTAATTAAGATTCCCAGAGTCGTGATCTCTGTGACTTCGAGGTGTTTGGTTGCCGTTGTCTCCCGGCGTTGTCAGTTTGGGACTTCTCGACGCTCCTCGTTCCCGCAAAGAGGAGAAAGTAAACTGTTAATCCGTGCTTTCCACTTGACTACCGTAATCTGAAATCTAACACCCGCTACTGAACTACATCTCTTAACCTGCCGTAATTTACACCATTGTCAAAATAAACTTATTCATCTTTATACCTAACATCTTGTGGAGTCTGTCTGTGTTGCAGCGGTAAAAAGACCACACCGGAGCATAAGCACCAGCTCAGGGCCAGGTATAAAAATATTCCTGGAATGGTTTTAAATCCCATTTGGCACTGATCCATAAAAGAGATCAGTAATGGTATTGTGAAAAAAACGACACTAGGGCAGCTCAGTGCAGAGCTACATTTGGACATAATCCAGTGCAGTGTACATTTATTTTATTTTATTTTTTCTGAAAATGTCTTTGTCCATCCATGTTTCCTTTTGTTTGTTTTATGATTATTTATTATCTATTATTTATTTTTTAGTATTTGATACAAATACTGTTGGTTCTTGATCCAAAGCTTCCCTTTTTGCACATTATATATACAGTAGTAGCAGGAATCCCCCTGGGTGACCGAATGTCAGAGAAGAACAAAGGGTTTGGGGGGGAATTCAAGAAATACATCAAATTTTTAAATTAAGATTTGTTTGTAAATCTTGTGATTATTTAATAGCAGAAATTTGGCATAATAATATTCTCATTTGATTATTAATATTTGGAAATTAATTAAAAGTACTTTTTTGAAGAGGTAGCTCATTAACTATCATTTGAAACCAGACATTGATTCTCCGACATTCATTCCACAACCTTGGTGCCAGAGAAGAAGAAAAAAAAACACTGTGCATGCTTTCCTTGTATCCAGAGAATTGGTGAGCCCAACCATGCAATGCTTGGACAGAGTGTGATGCAGAGCAGGGTGTGATAAATCCTTTAAGGTATATACTGTAGGCACTTGTCCGTTTGATTCAAGTCTGATGTGGGCAGCTAAAGGAAGTCAGGATAGCAGGCGGGGTTGAGCCTGGCACATGGAAGTGGCATTCGTGGATTGAGTTTATTTTAAAAATCTGATGTTGTAAAAGAAAAAAAAACTGTCACAAGGTTTAATTTAATACTACTGTAGGAAGTAAGAAGCTTAGCTGTCCATGATTGCATGACAAAATCAGTTGTCCAGGGAGATCACAGGATCTTGATATCTGGTTGGATCTCCAGGGAATCATTTTGCTGGGATTAATTTACAGCCTTTTACTGTATGACGAGATGTCTGCTAGATATGCTCAGAAAGTTTGGTGTAGAAATGTGAGCGTTTGAGGTAGAAAAGTAGAGGATAAGTTTCGTCTCATCAGCAGAGCAGCTTGGCTGATTACCTCAAAGTCACTTGAAGTCACCCATGTCACTGTCCCTCCAAGTAAGAACACTCCATTGCCATGCGAAGGACAAGAAAGTCATTCAGTCACCAGTAACAATTTTATTTCTATAAAAAATAGAAATTGAAAACATAAGTAAAAATTTGAAATATCATTTTGTCCTAGTTGCTGCACGGTGGCTTAGTGGTTAGCAATGTTGCCTTGTACCTCCAGGGTGAAGGGTTTGATTCCTGCCTTGGGTCTGCGTGCATGGAGTTTGCATGGTCTCTCTGTGCTTGGTGTCCTTGTCCTGTGCTCGTTTCCTCCCACTGTCCAGTATAGAAATATAGTAAAAATATATAGCACCTGTGTGCACTGGTTTGAGTTGTCTCTAAAAATACTTTTACTCCTTTATTACCATGTTATTGCTCACCTTTCAGAGAGATGTAGCATACAGTATGTGTTTGACTAGTGTTAGATTTTGATGTATAAAATCAAAGTCCATAATTGAACAGACTGATGAACAGCATGTAAGTAAACCATCTGTACCCCGTATACTGTATATGCAGCTGCAGACATCGGTCTAATCAAAGGATGCTTGCAGAGTACAGACAGATAAACACCAGTAGAGTTAAATAAAGTGTAAGTAAAGCAACCCAGGCACATATCCATACAAGACGGGTGCAGATTCATTAATTTCAGTAACAAACTCAGTATGGTATCAGAATGCAAAGGTCAGTCTGAAATCAGGCTACAGGAGAATCTTTGCAAAATATACAGGTGTTGCCTGTAGCACTGCATGTAGGCAAAATCATAGAGGATAGTATATGTACATCATCTTCGGTAATTTAAACTCCTCATGTGCAAAATCTAAAAAAAAAGTCAAAATGTCAACTTGAGATAGTAAAAACATAAAATGGAGGACTTTTAAATGAACAAGAAAACAGGTGCAAAATTTACAAATTTCAATTTACAAAGCTCAACACAGACTTCAAGAGGCACTCTAATGTGTCTTAATTTAGTTAATAATAATTAGTGTGTGTGTGTGTGTGTGTGTGTGTGTGTGTGTGTGTGTACATGTATGCTTGTGCCTTTATGATGAATTAGCACCCTATCCAGGGTAATCTGCTTTGTGCCCTAAGTACCCTGGGAGAGGTTTCAGACCCTCCCTGTGACCGTGAACAGGATATAGCGGCATAGAAAGCATATAAAACGGTCTTAAATGTTTTATATACTTTCCCTTTTTAATCATTATTAATTTTAGTTCAGTGGCTTACCTCATCATATATTCAAGTCCATTTATTTGATATATGATGTGGCCAATACACAGATTTACAGTGGCGGCCAAAAGCATTGAGACCAAAGTGAAATTCAATGTTTTAATGACATCCTCAACTGTTTCAAAATAACGAAAATCAATGATAATAAGAATAATTTGTTATTTTATGCAATGACATTGCTATACAACAATCAATATTGAGTATGAAGTCCCGTATTCTTCAAAAGCTGTTGGATCTGGCTGGGCATAGAGTCAAAAAGATGTCTGCAGCACTCTGGAGTCACTCGCTCAATCCATGCCTGCATTATTGCTTCCCTAAGATAATAGGAGATCGGAATTCACTTCCTCCAGTGATCCCTGTTTTAGCCATTTTTGTGCAGAAGTCAACACCCCGGCTTCAGAAGTAAAAGTCCTGCCATATATTTGTATATGTGTTTCATCTGTTAACTAAACTGGCTGATTCTAGTTAGGACAACTCTTCCGACGGATAGAATTAATTAGTGACATCACCTGGTTTGTGGAAAGGGACAACGACAATACATTTAAAAATATATAATGTGAGAAGTAGTGCTTTTGTGATGAATATCAGCATGGCTCTGAAGAGGTCACAGGCACGAGCAGCCGGAGTCCTAAATGCATTACAGTCCTGCTGATATTCATCACAACAGCACTACCTCTCACATGATATTGCTTTTATACAACAGCTCCACAGATCTGCCGTAAATCCTATAAGTTTCTCTTTATATTTCAACTTATTCTGTTTTAGAATATTAGCTCCATTAACTTTCAGGTTTTGTGGTATAATCCCAAATAGTACTAAATGGAAAACGAGGATGTACAATCACTTGTTTAACACACCAAGTAGTACCCTTGATTAGTAGTTATTGAAGGATTTGGGATTCAACCGTGAGTTAAAAGCTAGTTAGGAGTAAATCAAACAACACTGGGGCAATTCAAACAACTTACTGTATAAGAAATGATTAGGTAGACAATGTGTTTTGTATAATTACAAAATGTTATCAGGTGTGTTTTCTTGTTGAAAGTGCTCCTGTGACTGTTTTAATGTAGGTTTTGGCAGGCAGCTGTTCTCTCCTCAGTACTGCAGACCATGCAGACCTACTTCCACCCATCCTGTGACCAATTTAACAGTTATTATAACACATGGGAAGTGGAGGGATACATATAGTGAAATGCCCCAGTGCTGTTATTGTCCATTATCAACACTCATGGAATGTCTTTCATCCAATCAGATTACTCGCTTGGAAACAGCTGTTGTATAATACTGTACATGTCCATCACTGCGTATGCGTGTGTGTGTGTGTGTGTGTGTGTGTGTGTGTTTGTACAATGTCAGGCAAATTATTTTACTTCAAAAAAAGAAAAACAGTATGATGTATATTATATTCATATAATATTAACAATAGTATTATAATGTTATTATATTATCATAATAATCATAGTATCATAATATTATCAGATATATAAATGTATACTGTATAGAAATAAATGTAATATTACAAATTACTACAATTCCTGAAGTATGTATACACTTCTGGCTGACTCAGTGTGTATAGATACAGTAGATTGTCTTTAATTACTTTCTATTATGTACAAATTGTGTTATATAAAATCCATGACTGTGAATATAAACAATTTATGATCTGTTGTGGCAGGGTTACAGAAAATAGTCCTAATGAACATGGATATGCGAATTATCTCTCTTGTTCAGTCTAATGTCTAATTACAGTATCTAATCTGTTATCCAAGATCACCTACAGTAAGTGACCCAGGTTAGGGTGTAATGTTTCAAGGACTGCCACAGTTCAGACACACACCAGACTCACATCTTGTGAGCTTCATGCTTGCTTTATTTTATTATTTATTTGATCACCCAAAGCATAAATTAACAGTCATAATATGGTGTAAGTAAACAATGTAAGCAATGTTTATTCCTTCAAAGGAAAAAACAATGAAAAAGTACAAACACACAAAACAAAACATGCATTTATATTATATGCTGCAATGAAACATTGTGATTAGAGCAAATGACCTTTTAAGTGCAAAATGAAAATGCATACAGCAGTTTAAAGTAGCATATTGAAAAACAGCTTTCATATTTTGCATTTGCATGTCTGTGGCTTTCAAAAGTTACTGCCCCACTAGTGTATCTGCGAAATGTAAATGTAATTCTCAGCTGCTTTTAGGTAAAGCTGTGAATTCTTCTGTTTGCAAATCCAGCAGTAGAAGAATTACATTAAAGCTCTCATTCTTGAACTGGAACGTGTGATTCCATGTATGCTAATCACGTGGCTTCCTGAATTTTCCTTATTTTGCATGATGTCTCTCTTGCATTTCTTAGTCTGTACGATCTCAAATGTGAAAATAACCCAATAAACCCAAGAGTTTAGCATTCCTTCACAATCCTCTACTCTTTTTGAACCTTTTAATGAAACTGTCAAGCTCAAACCCAACAGTGAGGTCATTAAAAGCAGCACATTCGCTACAGTAAATCATCCTTGTTCATCATCATAAACAAGTACATTGATGAAAACCAGACCAGACATGAAAAACATAACCAGAAATCTTAAGCTTTCTTTTGTTTGTTTGTTTTTTGTCTTTGTGTTGATTCACTTTTAAAGTAGCCCCTGTGTGCTAAACTGTGCCTGAGGAATACTTAAAGCATATATTACTCGACTGCGTTTGAAAATCAATTCCAATTTGCAAAATCAGGCTTTGTTGTGTTCATTTGGTAGAAAAGTAAGCGATCGATAACGCGATCAGCGATGCACCAGTGATGTGTCATTTGCCGAATGAAACAGACGTCTGCTGACAAGAATGTGCTTTCATATTTAATTCAAAATCTTCTTAGGGGAGGAAAAAAAAAAGGTTCAATTTAACATCTTAAAGAGCTTGCTGGTTTTGATAATTGAGAACAAAGAGTTTTCTTTCTCAGGGTTCAAAGTAGTTTTGAAATCCATCAGTATACAAAGAACTCTTAAAGAACCTGATAATAGTGGATGTGAAGTAGGCTGTCAATCTTGTTTCGAATGAATGTATTTATTTATTTGCTTACTTTCTTACTTATGCATAAGTGCATTCAGTTGCTGAAATTCGTGATTAGAACACTATTATTATTATTATTATTATTATTATTATTAACTAGCGACTCAGACTAGTTATTATTATTTATTTATTTGTGTATTTACTTTAAACAGTGGCAGTAAAAGATGTGTGGAGACTTCCAGAAATATAAAGTCAATTGATAACACAGTAAAAAAAAAAAATGTTAGCAGGTGTTTTCCACCTTCCTCCTCTAAATCTTTAATCCCCCAGGATTAAAGTGTATATAAATCATACTGTAATTCTTAGTTTAAAAATGATTACTACCTGTACCATTTGCCACTTTCGTAAATCTTTTTTTTCTGGCAGTGTTTTAATGGAAACTCAACCCCATCATGCATAAGCAATCAATCACTGTACATGCCATCATGATGGAGAGAATTCCATCGCTAAATATTGCTCCAAGCTACTTTAAAGAAAGTCTAAGTATTTTTAGATTGTAACTTAGTCTTGAGTTTGAAACAGATTGCTTTTCTGGTTGATCAGTTAATGAAGACAGACAATATGACAATTAACCTGTAATAAATTCTAAATGGTGTTTTATATTCATAGTCATCAGACATGTGTCCTCTTCTCCATCGTACATTTTTATAGTAATATGATTTTATCTATATGATGAGAATGTAACTGGGAATTAATTTCTTTCGACAATTTAGTCTTAGTGAAAAGCAATATCATGTGTTAATTAATCTGACCATATTTTGTTCTGTCAGTTACATAATTATCATGAAAAAGCTTAATTAAGTTAACAGTGAAAAATAGTGACAGATCAGTGCACTGATATTAACCCGAGCTCATGTAAGGGAAAAAAAAAGTGTTGTCAATTAATCTAACATGCTCTTATATAACCTGCGATACTGCAATCTACCATATACGTACTATACAGCAGTTCATACATTAACAGTATTGAATATGGTTTACTATAAGATTGTATAATGTACTTCACTTGTTACCATTTTAAGGCCCCAGTCCACAAGCCTTCTTGAAACTCTTCAATTTATCACCCACTGTGGACCTAAAAACAGACTGAGACTGAAGCACACTATGTTTGCCAGGGCAGAAATGGAGGTTATAGACATCGTGATGTGTCTGTTGCCGTCAATCAAAAGAAAAAGCGGTGTGGAGTATGTACTAACTATGAATATGGTCCAGATGCAGCTGGGAAGGAACAGTGCGGTCTGGACAATCCCCATTATCGTCACCCTCATCTGGTTCTTCTGTTGAGAATTTGCTTTTGAGCCAGGGCCGGTACTCTCGGCCATCTTCTTGATATGTCCACGCAAATAGATGAAGGTTCTCCCCCAAGAGATGGACAGTGTAAAAACAGGAATGACTAAATAAAGAGTAAGTATCAAGTTGCAAAAATCTGCAAGGAGTAGGCTCATGCTTTTGGTTACCACAGTTGTCGTTCCATTTCATGGGCTGGATGTTGAGTTCAAGGATGATGAAGGAAACAGGTATGGGACGGTACCCATGCTCATCGCTGCGAACAGAATGATCTGATCCACTATGAAGCCACTGCAAACTACGGTTTTAACATGCTTTTGGATCCAAATGAGAACAGTTGAGTGATGAGGAACAACCTTAATGTGATAAAAATTGCTGATCCAGGCATTGGATGAAAAGCAGGACATGAAAGCTAGATAAACCAAAGCTTTAGTTCCTACCAAAAGCCAGTTAGGAACATTCATAAAAGTGATGATTACTGTCACCAATAGGATACAATGCTGAAACGTCGAGGTGAATACCATGGCTGTTAGCAAAAGCTGCAAAGGCTGACGAAAACTCACTCCAGCTGCTGGATGACATAAACACAAGATAAAAATTATATTTAAAACTGTAGCAATTAATGAAAATGGGGCACAAATCATGGCATACAACTCGTTCCCAATCATAACTGCATGCCTCAGCTCTTTATCTAGACAAGCGTTGCTGTCATCTACCAGTTTCTCTTCTGCCTCTTATGCAATTTATATGTACCCTATTTACATGGATTCACATTAGCTGAAGACTAATATGTTAATGAAATGTACTGGACCATATGTCTAAACCAAGTATTGTATGCAAAAGTACACCTGGATTAATAGACATCACAGTGATGTCACTTCATAGGACCTGCAGTTCAAGTAGAGGCTTCAGACCTCAGACCAATGTCTGTCTGAATACTCTGTGTCTCATTTTGATGGACAGTCTGATGGAAAAATTTGGTAAGTTCACTTTCACCCAGCCGAACGTGAAGGATGGGACATCAGCCAACACGCTAATGCCATCTGTCACACCAATCTTAGACTCACAGATCAAATCCATAGCAGATGGCCTGATGCTTAAGGTAGATGTCACTTGCATCAATCCACAGAGGACTCGCCAGCTGTGATGTCTCACAACCAGGCCACATTTCTGCTGCGTAAAAATGTCTTCGTATAGGAATTTTCATTTCAAGTGAACTCTCATGGTCATTCACAAACAATCAGTCATATTTAAATGCAATAATATGATTGAAAGATAAGGACACCGGATTGCACAATTGCTTTCTGGACCTAGATGATAAAGCCTACTTTTAGATTTTCATTCATTCATTCATTCAAATTTCATATTTTACTTAAATATTATACATAGTGTGTAGAAACATGTATAAAATATACACATAATTAAATTATTTTATTACAGTGGCACCTGTCAAGGGTAGGATATATCAGGCAACAAGTTTTTGAAAGAAACTGACTTTTTATATGAGCGACTTTGACAAGAGCCAAATTATGATGGCTTGACGACTGTTTCAGAGCATCCCAGATACAGCAGGTCTTGTGGGATGTTCCCAGTATGCAGGGCTTACTACCTACTAAAGCAGTGAGCTGGTGACAGATGGTGATGGCCATCCAAGGCTTCCTAGAATGCGTGGGAAGCAAAGGCTAACCTGTCTGGTCTGATCCCACACAACAGCTACTGTAGCAGAAATTGCTGAAAAAATTTATGTTGCTATGATAGAGAGGTGTCAAAAAACACACTGCTGTGGATGTGGATGTGTAGTTGCTGTGGAGTGCCCGTGCTGACCTGTGTCCACCTTCATAAGTGTTTACACTGGGCATATGAGCATTAGAACTGGACCACTAAGAAATAGGAGATGGTGGCCTTATTAGGTGCAATAAGCCTGCAGAACATTTCTCTTCCCCAAGTAAGACACATCCATATGATGCAAACAAAATTGTTTGCATCATATGGATGTGTCTTACCTGGGGTCAGAGAAATGTTCTGCAGGGAAGCCTTGGGGCATGGCCTTCATGTAGTTACACATACCACCTATTCATACATTCCTTCATGATAACAGTCTGCCTTAGTGGAAGCGGCTTCTATCAGGAAGATAATTGCCCTGCCGCCCTACAAAAACTGAGAAATGGTTTGAGGAACTTGACAAAGTGTTCACAGTGTTGAGTTGGCCTCCAAGTTCTCCAGATCTCAATCCAGTGGAGCATCTGTGGGATGTACTTATCTACAGAAGATCCACCGCACAACTTACGGTGTATGACTAAAAGGATCTGCTTCTAATGTTTTTGTGCAAGATACCACAACACATCTTTGGAGGCCATGCAGAGTCCTAGGCTTGATGGTTCATACGGTAGTTGTCGTGGTGGGACAAGGGAGAGCTAAACAATATTAGACGGGTGTTTAAATGTTACGGCTGATTGGTATATATGGTACCTAGTGTTTATAATATCTGTGCTAGGTTTGAGGTACAGTAACACATCACTAAAATAGTATCAGTGATGTAAAAATGATGTAAACACCCTTCTGCTTTTTTGAGCTATAGGAGGTGTCACGCTGGACGGCTCACTGCAAAAAATACCATCTAGTGGAAATGTTTTATTGGTAGATCATTTTGCTGAGTTGTTTTGTTCTGCTTAATTGCAGAGATGATTTTTAAAAAAAATAATTTTTTGCAGTGTGTTAAAATCACGCTCATTTTGTACAGTTATTTAAAGTAAACTCGTACACTCAGTGTGCTGCTTATAAATACTGCTCAACATTTCAGCAGTTAATTGCTTTTAACATGGAGCCATCTTGTCCACCCATGCTTGGGTTTTTATGGCATTTCTCTCTCTCTCTCTCTCTCTCTCTCTCTCTCTCTGCTGGATTTTTCTTGTTAGCAGTTTGACACTTTTATACAGCCAAAAATAAAGAAAAACATTTAAAATGGTGGCAGTGAGAGAGAGAGAAAGCTTTGTAAATGAGCAATCCATTCATGCGCTCGTTTATAAATGGCCTCGTCCTGATGGCTGGGCCAGGAGAGGTTTACGCAGTCACGCCACCATTAAAAAGAGTAACAATAGATGAAGACGGAATATGTTAAGTTAATGAACCCAGGCTGATCTGTATATGCAAAACCAACACCTGGGTTGAGGGAGAACTGTCACCACATATTTTACAACACTGCTTTTCCCCCTTTCCTTTTCAGGCAAATGATGGCTTTCTGTTTTTGTGCACAGTGCAAAGGATGTTTGCTGTGAGCAAGATTTAGCCTTGAGACTCTGTGCTGTGGTATTCTCATTAAAAAGGTAGCAGGGCTGACTCTGAGGAAATGTTGAGAACATAACACGATCCTAAACTGTAGTTCAGTCCAAACTAAGATGTCATGGAGAATGAAGTGTGAAACCTGGGCACTGCTGGACCAGAGTTCTTAACAGGATTTAAATGCGTCAGTAACTTGGCAGATTTAGGGATTCGCTGGCGTAGTTCCTCTCAGTATCAACTGGCTCTTTAATCCACACCACCAAACATCTTTATCCTGCAGACATTTATGGATTAACTCAATGTGGGAGGTTAAAAACACAAAAAAACAAACAAAAACGTCAAGACGATCTGACCTCAGTTTTGAAGCTGAAATGACAATGATGGATTAGTAGTTATAATCAGTTAGTCTTTGAACGGCCACAATCTTCACATTAAATACACTTCATTTTATTAGATACCATTTTTGAAAGCAGTTTAATTGTAAAGTGTGCATAAAATTGTTTTAATCGTAACTGACAGGATCGACAGGATCTAAAAGTTCAAGTGTGTTAAAAAGGAATATGTAAAGATGAGCCTTGGGTGTTAGAAACCAACTGATTATTTTAATATTCTGAACTATATTATTTTTTCAACCAAATAATCTGATTGGACGATGCGACGAGTGGGGATAATAGACAGTAACAGCATTGGGATGTATAACTACTGTATACCTATTGCATCACTTGGTGTCACAGGTGTTCATGGTAGCGGTGGTTCAAACGGTTAAGGCTATAAGTTACTAGGTTTCTGATCGGAAGGTCGGGGGTTCGATCCCCAGCCCTGCAAAGTTGGCACTGTTGAGCCCTTTAACCCTCTCTGCTCCAGGGGTGCTGTAACTTGGCTGACCCTGCTCTCCAGCTTCCTAACTGGGATATGGGAAAAATTATTTCACTGTACTTTAAAGTACATGTGACAAGTAATTTCAACCAATTGTCACAGCATGGGTGACGGTAGGTCCGTACGATCCGTGGTACCAGAAAGAGGAGAGAGCAGCTGAGAACATTGAAAACTGGTCATGAAAGCTTTGTACAATAGAAATACTGCAACAGCTTCAGTTATGTCTGTAAATAAACAAGTGAGTGCAGTGTGTGAGGAGCTAAAGGCATTCCAAAAAATTCTGTACTAGATTTAAATCATATTGACCCAGGTTCCTACAACAGTATAAAATAATTTCACAAAAATGCTGATTATTAAAATCTGTGTGACCCTAATGAACACTTTCATATGAACACTGGTATCTGTTGATGTTGTGAGAGTTAACTGGACATTAACTGGAAGACTAGAAACACCCACAAGCTCAGATTCAGTCAGACATGGTCATTTCCCAAATATTTTCTTATTTCCAAGAGATTGTCCCATCTAAAACAGGAGGTTAACCTATTGTTAATATAAGATTCAGTTGGCTGTGTCTGACCTGTACCAGTATCTTAGTAAATAGCCAAAGTCATTAAATTAATGTTGACCATTATTGCACACAATAATGAAAGTATTGGAAAAGCAAGCAACTTTTTCTTTTTTTTCCTTTTCATATACACTGAAGACAATTGTTTGAAATTAAAAGGTATTGAATTTTACTATTTTTTAAACATAATTTTAACAACTTGTTTATGTTAATGCTGTAGCTGAAATACGCCTCATTTTACCATACCTCAATGTCCCTTTACTTCACCTCTACTCCAAACGCACAGTTTCAGTGTTTTTCTAAGTGGGCTACTGCTGAGCCAAGCCCCAAACGAGAACAGTAGAGCTGAGCGAGCAGTCAGGGGTGGGGTATCTTTTTATGAGGTCACATTAGAAGAAAAATCTAACTGGCTCCCAAAACAAAATGGAAAAAAGACAAAAAACAGGAACATTTTCATGATTTTTTTGTTTGCTCACACACACACACACACACACACACACACACACACACACACACACACACACACACATGGATCTGAATGGCTAAAATAGCTAAAATATGAATTTTGCATAATCCATGACAACTAGAGTGCTTCATTTGCAGTTAAGGCAACAAAAAAAAACAAAAAAAAAAAACAGAGCAAATGCTAAGCTAGAAATTTCTGTAAATATTTCAAAAGATTTTAATTATACTTAAGCTGCTGCTGGTGATGTCATGTGTAATGAAATCCTAAAGCCATGTAAATGTCCAGATACTTTACACAGACGAAGCTAACGGGAAAGTAAAAAAATATATATATATCTTCAACATTTCTAAAAATCGGTGCATGTAAAATGCCGTTTATTCGTCTTTCAGCGTCAGCTCTATAAGCTCTATAGCTACTTCCAAAATCAATGGCAATTTCTTTGTGCCAGGAAATAAATGAGGCTACAGTACATGGAAGGCATTACAGAAGCAAATGTACTCTATAAGACACGAATAGTAGTAAAATCCAGCCTGATTCCGTTAGCAGGAACGACCAGCTTTGTAACGTGATGTACTTTATTCAAAATAGGTGATGTGTGACCTTCAGTTCTGCGATGCTCTGCATCTGGGTGGGAAAAAAAAGAAAGGAAATAAATAATTGAAAGAAATACCCTGTCTGTCCAAGCTGACATCTGTGGAAGTGTTTCTTTTAGCATCCAAATATGTAGCTTCCATATTCATTTCAATCTGTGTTCAATGTAGATGCTAATTTTCTCGGCCACGTTGTTGCTGCTTTCATGTTCAGATCTCCACTTCTGGTTACATCAGGTCACCTTGTAAGCTTCTATGCATTTTAGTCCTCGTCTTAAACAGATTACGTGTTTAATTTTCCATAATGTTGGCCATAATAACGATTTGTCGCAACCCCCACAAAAATACTAATGCAGTGTATTTCTTTGGCATCTTTATATTTTAAAACACAAGTGAAAAAAAAAAAACATGCAAGTGTCCACCCTAGTGTGTTCTAGGTAGATACTGTAAGGTACAATGCACTTATTCCATATGCATTTAATAAAATGTTTTCAGCCTCGTTGCATTTCAGCTGAAACTGTGACTAGTGCATTTTCTAAACATGCCATATTTTTGAAAAGGTGTTTCTTTATAGTATAGTACAGTGCTATCCTTTTCCCTGACTTTTATTCTCTTTCTGAGGATTGCATCATGCCATTGCCGAAGCTTTATAAAAGAAGCAACTTGTTAAAGCATAGATTGATTGTTATAGCAGTTTGGGTATTTTTCTTCAAACCCCCTGTGATTATTGCAGTGCTTAGATATTTTACTCACAAATTCAAACAACAACTGGTCAAATACAGTACAATTGCTACATTTTTCTGTATTTCAAATATCACTCTGTTTATTTCAAATATCAGAATGATATTTTAATTTTTGATATTTGATATTTATATGTAGTGATATTTCAAATTAAAAAAATCAAATTGATTCAAATATCACTGTTTATTTCAAAAACAACCGCTACACTTTTCTATATTTCAAATTTTCTGTATTTCACATTACTGTGTGATAAACTTGATTATAAATGATTATAACTCATATAAATGATTCAAAGAATTTATATGAAAATAAAGTGAGCTAACAGAAAAAAAAGAAGTGTCAAACGTCCATATCACTCTAAATTGTCTGGTTAATTCTAATGATATATTCGTATATAGATAACTGCTTGCATATCATGATAATAAAATTTATTTTTGGTCCCCTGATCCGAAAGCCTTTTTCAGTCTCTTCAGTAAAGTGATCACCCTGATCCGAAAAACAGACTGAGAAAAGCCCAGACACAAAATATTTGCCAAGTTAGATATGGACATAAATGTCATCATGATATGTTTATCATTATCCATTGTTTCATAAAAAGTTGTAAGGAGCGCAGCCATGAGCATAGCAAACAGACTGGAGGGGATGAACAGAGCAGTCTGGATTATGCCTATGACAGTCACACGCATATGGTTCTTCTGCTGAAGATGAGCAGAAGAACCAGTAGTTTCTTCCATTCTCTTGATGTGTTTCCGCAGGTACAAAAACGTTTTGCCCCAAGAGATTGACAAGGTGAATATCGGGCAAATTAAATAAGCCATGAACAATCTAGTAGACACTGCGTATAAAGGGCCGTTTACAACCGTTGTTCCTGTTAACAGCGTCTCGTTCAGACTGTCTGACGATGACGGCAGCAGGTACGATGCCGTACCCATGGATAACGCAGACAGAAGCAAGACCTGATCTAAGACGAATCCGACAAACACTATCGTTTTAACGTTTTTCTTATACCAGATAAATAATTTCCAGTGTTGTGGGACGATCTTCATGTAGTAAAAAATGCTGATCCAAGAATTGATCGAGAAACCGGCGCAGTAGGTTTGAAAGATTAGTGCCACGTTTAGTACGAGGAGCCAGGAAGGTGGCGTCACAAAACACAGGACTACTGAAAGCATGGCAATCAGTTGCTGAACTGTTGAATTGCCCAACAATGCACATAGTAACGAGTGCATAGGCTGGTGAACGCTCACTCCCTCAGGTGGCTTACAAAGACAGAAAATGAAGAAGACATTCACTATGGTGGCACAAATACAGAACGGTGTGCAAGCGATGGCAAAGGGCAGTCGCTGCATTTCAATGTATACCTCCATCTTGACTCCAGTGACATGACCATCTATTGTTGCTCTCTTCTTTTTATAGCAGAATTCTAGCAGTTTAATTCTGCCCACAAGCATTTTGAAAGATGGGAAATGTTAACATGCTTTTAATGGGCCTTGAACAGGGTGTGTATGCAAATCCCTGGGGGGAAGAAGGGTTTTTTTTTATGTCTACACAGTGTTACTGTTGGATTTCACATATAGTGGGTATGGAAAATAATCACTCCCTTTTAGGAAACATTAATTTTCTGTTGCTTCAAAATGTAATATAAAAACAGAACAAACACACACACAAGACAAATTCCTTAAAACGGGAAGAAAAAGCAGCTTTTCAGCTTAATCACTCCAACTTGCAACATACAAATGAGAGAAAACAACATCAGTTTAAGTCAGAAAATCAAAAAATGAAAACTTGATTTGTGAAAGCTCATTCCTGTGTTAAAACAAGGGGTTTTCAATTCAAATTTGGACTTGTGATGAAATGTCTCATGAATAAAGGAGTGAAAGCGATTGACATTTACTAAAGATTTCTAAAGCTGAAGTAAAATTTTGAACGGTGCAAATGTTTTAAATAAAGCTGTACATTCATAAATGACGAGGTGGATTAGAGCACACTGCAGTCGTTCTCGCGAACATTCAGTGAGTAAACCTTTAAAATTGACAAATACCATGTTGCGAGATGTTGTTGTAGAGACAAACCTGTCTGTCACATCTGCCACATCCCCCATACAGTCCTGACCTCGCTCCAAGACCTTTCCACATGTTTTGGGGCAGTAAAGGAGTTCCTGGCTGGTCAGTGTTTCAGACATGCAGGAGGTAGACCAATCATGGTCAATAGTTCAGGACTGGAGTTTGCTATAGTCTACCTGAGCCTCCAATAACAAACTGAACTTAAAGACATCAACTGTTATACTGAACTGCCAGCCACCTAACACACAGTATGACTGCAGATCAATCCCTGCTATCCATTATCACCCACATGTGGATGGGTTCCCTGATGAGTCTGGTTCCTCTCAATGTTTCTTCCTCTTCCGCAGGGTGTTTTTCCTTGCCACCATCGCCTTGGCTCGCTCATCAGGGACCATCTAAACATTTTCATTCATACACATTCACATTTCATACAAAACTCCTTCCTTTCTTTTGATTGTGTAAAGCTGCTTTACAACAATGACAATTTTATTTGTATAGCGCTTTTAACAATTGAGTTGAATTGAATGGCTTCGGTGTACTGAGAAAAATTTCTACCTTCATGGCAGAAATCCAAACTCTAGTAAAACACTGGGATAAGTGCACTAGTGTATCAGGGGACCACGATACACTATACACTTTATACAATAACGGAAGTTTTTCACTCTGATAACTGTGTTCTGTTATCCTGCACAATTTATAGTCCCGGTTTGACTTGAACACCCTTCATAGTCTGTTACAGTCCTGAGTTTGCATACTTCTCAACTCTGCACACACAGACTGAACAATGTTTTCCCACTTTTACTTACACAACTAGTCAAACTCATTTAAATCAGGTGGTGGCTGCTGGTGGACTGCAGTCTTTTCACAGATTTTCAATAATGTTCATGTCTAGGATCTGATGAGGCCATGTGAAGACATTCCACACACATTCTTTTTTTTTTTTCTCCAGTAGCCACTCTATGGGCAATTTGGTAAAACTGTAAACTGTTATAATTTGTATGTTGAAAGTGAACTTTCTATCAGATTTCCCCTTTAAGAATATGATGGTATTTTACAGCATCCTCCTATCCTCACCAGGCTTTGCTAAAGATCATTCTTAACACTCCCACAGCATGTAGGTGTTCTTTGGATGATGCCACATTCTATTCTTATCTACCACTTTATCTCTAAATCAAACAGTTAAAATTTGGTATTTGACCACAGCACCCTTTTTTCATGTCCTCACGAGCATCACTAGGCATTTTTCTTGCATAAAACCCTATTGGGTTCTTGTAATTCTTTATAATTCTTGCCTATTGTAAACCTCTCTGGCCAGTTTCCTTTTCACTCTACCATCCAGTTTGAATGGGAAGGAACATCTCCATTGATGTGATAACCTGCTCATTAAGTACATTAAGATCGTCAGTTGACTTGATTTTATTGCCACATAACAATGATGGATTGGCACCCTGTCCAGGGTGTACCCCGCCTTGTGCCCGAAAGTCTCCTGGGATAGGCTCCAGGCCCCC
>JAQQZS010000035.1:4257856-4269340 GCA_030068045.1 Platyallabes tihoni
TTTGGCATGAGGAAGATGGCGGCGTGGTCGGATTTACCAAACGCTGGACGAGACTGCGCCTTGTAACCGTTTTTGACCGTTGTATAACAATGATCCAGTGTCCTTTCGCCCCTGGTGGGGCAGGTAAAAAGACTGATCTGAGCTGATAGTCTGTAGTAACTCAAACAATCACTCTTTACATCCATGGTGAGCAGAAAAGCATCTCACCTTAAGGTTGATGAGCCACAACAGCAGAAGACCACATTGGGCTCCAATCATGTTATTCAAGAACAGGAAAATAAAGCATAGACTCACAGAAAAATGAGTTAAAGACTGGAATAAGACCAGATCTTCAACTGGCCAGTTTGGGTCGGCCTGCTTATTCAGACCTTTGGCAAGATTACACCTTTACTAATTATATGCTTTAGCATATCCATATGGGGCCATTCATAAGGCAATGTAGATGAAGTGCAAAATGGCTTTCTTTCATTGCCGCAGTGTCATATAGCATCAGGGTATGGTATAAAATACAATAAATCAAAATCTGTATGTCAAAATTTTTTAGAATTTACATCGATCCCACTCTACCCTCTTAAAGTGTTCAGTTTAATCTAGATTGTGTGTTTACTGACCTGCACGTAGACGTCTTTTCCTTCTCTGTGAAGTCGGAGTCGGTGAAGCTTCCCATCTGCCAGACTACTGAGCACAGGGCTGAACACCATGGGCCTGCGCTCCTTATGAAGGCGATACCATATCTGCAGACTCCCTAAAGCATGAAATAAATGAGGCACTTCATGCAGCCAGCATTCACTTAGAAATGAGAGCATGTTCCCTTAGGAACCAACATCACATAAATAACAATGAATGGAAGCAAACGTATATTAACCATTTGAATACGATCACAAAGCCGTTTTCCTTCAGTTTTAGCTTTTTTTTTTTTTTTTTTGCAGAACTATCCTTACAGTAACTGCTTTAATACTTCTTTAAAAATGAAGAATTATGTACAGTTTTGTTACACCATTATTGCAGGTCATTTTTATTTCTGCAGTTCACCCGGGTTTTTTATTTTTTTTGGTCATTATCATAACATTTCCAAACACTTTCTCGAGGAGAACTTGGTTGTCTGGTTCTATGTGTGTGTGTGTGTTTATAATAATATGATATATACTATATACATATTTATATATTTTATAATATATGCATAAATATGTTGATGGGCCCTGATGATCCCTCTAAAAGATATATAAATATTTATATTTCATCTCTGCCTCTGGCTCTTTGCTCGGTGCTGAACGTGTCAATACGCACTTTAGTCCCTCGCCCACACGCACGACGCGCAGGAGCTGAGAGACGACAAAAAGGGTTTTGTCTGATCAAGTGGAGTGGGGTCAATTTTGAATTTTGCACTTAGCCTTAAAAACGGTGCATTACAATGTGTTCGAGAGGCTGTCGGACTCGGCTCGGACGTGGAGGATTACGGAGGATAACGTTCGGCATTATCCTTTACTGTTCACAAAGGCGTGAATTGAGCGAGCGAATGGGTTTCGCACTACAGTATAACGCTTCGACTGCAGAGGAGCTACAGGGCATTCATCAACCCTGTGCATCTGTGCAAACAGGTCTCCAAATTGTTTCATGCGCTTTGTTGGGAATAAAATAACAATAACATAACAATAAAAAAGTTTAGTGTTCTGTGAGCTATTCTGTTGATTTATTTTTTCAAGTAATGCATGAAATACAGCTTACAGCTAGGCAATTCTGCCTTCAGATGATACAGCACAAATAAAGATATTAATACAAAAATGTTTATATCTAGGAGGCCTCTTTGGATTTTTATTTATTTATTTATTTTATTTTTTATTCTGGTCTCCCAAAAATAGTGCTAGTCTAGAGTGCCTTTTGTGGAAAAATGAGGTGCTGCTTGTGCAACGTCCATGTAAGCATCCGAAGCAGAACCATCGCATTCTGTAGACCTGAATATCCCAATTTGTTATTTTTAGTTACACTTCACCAAAGGGTTTTTCACCATCTTACACCAATCCCCTTGACATGTGACCTAACTGATTAGAGAAAACACTGTAACATTATAACATTATGACCACCTGTCTAATGTTGAGTTGGTTCCACCAAAACATTGATGCACTGTGTGTTCTGTCAAATTGCTCACAACCAGCATTAACCTTTTCCTCAATTTCATCTACACTAGATCTTCTACAGAGTCAGACTATCAGACTACACAGACCAGCCTTCACTCCCTATGTGCATCAGTGAGTTTTGGCCACCCATGACCTTGATCACCAGTTTTCCTTCCTTGGATCACTTTTTGTATGTCCGGACCCCCACAGACTGGGAGCATCCCACAAGAGCTGCAGTTTTGGAGCTGCTCTGACCCAGGTCTCTAGCCATCACAATTTGGTCCTTGTCACGCCCATCCTTATACTTGCCCATTTTTTCGGCTTCCTACACATCAACTTCAGGGGGGGAAAAAAGGTACACTTGCTGCCTAATATATCTCACCCACTTCTAGCTGCCACTGAAAGAAATATTCTTATTATATTCAAATAATTTCTTAAAATAAGTGCACAGACCAAACAAATATAATATAATTTTTTTTTCAACAGATATTGGCAGCGAGTGCTTTTTTAATATAGGTCCTGGAGGAACGCCTTTTCACTTCACTGCGTACTGAACTGTATATGGTAGCCTGCTTGACTTGACATTTTTTCAAGAAGATATTCTCTGACAATATATTGTTTGCCATTTTAGACGATTGACTAGAAAAAGCTTCATGACCTTATATTTGGTTTGTTCTTAACAGATTTTAGGAAAGTATACGTAGATAGGTTTGACAAAATTCAAGAATAATTCACTTTCTAAGTGAAAATGGTCAATTTTTGCAATGTAGCTAATGTGAGAAGAGCCACATTGTGATGGCCAGACGACTGGATCTCCAGACTGAAGCTCCTGTAGGATGTTTTTGGTTTTGGTCAGGACATACCAAGAGTGCGTTTTAGTGGCAAAAATGGGACCTACTCAATATTAGGCAGGCGGTCATACTATAATATGGCTGATTATGGCTGATCAGTGTATAGTCCTTCTGTATACTGTACAGTGGTGCCCAAAAGTATTGAGACAAAAGTAGAAATTCAATGTTTTAATGACATTCTCAAAGTTTTCAAGGAATAATTTGTTATTTAATGCAATGCACTTGCTATACAACAATTGATATCTATTTTCCAATCCTTCATGCTTCAAAACCTGCTTGGGTATAGAGTCAGAAAGACGTGTACAGTACTCTGGTGTCGCTCGCTCAATCCATGCCTGATTGATTGCCTCCGGATCATATACAGGAGACGGTTTCTTTGCTTTTTCACCATCATCCAACAGTTTTCTACCGGGTTTAGGTCTGGAGATGACCCTGGCCATGGCTCCAGGAGCTGAACACCATTATCACATAGCCAGGTCTTTATTAGTTTTTTAGTTAATTGGTATAACTTTTCAGCCAGATGGGCTAGAACTACTTAGTAAATCTCCTGTTTTGTGCACGGTAATACAGGTACAGGTATGTGTTGTCTTAATACTTTTGGCCACCACTGTAGGAAATGAATAATAGACAATCATATTAGATGACTTTCTTTTTTCTTAAAGTTTAACTTTTTAATAGTGACGGATATGGGACAAGGTGGATGTGGAAGGCAAGCACTAGCACAGGTCTTCTACATTTATGCGATTTTTGCTGGTAAAAACCAACTTGCTAAACTTCTTACTTATTCCTAGAGCTTACACGCTAGCGCTGTGAGCTTTAAGCTACGGCTGTCAAGATAAGGAATTTGCCGAAACCATTCCCAATACGCTACAGTCACAGAACTTCATATTGATCTCCAGACTTCAAATGAACTTCGTAGGAGTTTGTGAAAATGAACTTTCCTTTGCTCTGCTGTTTCAGTCTGGCACCCCTGCTGCACACATGGGCAGTAGGGAAAATTCAGATGAATTCAGGATTGAATGCGGGGAAAATCTGCAGAGCTGCAGTGCTAAAAAAAAAAAAAACGTGGGCCTTTTGTACTTTAATTATGGTACGATTTGGCTTCAACATCAATCTAAATAAAGCGGCGCTAGCTTTTTGCCAGCTTTTCACTTCTAACTTCCACTTGTACCTCTTATATTCCTTTCTAATAATACTGTATATGTTTTAATGCAAAACTTTCCTGACTTGTTTTTGAGCCAATCCTTTAGTCCCGTACCCCCCCCCCCTTACCCCACACCCCCCAATTTTCCCACAGGCATTTTCTCAACTTCTTGCTTCTCTCATGAAAATATAAATTCAGATCCATTAAACCTCGAACACTGATTCTAGCTGCACTAGACATACTAAATTTAATTTGAATTATTCTCCATTTCTTTTTCATATTACAAAGATAAATGTGCATTTTTTTGTGCAACAACGTCTTGTATTGTTAAGGGAAAAAAAATGTGTAAACTAATGTTTCAAGACCCAACAGCAGTGTGTCATGGATGTCAGGATGAGTAGGAAGAGTCACGGCAGGGAGAGAAAGCATGCCATGAAACCACGTCCCCTAGCAGAGCAAATCAACAGTCACCTTGTCATGGCGTTTAGGCAAATGGGAAATTTGAGCTTCAGCAGGGCACTTGAACGCAACATAAATCGCATTTAATGGGTTCGGCTGTGAGGCTGCGCTCGTTTACAAAGAGACTGTTTTAACCGCAAGGCTGCTTGAGCTGACATTTTGAATAGCTGATGATTATAGAGCAGACTCGAGATGTCGATGGCCTTGTGGCACCCGTCTAATTAGCGAAAGACGATATCAATATGAGCGTTATAAATCTTTCACAGGCTAATTGTTTTAAACTCTAAAGATGATGGCATGTTATCTGTCTCACGACATGTGACAATTATTATATTTAGCGACATAACCGGCGCTAAATTGTTGAGCTTATTAAAATGTTATCGTCTCTGTACACTTTTAAAGAAACGATCCTTCTTTTTTGTTCTTTTTTCCCCCCTCTTACCGTTGCGAGAGAGGATGACCGCTACATACTGCTGGGTGAAAGTGTTGACGGTGAGCAGCATAGCAGGACTCTGTGTGGTGAGGAAGCTTAGCGCCATGTTGTCTCTGGACTTGCTGTACGCAAAGGACGAGGAGGGGACCTGAGTCGTCCTGTTCTGGATGACGGAGAAAGGCTCTTGGAATGTGTACGTCACTGACGAACCCCTCTCGAAGGACACTGAGACTTCTGGGAAAGAGGAGAAACAAAAAAAAACAAATGTGTTAGCAGGGCCGCTTGGATTGAAGCACGAGTGGCGTACAAGTTCAAGTCAAACTGGGACTGCAGAATAACAGGAAAAAAATGCTTATTTCTTCATATAATGCCCTGATACATTAGAGTACATACAGTATCCTAGTTTTTCACTAGCGCTTGGATACCATCAGGGTAGAAAGGTTTCTCAATATGCCAGCACCATGATTGGACTGAACCACTGGCCTCCCAGGAATTCCTTTGACAGCCCAAACATGTGGCGAGGTCAGGACTGTACGGGGGATGTGGCAATAACTCCCAGCTGTAGTCCTGTAATGTGCAAGTGGTGCTGGTGAATGATAGACAGGTGCGACTCTTCTGCATCAATTTTCAAGGATCAGGCGTTCCACTCGTTCACAGGAGCGACTGCAGTGGGCTCCGGAAGCACCTCGTGGGCCGGGATCGTCATTCACGGACGTACAGCTTGATTTAAAACATTTGCACCGCTCAAATATTTTACTGTGATTAAGAGTCTCACCACCGTACATTGCTTAAGGTCTTCTGTAAATGTCAATCAGTTTCACATCTCATTCCTGAGAAATTTAATTAAGTCCTGGTTCGAACTGAATGCCATTCGTAGAAAGCCACATAAAGGTATGGTAAATTTGCCTTGGCAAAATTTCTCCGCTTTCTGGACTGCTCGTATTTTATGCCTGTGAAACCTGAGCATTTAGTGGCATTTACTGTCAAGACACAGCCCCTGAAGCAATGCCTAGCTGATGAAATACCGACAGAGAGCAAATAAGCGTGGGTTGCGGAAGAGATAAAGCCGAAATATCACATTAGCAATAGCACAAGAATTCATAACCTTTACTCTGACACTTGAAATTGAGGTGTACTCAGGCACATTCTGTTTTTAGTCTCAGCCTCGTACCTTGCTTTGGAATAAAACAGCCACTGACCATAGACCGTAGAGACAGACACGCGTCTAAGGGAGGGTAGTTCCAACCTTTCTTGCAGCATTCAGATTTTGTAAAACAGCGTAACTTCCATCATTTTATAATGAAAGATGTTTGAACCGTTTTCTACTGTAGAACTCAATGAAAGGGAAAAGAACGAGGACGTTGACCAGAAACTTAAAATTCCCTCTGACAAAAATCCAAAGACTACACAGGTGGATGAACTCCTCAAAAGGAAAAGAGTCTCGTTATCGCTCCACTAATCAGGTGTTTTTTGTGTCTGTCGGAGCTACCAGATAAAAACCTCTCCCGAGTATACGGCACATTAATATTTCACTCGGGGTTTGCACCTAAAGGTCAAGAGAAACAATATTATACACCTAGAATGGATTTAATACCAAGTATTCAGCCAACAACTGGGGAAAAACCGAGCAACCACACATTTCCTTTTCTTTTTTTTTCTTTTTTTGCTAGCAGGACTGGAAAGCATGTCAGAATTGAAAAAAGAAAAGAAAAGAAAAAAAAGATCAATGGATGAAAGTACAGAGCCATCCATGAGGAAAACCTGCTCAAGAGCCCTCAGGACCCTGAGACTGGAGCGAAGGTTCACCTTCCTACATCACAATGATCTGAAACACAAGACTAGGCAGGGCTGGCACGGATCTGAACCTGACTGAATGTCTCTAGAGAGACCTGAAAATAGCAGCCCTGCGACACATCTGAATTAAAGCGATCAAGCTGGAGTGCTTCTGCAAATAGAAATAAGAGATGATCGACGGAATCCAGATGTGCCAGATGTGAAGATGTGGACTTGCTCGTTTTGGATGGCGCTCAAGCTCGATTGAGTGGAATTCAACTTTAATTCAAGGTCAAGCTGTAATTTAAGAAAATGCGTGTGTGTGTGTGTGTGCGTGTTGGGGCGGGTGGGGGAGAAAAAAACACTTTCTGAAGGTGCTGTAAATCTTTCAGAATCACATCCTCACACAGGTATTTTTGACGTTCTGTGATCTATTTACACAACTGTCAGTTATAAATTGCATATAGTATTTCACAGTGTACAGCAAATTCTCGGTCAGAAACAGATGAGCGTTGGATTACTTATGGCTGCGGTGACAGAAACATGACAGCTCTTCAGCGCGCATCAACACGAGCATTTATATGAAAAGCACTCAAGGTGTATTCTTTCTGATGGAAACTCCTGTCCATTTATTAAACCAAGAAATTATGCCATGCGTAGTCAGTTTAATACCAGAAGTCTGGATATACCAGACGTGGCATGTATTTATGTAGAATATCTTGGCTGGTTTGAGATTTTTTTCTTTTTTTTTTTTCTTCTTTTTCTCCCAAGCACAGAATAGTGTGCATGATTATAATAGCAAACCAAGATGAGTAATGGACTTGCACAAAGAAGAGCCAAAGAATGGGAGCTTTGCTTCCTCGTCTTATCATCTCAGGCTTTGATCAGCTCCCCGAGTGCTTGATTTGCATGCGGATCTTGGCAGCGTCTTGCAAGGAAGGCCAAAGTAATTTTTTTTCTTTCCTTTTACATATATAGAAAATATGGTGGCTTAGTGGTTAGCACTGTCACCTTGCACCTCCAGAGTCTGGGTTCGATTTCCCGCCTCAGGGTTCGTGTGCGTGGAGTTTGCATGTTTGGTGGGTTTCCTCCAGGCGCTCCGGGTTCTTCCCACATGTTAACCGAAGGTCCCACAATGGTCGTACAAATGGGAATACTTGCAATGGTCACTATTGGCCTCCATGATCCGTAGTTCCCAGATGGATGGATGGATGGATGGAGATATCCGTATGTATACACGTATTAGTCTGAGCATATCTACAACTTATGGTATCTGCAAATATTTCATTTCTATGTCCATTTCATAATAATTGAAATAAGTCCTGTACCAGCACAGTCCTGTTTCACCCACGTGAGCCCGACCACGAAGAACAAGAACTATAAACTCTGGATATGTAACGAGGTTAGGACGAGTCAATATCGTCTAATCGTCTAGTTGTCTTGATGGGAGGCCAGGCTATGAAAGATATGAAAGGAAAGTGTTTTTTTTTTCTTTTTTTTTTTTCATTTTTCAACATCGCAGGGGAAAATTCTCACTCAGCAGACTTCTATAGCTTTCCCCACCAATTTCTGGAGCATCAAAACAATCCGATACAGCATCAGGAAACCTAGTGAGAGCGCGATTCTTCAGCTCATGGTGGAATTTGTGTGTGTATGTGTGTGTGTGTGTATACAGTATAAGCATTGAATATTACACAAATCGCTTATGTAAATGACACCGAACACCTGACGGACTGATGTTGCACCGCCGTTTCATCACATCTGAGAGGTGACTGTAGAGGCAAGTGTTGCTCATTAGCGGGCTACGTTAATTACCATATTTTAATGTTTACAATCTTGTAAAAGTGGAGCTCTGAATTTTTCATCAGATTATTCCTGCAATGTTCATTAAGGAGAAAGCACTTAGAACTGTGAATCCACTCATCCACGCTAAATAGTAGATAATTGGCCAAGTATGCATGTGTCTTAGGTAGAAAAGTCTTTTAGGTGGAAGCTTATTAGTCTAAGTGTCTTTATTTCTGGCTATTTTTCGTTCTCAGACCACAGCTCCTTGTCTCATTTAATCAATGTTGTTGCTATACCTTCTTTGCAGGAGGGCCCTCCGTATGCGGAGTGCGTGCAGTCACACACATAGCCGGCGCTCTTCTCTACACATCTGCCCCGGTTGTGGCAGACGCCCGCAGAGCTGCTGCAGTGACCCGCACAGCCTGAGCTCACACCCAGGGTGGCCTTGGCGCGCTCATCCAGATCGAAGGTCGCTCCGTTTACATTGAGCGCCCGCATGCAGCCCAGGAAGCCTCTCTGTCTGGAGGCTGTTCCTCCTGTGGCAAAAAAAACAAACAAACTGGTAAATCAGAGGACATCTATACATCACCCTTATAGATTTCTTTACATTATCATAGATGTGTAAATCCTCAAACCCTGAAGCGTTTTCACTGCTGTCTAACACATTGCACTGTTTTCTACATCCAACATTCATCACCTTAATGACCACCAGGTGATACTAAACACATCACACCGGGCAGTTTTTCCTCATAAGAATAATGCAGTGGTAGTAATGCAGTAATCAATAGTGGATTAATCTTTGCTTGTTGTTCTACAGTACGTTATATTTGCGGTATTCTTGTGGCATGGGGGAGAATTATGGCCACCGTAAAACAAGTTCTTACGTGAGTTTCTTTCAGAAATTTTATTTCAGATAAAAAGACAGTTTTTTATTGTCAGAATCAAAGACAGTTGCTGTTGGTCTTTCGGCTGCCCCCGTCAAGGGGTTGCCACAGCGGACCTTACCATCTGCACAACTTGGGCACAGGTTTTATGCCAGATACCCTTACAGTTGTCTCTGAGTGGCGCAGTGGTAAAGTGCAATGGGAATGGGAATACTTGCAATGGTCACTATTGGCCTCCATGATCCGTAGGACTACAGACATTCACCCTATCATCCGGAGATGGCGAGTTCGATTCCAGGGTGATGCTGTAACCTCTCGCAGCCGGACGTCTAGAGAGAGCTGATTGGCTGAGCTCTCTCAGAGGGGAGGGATGAGAGGTACTTCGCGCTCCCACATTAATCACGGCTCTACAGCCAATCAGGGGCGTCTGTGAGCTCGCCCACGTGGAAGGAGCGTATAGCGCTGTCCTCCGAGTGTGTTACGCCACCCCTTCCACGGTGCGTTAGCGAGCAGTTCGAAAAGATGCGGTCGGCTGGCGAAACGTGGTTCAGAGGAAACACCTGATAGTCTTTGGCCCTCCCGGCTGAATGGTAGTAGTAGCCTTAATGTGCCCCCTAGTGATGGGGAGGAATTGGACACAACTAAAATAGGGAAAAAATCTGGGAAAAAAAGATACCCTTCCAGTCACAACCCTCCAATTTTTATCCAGACTTGCATCCACTTGCTGTGGTTTGGATGGGAATCGAACCCGGGCTTTCCGCATGGATGGCGAGAAACCTACCACTGAGCCACCAATGCCCGACTAAAGTTTGGAGTATACATAGTACTGGAGATTTTTGACTCTATGCCCAGTTGGATCCAGTAGGTTTTAAAAAATAAAAGACCTCATACAGTACTAAATATTGATTCTTCTTTCTTCTTCTTTGTCTTTCCTGCCACAACCCTCTGCATTTATCCAGACTTGGGACTGGCACAAGAAGACACTGGATTGTACCCCCCTGTGGTTGCATTTCATACTAAATATTGATTTAGAAATGAAACTGCATAAAATTAATTATTATTATCTTGGTTTTATTTATTTATTTATTACAAATTGTTGAGAAACAGTGAATTTCTTTTTCTTTTGCGTCAATACTTCTGAATGTAAATACAGTCTTGTCCCTTTGTCTGGCTGATCGATGATTTAAGCCGTTTCTCCAATCTCCTTGTCCTTGTATTATTCTAAATGTATTCTAATACTATATTACAACTTTTTCTTATAGTCCTTCACACTATCTCCCCCAAAATAATAATAATAATAATAATAGTAACAACAACAACAATACCTAGCTGCTAAGCTTCTGCCGGCTTTAGAAATGGACTCTAAATGGATCTTCTTACAAAAGTATATAAAGCCCAAGCTTTAGAGAGAAAAAAAAAATCAAAACAAAAAGAAATCATGTTATATGGATAAAAGTGATTCATGTGGAACAATAAAAGCATCCAGCTATTTGAAAAATACGCCTCCTGTCTCTGTCTTTTTTTTTTTTTCTTTTCTTTTAAATAAGTCTCCACCCGGCTTACCCACGAAGAGCTGATTGTTGAGTTGCAGGCGTATGTGTGTGTGTGCTGGAGGCTCCAGGAAGCGCAGAGGCAGCTGGTCCACCTGCAGAGACGCCTCCTTTACATTCCTCTCAGCTCGGACCCAGTGCCACTGGCGGTCGTTCAACGGCACCGGAGATTTAACGTTCAGCACGGTCGGCCCGTAGCCCGCGTCGAACGTGAACGTGGCAACAGAAGGCGCTGAGGAAGAAAATGTGTATTTTGTCGTTCATACAAGCTTTAATGTTTAGAATAACATTAGAATAAAATGGATGGGGATGTCCATTATCAACATGATAAATAGTGTTAAGGAAATAAAAATAAATAAATCTGATATTTGGGATCCTGCAGATAATAGGAGTCTAGAGATGAAGTAGGAGTGTATGTCATGCACACTCAGTCTGCGCCTAGCACTAGGACCCGGAAGTAAGGCGGGCGTCAAACCAGGAAGTATAAAAGG
>JAQQZS010000035.1:4276774-4289986 GCA_030068045.1 Platyallabes tihoni
GGGCATCCCTGCTGAAGCTGCTGCCCCCGCGACCCGACCTCGGATAAGCGGAAGAAGATGGATGGATGGATGGATACTCATATGAAATGTTGCTATAGTGCAGATAATGTCTTGGGATTATTTTTCAATGAATTTGCATTTTTGTCTGTTAAGTCATAGGAAAAGTCACCTAGAAGAGTCTAGCCAGTAGCATCTAATTATAAGATCATGTGATTTCTACCTTGAAACAATAAATTACTAGCTGTCCTATCACATAATAATAAAAATTAATAATAATAATAATAATAATAATAATAATTTAAGATGATATTACAATATAACTTATATTTTGTTGTGCTTTGCAGTGAATTCTGCAATAAAGGAAAAATACTAAATTATATTTAGAAACCACAAAAAATTAATACTGTTTTGAGTTGTTTTGTCTGTTTTGTAGCTTATGTTTTTGAAAACGTGACAGAAGTGTATAACTAATAGTTAGTTTAAGGTTAATACTCATGTCTATTAATTTACTGTCCAAATAAGTCCCTTCTCATTACACCAATATATCACACACACACACACACACACACACAGGGTAAAAAAGTCAAAAAAACATGGGACCTTCAAATACATGCATTACCTGCACTAAATACAGTAAATGCATTTAGTATTTGATCAAGCATTATTATTATTATTATTATTATTATTATTAATTAATTAATGAATTAATTTATTTATTTTGCTAATCAAATAATAATGCTTGAAAAATATGTAACAACCAAAACCAACAAAAAAAAGAACAAGGTACTTTACAGCAAAACAGGACAATATCTTCGACTCTTTTCATCCACTCCTGAATCTATTCCCGTCCTCCCCTCATTAAGTGTATGATCACATATAAAGAGGAGGTAAATTGCATCTCTATTAATATAAATCAACTCGAAAACCAAAAGAACAGAATGTGAGCTCAGTGTGTGTGAGTTCTGTACCATCACGAAACACGGGCAAAGATTGTGTAAGAGAGTGATAAATGAAGAGAGCGAATGAGGGATGGTTTATGTGGTGTTACAGAACAATGCGACTAATTATGTTTTCTTTCAAGCTCAGTGAACCTGAAGACAACAAAAAGAGAACATTCCCCTTAATGGCAGCGGAATAACAATCTTATTATCTGCCGTGACACTGTACCTGTCTCGGAGGAACTGAACCACATGTTTTGTTTTGTTTTTTCATATATGAATCACCGTATGCAGATTTCTCCCATAATGCAGCTCGGTTTTTACAGAGTTTTTCAACAATCGTGTTTTAGTCCTGGGGGAAGCGTGTGCAAACTTTGTTTAAAATACAAGATGGATGAAAGGCTGCGGTAACAATCAGCTAGTCACAATACTGGCGGCACAGTGGTGTAGTGGTTAGCACTGTCGCCTCGCACCTTAAGGGTTGAGGGTTTGATTCCCACCTTGGGTCCGTGTTCATGGGGTTTGCATGTTCCCCCCTTGGTGCTTGGTGGGTTTCCTCCAGGTTCTCCGGTTTCCTCCCACAGCCCAAAGACATGCAGATTAAGCTAATTGCCGTTGGTAAAGTGTGCGAATGCATGTGTGACTGTTGACCGGAGGTTCTACCACGGTTGTAAAAAATGGAAATAAATACCATGGCCTCCATGGTCCGTAGTCAGACTACAGAAGTTCCTAGATGGGTGGACAGTCACAACACTAATGCAGTAGTTCTCAAGCAATATCCCTGGTCCACTTTCCAAAAAAAACACTACATAACTAAACAGCTATTAGCTATTGGGAATTAGCCGATTCGGACCGGCAGATTTTATTTCTTACTATTTTCCATTTAGTACCAATAATATCTGCACTTTATATTGAAATATTTTCTCAATTATAAGAACAACGAGGACAAAAAATGCAATTTGCTCCTGCTCTGGTCCTGGGGACTCAGAGAAGTGCACAGTCTTTGCTTTAGTAACGACTAATCAGGGGATTTATGATTAGCTGACCAACCTAAGGAGAATTTCCCCAAAGCATCATAACTACAAATATCGGTCTAAAAAGCTTCAGCGTGTACCACTTTACCACTTTCCACTTCCTCTAAGAGTCAACATGATGCGTTCACTACGGCGCTTCTGGGAAATTCCTAACTTCTTTGCGATTTTCTGCTTGGTGAAAGCATATAGTCGAGTCCTTTGTGGATAATAAGTTTATTATTTAAGTAATAAAATCCTGAATTAAGCTGTGAAAAGAGTCGTAAAGTTAAGACCAAGGTTAGACAGGGAAGCTGGATTCGCTCGTTAACCGGTTCATTAGTCGTCAACTGAAGCTGATCTGAATGCTAAAGTAACAAACTGCTCTCACCCCACGTGTTGAAGAGTCGAGATCTCCTGCAGCGATAGGTCAGAGTCTGTTGGCAGAATTCTGACTGCGACACCAGTGCGCGGAGCTGATCGGGCGAGGCGCCGTAGTCGAAATGCTCCATGTGGGGTTTCTCTGATGTCGATCCGTGGACTCTGACCGGATTGCTCGCGTTGTGGTAGACCACCGTCCACACTTTGTCTTCTGGAAAATGACAACAAGGCAAGTCACTTCCTGATGTCACCACGTCTGCATATATCATATATAGATGTGTAGCTTGGGAGGAAATATTGATCGTTGTAGGACTACAGAGAAAAAAAAAATGATTAACTGACCAAAAAAAGAAAACAAAAGAAAAAGATACTGCAGAGACTCAGAGTGGAAGTATCACGATGTTGTGTCACTGCAGTAAGAATTCGGTAAACACACTGCACACCTTGGGGTGCTGGATAATTTTGGCCAAATCTGAGATTGATATAAATTTTAAATGGGAAATGATTTACTTAATAGTTAATTAGACATTAAACAGAAGGCGTCACCACATTGACGATGACGGTTTTTCTTTCTCTTTTTAAAATAAAAACATTTCATAATTAGATCTAAAGAATTACTATGAAGGGGCAGGACAGCTGTCAGTGAAACCTTCAGATCAGATTTTTTAGTATTGTTTATTTTGTTTATTAGTATTGTGTGTGTATAGGTAAATAATATATATATATAAAGTGTATACTCACTTCAGGAAAAGAAAAACTTAAATTTATTGCAATACGTTAGATATTAATAGATATCACAGTATTATGATAATATAATATTATTAATGTTATACATTATACTACTTTTCTTTTCCTGGAGTGAGTATATATATTTTTGTGTGTATATTATATATACAGTATACTTTTCTGTTTTAAAAATTTGCATCTTCTTTTTTTTAACATAATATTAATCATCTCTATATTAATAATTTCCCAAAAAATTTTGTTTACTGTCACTGTTTACTCCAGCTTCCTGTATTTAAATCACTTTCCTTATCTTCTGAACCGATTCTTTAAAAACTTTCGATTTCAGACTGGATCTGGAAACCATGATGGCCTTGGAAATTTTTATTTTATTTTATTATGTTTATTTTCAAACTATTATTCTGTTATTGCAGGAATTCATCTGTATATCAAAATCCATCACTTGGATTTTTGGGTAGGTGCATTGTAATATCAGCATTCATGTGTCTTTATTCATATAGAAATTTCCATACTTTAGCAGTTTAAGTGTTTAAAAGTAAAAAAAAAAAAAAAACATTTAACGTCATGTAAAATATTTGAATATACATGAATATGTTTTTGATTCAGTAAAAGTAAAAGAAGAAGAAGAAGAAGAAGAAGCATGCTTGATCTCTGCAAGGTGTTAATTATAAATTACTGACTGCACACAAGAACATTCTCGAATCTAAAACATGTATTATACAACCGTCTTTAAATGATGAATCTACTTTTGATCCTGGAATAAAAGAGGATTAAATCTCTTGTTGGTGCAAAGTAAAGCAGCACCACGGAATAAAAAGCATCTCGGTATCAAATATTATGCTTTAAAAGGACACTTGATGAACTGCATAAATCATAACGCTCTATGATCCAGAATGTTTTTTTTTTTAATTTTTTTTTTAATTTAACATGATGGGAACATCTCACCTGTCATATTGCAGTAGACCTGAATTGGACCCAGAGGGCCGCTCCCATCAGGATCGACAGAGAAATAGCCCGAGGTGCTTCCTGCAAGCCTGTAGGCCTCGCATGAGGCTTCATAGATGGCTGAGGAAAAGGATTAAAAGACAGTTTTGAGGATTGTACAAAGCACTTGAGACTTTAGGTTGAGCACAAAGTCGTTGCTGGAATCTTATATTCGCATCAGATCATTTTGTCACTGACGGGACAAAAAGGTCAGAGTCGTCTGCGTAAATCTGCACTGCTCACGTGTTGTTGTTGTTTTTTTTTCCGAAGCAGATGATCCATATACTGAGTAGCTCAGCAATATCTTTTCAGCAATTAAAACGAGATGACCTTCAAAACGTTTTTCATGAGAATTTCTCCCAATAAACATGAGCGCGCAAATAGAGGAAATAAAACAAAGCAAATCGTGTTGAAATGCTGCACAGATACCGGCGGGGAGCTTCTCCGGCACAAACCTGTTATCTCGGCTAAATTGGCAGTGCAGACCAGGCTTTGTAGAGACTTGTCCTACTGGTTCATTGCATGTTTACCAGCCTCCTCTAGATCGGAAAAAAAAAAAAAAGTGCTCGACAAATTGGCTTTCGCAATTGTATGGACACTCGAGGTACCTACAGTTATGGCACGTGGCGCCGCTGTATCCCGTCCCTGCGCAGTCACAGTAGAAAGAAGACCACGTCTGAGAGCAGCGGCCGGCGTTTTCACAGAAATTAGGGAGACATCTGAAAAGGAGAAAGACAGACAACTCGGTGAATAAAAGCCTAAACGGAATATGTAGCGGTAATGAAGTTATAAAGGCTCATCATGCGGGCGACGTTAACTCGAAACCGGGTGGTTATTTACCTGCGAAACACAATCTGCATTTTGATACAATATGGCAGGAGAGAAAAACGGCTGAGTATTACTGCCTCACGATTCGAAAAGCCAATTTAGTGAGACTGAAGGAAGATTGCAGCCCTCAATTAACTCGACTTCTCCTTGAAATTCTTTTTTTATTTATTTATTTTTCATCATCACAGCCCGTCTTTGGAGCGCCGAGGCAGAGAACGGCAAGCTGTCTCTTAAATAAAATAAAGAGGACAGGAACACAGGGGAGCTTTTTACTTGTTGACATTGTGGATATTATTTTTATTTATTATTATTATGAAAAAAAGAATAAAAAAACAAACACCCTCAAAAAAATCTGTATTCACAAAAAGTATGAAGTCAGACCAAAGAAATAATGGCTAGAAAAATGAAACTGACTGCAATTAAAATAACTTTCTTCAATTAAAGGACGACCTTGCTTGTTTAAATTTTAAAGTATATAAGCATCGAGAAAGTACAGTAGTTTGTATAAACCGTTAAAACCGCTGTCCCATCGCATGAATCCGATCAACTCACGCGTTCTCGGTAAAATAATTCACATCTGTCCAACCTCCATTAAAAGTAACGAGTTTTATCTCTCGCTTCAATTTATTTAATTAGATAAAGGGCCTAAAATACGCAATCAAGATCTGACCTTCCAATCATCTCCTGACATGCAGTAATTTGCATTCAGAAATCCTGTAGATATGATTTAATGTGTTTGACCCGCTGACACTTCGGAGGAGATTGTATGAAATTTTGAATATGAAAATAAATCTTCTCGTTCAAAAAAAAAAAAAAAAGGAGCTCGCGTGGTTAGATGTATGAGCTTCCCCAAGACATTTTGATTAATAGCTCGTTCATCGCTGGCTGCTTAAATTTCACAATTACCAGGCTTTTAGTGCTGCATATATTATTTCGCGAAGCACAGCTTTCTGCCATCGACTCCCGTGAGGGCGCTGCTTTATGAGACCTCGCCGTACGACATGGCGCGTTCCTGAAGCCATTAGCCGCTATAGCGGGAGTCAACTGTGTGCCAGATAATGTTTCAGGTGATGGTTTAATTAACGCTGTGTTATTTCTAGTCAGGCCCAAGAAAGAAGGTCTTCGGTGGGCTATAAAACGATCCAGTAGTTGCACACCAGAGATAACATGGTCAGTGAAGCTTTAGCGGTCCGGATGATCGCCGGAGATAAAAGTCTTTACACAACGTTGACGATCTGCCACTTTCTACATGGAACATGCTTGTTTTGTTTTTCCAATTCAGAATGCTTTCTTTGTTTAATACTACTTTAAAGATTGTTTACAGGAGTGGGATTGACATCAATTTTGGCCTCGCTTCAAACAGCCTGAAAATCAAAGCATAGAGAGAGAGAGATTAATCTCAAAAGCTGGACTTTAATAATAAAATATGCTGGGCTGAGCCGCGTGCGGGCGCGGGATAACCCGAGCTGTAATAAATAAATGGATGTGTTCTGGGGTTCACGTTCACGTTGGTTATTCATTTATTCATTCATCTCCAGAAAGCACTTTATCCTGGTCAGGGTGATGGTGGATCACTGAGAACGCCGGCCACCACATGGGAATACAGTACAGTACAAGCTGGTACAATGCCAGTCCAACCGACATTCGGAACGTCTTTCACATCTAGGCAGCGATTTAGTGCAGCCAATCCGTCTCGCTACTGCGCAAGAGGCAGAAAGGAGCTCTACACAGAGACAAAGCAAACTAATAAAACTCTGCACGCACATTCCATACTGGATTTTAAAATACTGTATGTACAAAAAGCTATAAAGTTAACAACAATGATGATTTACAGTTGTAGATAGCCACTAATAGATAGACATGCCAATCAAAGCACTATCCATTTTCAGGAGGAAATTCAATATGGTATCACAGACACCGGTAGTTCTCATCTGTGCTCCTTAAGGACCAACTGACTTGCAAAGTGTTTTCATCATCATCCAGAACACATCACTCGCTCACTCACTCACTCATCATCTATACGGCTTTATCCAGTATACAGTATCGGTGGGGGGTGAGGGGAGTCAGGAGCCTATCCCAGGAGACTTAGAGCATGATGGGGTGCCAATACATCACAGGGCACACACATACATACACATCACACTCTCACTCACACACTACGAGCAATTTGGAAACGCCAATCAGCATGTCTTTAGACCGTGGGAGGAAACCCTGCATGAGGAGAACATGCACACAGACCCAAGGCGTGAATCGAACCCTCGACCCACAGGGCTAACCACTACGCCACTGTGCCGCCAATATTGTGATTAGCTTATTGTTACCACATCCTTTCTTCCGTCTTGTCCTTTAAACAAAGGACTAAAACAAGCCTGTTGAAAAACTGGTGCGAGGCGACAGCGCTAACTACACAGCCACCGTGCCGCCCCCCAGAACACCTCATTTAACTAATCAGCTAATTATCAACCTTTTCTGAACCGCTGCTATGAACCAACTTGTTTTGAGGAAAAACAGAAATAGAAATACAGAACCTCCCAATTTTTCTCTATCTACAGAAAAATCGCAGCTAATCCACTTAAGTTACATTTCGCACATTTACTGCTTTTAGGCAATGCATAACCATGATGAGATTTAATCGTAAATCCTGATAAGAATCTGATCGATTTGGTTATATGATCCACCTTTTTACAAAAACACGAAAAAAGACAGCATTTCTGGTCATATGTTCATTTAGTAACAGCGTTTCTGTGTGTTTTTTTTTTAAGTGCACTATAAATTCATTCGATCCAACAATCCGCCGTTTCGCACAGAGACGTGTGAAATCCAATTGTAAAGTGTATCTTCCATTATTTTCAGGGTGTCTAAAAGCAGGAGCGCCAGCCGCACGAAACCCACTTTAGAAACAGGAAATAAGGTACCACCTGTAACAACAGTACATTAGCAAAAAAAATCTTTTAGGCGAAAAAACATGCTGCCGGTGGATTCCGGGTGTATTACAGCATATACGGATATTGGACTCAAACGAGCCAAATGAGCAGACGGCTGAGGAGGAACGTTAAGCGTGAGTTAAGCAAATGTCCTCCGGTGCAGCAGACGCAGCTCCTAGGTGCGGTGCCAAAACCAAATAAATAAATAAGTATGATAAAATTACTGCCTCCTCTACAAGCCCTGCCGGCCACATTATACCATGAGGGCCAATAGATTTCATGCCAATATACAAGTGGGAAAACAAAACATTGACTCCTTATCGGACACCGGAGCTGAATTAACACGCGTTTCACCTGAAAACGACTTGAGCTAGTAACGACTGATAATTACAATCATGTTTGTTTGCTTTCAGTGATCCTGCATGGACTTGACCTGATGCTGAACGCTGACAGTTTGCGGGTGTAGTTAACTGCGGCATCGGCAAAAAAAACCCCAATAAGGACAGCAAAAAAAATAACAATACAAATAAATGGTGTTGGGAAATCTTTGTGGCTATAATACAGTAGATGTAGGTTCAGACACGGGCTCAGAACTGTTGCTTTAGGCTTCCTACTTGCCTGCCCGTGTTCTTACCTAATTTAATTAGGCGATTATGTTACTTCCTCTCTGTAACTGCCTGTAATGCCTCCTAATGGGCATTAGGATGAGTAAGCTTTGTTATTTCAGGATTAATCATGTGGTTCCTTGTGGTGTACTGAATATAAGGGAGTGCTACGGGAAATTAATATCCAGTGTGATCTTGGACATACAGAAGTACATGGATGATATACAACATGGCTGCTGCTTAATTCGCTTTAAATCTGATCAGGAGCTGTTAAATCACAGATTTATATTAATGCACTTGTTCTAATGATCATTTCTATAATAACGGCTTATTCATAGAGGCTTGGCATAATACAGTACTGCAGTGCTATAGTCTTGAGCACATCCATTTCTTCACACGTAATTAAATTAAATGATGTAGATTAAATTAAAGAACTGTGAACAAACGTTGCTTTGAAGTGCCTGAACATACAATAAAAAATTTTAAAAAATGGTTGTTTATGTAACACCCCTCTCGTCTGTTCTAACCACACTGATTATATACAGCACTGGGCAAAAGTCCTGAACCAGCCCTTATTTCTTCATCTTTTGCACCCCAAAGAGACAGACCTTGGTGAATTTTATAATGTAGTCTTGGGATGGTTCTCCAGGCTTCCTGAGGACCTATGAATCGTCCAAGCCTTAAAACCATGATCTACCCTAAGGCATGAACCAGTGAGAAACAGGTACAGATGATGAGAGATGATCAGGACGGTGATTAGTTATACTGCTGAACGCTGAGTGGATGGAACAGACGAGAGGGGAAATGAGTATAAAAAATAGTATCTTTAGGCACTTTGCAGTCCGCCACAGTAAAACATCTGTTCCTGTTCATTTAATTTAATCGACATCATTTAATTAAATGTAATATGAAGAAATAACAGGTGGCTCAAGACTATGGGACTTTAAATAATGCGTCCAACTTTACATTAACGCACAAGTGGTGAAACCAACACCCACGCCCCCCAACACACACACACACAAATGAGCAGAAATATTAGAAAGAAAGAAAAACATCTTCTGCTACAGATTGCTTCAAATGATTAAAACGTCTACCTAATCTCTAGCACTTAGTGATATTGGGAAAGTCTCCCAGTAAAGCGATATTTCACGTGCTTCCCAATGCACTGACGGCTACTGGGGTTCTCCCTTATTTACACTGTGATCATCCTTCGAGCTCCTGCCAAGAGAATTCCTGGAATACATCAAAGATGCACAAGCATGCAGCACTGCTTAGGAACAACAAATCACTCTGTGGATACAAAACAGTCAAAACGTCTTGCTCAGTAAAAGGACTAAAAAATTTCAAATGAACTGGACATTCAGACTTTCTGTAATGTTTGAGCTACTTGAAAGGAAAAAAAAAAAAAACAGGGCACAGCACAGCAGGATTTGGCTATTTTGGCACTTAGGCAGACGATACACAGGCTAAGCCTGCTCACAAAGAGAGCACCAAAGGAGAAGCGGCCCTGTCTCACAGTTTCCAGTACTTCTGCCTTCTGGCAGGCTCTCAAGCTGGCACAGAACGCTCTGAGACCATCACCCAGTGCACCGTGACAGCTGGTCATGAATGATTTAGAAGCGCCGTTGATGGAGGGGTCTCATCATGTTCACAACAAGTTCACTATTAATGAAAACCACTCTCCGTGGACAAGCCGGCAGGGCATGTCTCTGCCTCGAACTATCAATGCATCAGGGAAGGCGGCAGGAGATTTCTCTGGGAATATGGTAATCCGATTTAGCTTCCGTCTCGCGGAGATTTGGATGTCAAATGAGGGTAGTGAAGGACAGTGACTCATCCTAAGGATAGTTAGCGAGAATAATAAGTAGGACTTCCATAACAATTTACATAACATAAATGATTTTGCCATGTAACAGATGGTGAAACTAATGTTCCCACCATACAGTTTGTGTGTTAAAATATGACCAGCTAGGAAACTCCTTTATAATATATCGCATATGTGATTATGATAACCATCTGTTCAAACTATTTTCTGGTAGGAATTGAGTAAAACTGCCTGTGTCTCTTGGTTTCGTTGTTATCATTATGAATATTATGTCTATGCCTATGAGCTCGAGATGATATAATATTGTATAAATCAACACAGACACAGCAAATCCATTACGAATTGTTAACACTGATTTTACAACAGTTAGCTCCAGTCCACTTGGACGAGTGGCTTTCCAAGAGCGCTTATAGTTAGTATAGGTTTTTTTCCCACACTTATACATACTATACAGTCTCCGTCCCAAACATACTGCATTAATGAGGGTCAAATTGTTGGCACGCATCAAGCAAAGAAAAAGAAAAAACATTAAAATTACCCGAACTGGGTTAAGACCTGTCCAATGCTTTATTAAGACCTGAAGGCTAGTGCTGTAACATCAGCTTCATTTAAGAAATGTGGTTGGGAAAAAAATCATGAAAGACCAGTTGTGTGGTTATTGGAAAATCTGAATTTGCTACAGAGCATAAAGATTGGACTGTGGATCAATGAAAAAAAAGTTCATGTGGTCTGATGAGGCCAGATTGACCTTATATCAGAGCGATGGGCGTTTCGCGTAAGACGGGAGGCTCATGAATTGATGCACCCATCATGCATAGTGTCCACTGTACAAGCCTCTGGAGGCAGTGTTGTGATCTGGGGTTGCTTCAGTTGCTCAGGGCTAAACTCAAGCAATGTTATGTGGCAATAAAATGAAGACCTGATTGTACTGAATGACCATAAGGAGTTTTTCTTCCCTTATGGTACAGGCATATTCCAGAATTCAAACTGTAAAAGATCATGAACTGGCCACCGCAGTTGGTGCTCATGATAGCCAATGAAATCTTTGTGTGTGTGTGTGTGCGCGTGTGTGTGACTTTTATTGTGGCCAGGCATTTTAATTATGCAGTATCTACAAAGAAAGAATACAGTTACGGTATATTAAATATCATAGTTACTGTATGTGATTCATTTCAACCCAATTAAATGCAGAAGACTTTCATCCATCTTTCCTCATTGTATTTGCAAAAGTTTGCTAAAGTCAAAAAAACTAAGTCATGTCAGTTCTGACTCATTTGTTCCCTTCATCCACGACCTGTAGACTGCTGTCATATACACCACCATGCAGCAGCGGGTTGATTGAGGCCCCCTGACTCCAACAACCGGTAATGAGAGAGACCAGAGACTGTAGCACTGAGCTCGTTAGCAGAGCCACTAACCTGAGTGGCATAACAAAATGTCTTCTTGTTTATAAATAGGCTTCTAATAGTTAGCCTGGCTTTGCTGGCACTGCTGGAGGCCCGAGCAGCAAATGAGTTGTTGACATGTGGGAAGATATGAAAGAGATGTTTTCTATTCTGTACTCTTTACCAAGGACAAAATGATGTTCCTTTGGCTGGAACAATAGAAACAAGCAATCACATGTTTTCCAGAAACAAGAAGAGTTCACAAAGTGTACAGCATGTCAACTGCCCCTTAGGTGTCTTGTCTTGTAACTTCAGACACAGAGTAACGTCCAGTGGAAGCTTTTGTGATCGTAATTCCTCCACACTTTACCTTATTATCCAATGATTTATGGAATATTTAATACGTTTCTAATTTTTCAGATATTTTTTTGTGCTTTTAATTTCTAAAATTGACAAAATAATGGACACAAATCAAAGGTACCAGTTTGATCATCTTCAGGTTAAACCGTATTCAGAAACAGAACAAATGCGACGTCCTACGCACCATTATAGAGCCATGATAACGTACTAAATCTCATTCTAATACTTCTACTAATAATTTACCAACAGCTTTTACTAGAAAGCCATATAATAAAGCAATAATACAATAGAAGGCAGGATTTTTTGTTTATAATGACTCTAATAAATAAATCAAATAAATTGGTCAACCAAAACTACTGTATACCACAGCTAGAAAGTGTCTACCCTGTTCTGTAGCCTCTTTACCCCAAAATCTATACTATGATATTATTTTCTGGCTTTGAACAACATCAAATGTATGCTTTGTATGGAGTTCATTTCTTTCCAAATGGATGACAGGACATTCAAATACCTCTGGGGTAACAGATGCTTTCAGTATTAATTGGAGTCAGGTGCTGTAATTAATATGATGAAATTGGAGTTGTGTGTGTGGTGCAGTTGCTTAACTCACAGTCTCATTCCAGACAGCGTCTGGTCAAGGAAGTTACACTAATGTGAAACATGATCACCTGATCGATCTCTTAGTATCGAAGGGAGAAAAGTGAGCAACGTACAGTGCAGTGATATAGGGTGAATAGGAACACAAGTAACACCATAAACCCAAGAAAGAGCATGGCTATGGTGTTCATGGAGACATGGCATGAAGGAAACCTCTGTTCTTTTGGAGGAAAGAAAGTCCATTAAAATAAATGGGACAAACGATGAACTATCCAAAGTATATGTGGAAAAGCAACAACATCAACAACAAAAAGCATGGTGAAGGGTGCATCATGGTTTGTAGTTACTTTACTTACTGTATGATTCATTAAGGCCACAATGTTTAATAGAGAATCTTTAATTGCCAGAGGATGCAATCTATTCTAGACACTATACACATAGTCTGGAATTTATGTAGAGTTTGTTAATAATTTACGTTTTTTTTAATTTATTTATTTATTTTATTGTGGTTTAGAATTTTGAGTTGATAAATAAATATTGGCGAACATCCTCTTATTGGCACCCTGTCCAGGGTGTACCCTGCCTCGTGCCCGAAAGTCTCCTGGGATAGGCTCCAGGTCCCCCGCGACCC
>JAQQZS010000035.1:4333412-4345080 GCA_030068045.1 Platyallabes tihoni
TTGTAGTTTGTGTGTTTAACCTGTGGGGGCAGTGTCGGGAACTGGATATGAAAGCCCTTGTCGTTTTATTTGAGGTGTTTCAGTTTCAGTTTTTTTTTTGGTCAGTTGTTTTTTTGCTTTTTTTCTGCATTTCCCTATGTATAGCATGTAGGATCATGGGATATATCCGGTCCTCCGAAGCGTAAAATCAACGCGAAGAAAACGCACTAGAAGCGTTTTCCTTGCGTTCGTTGTTGCGATTTGAACGGCAAGAAAAAGCTGCATGCAACGTTTTTTTGACGCTGTATAAACGCGCAGCCGGACAAACGCACGTCACCAAAGCCCGTGTGAACACTCTCATTGACTCCTATGTGTAGAAATGTTCACAGGAACGATTTTTTAAATGTTTTACTGTGGCTCAGAAGTCTTCTCCTAAAGTCCTCATCACAAATCCTGGTTTGACATGAACGCCTCTTGTATGTCTACGAATGCTTAAAAAACAATTCAAGTAACGTGAATAATAGCGGAAAATAGCACCTTATGAAAAAATTTATATATGAAGTGATTTGATATGTTCTTATTACAAAAGAAATGTAATGAAATGGAATATTTTCTGCGTCTAAATCGTCTCTTGTTAATAGTGAAGCTTATAATGTGAAGCTTGTATCGTCTCGTGCCTTGTAAAAATCTTTGTAAAAATCTGACAGCAGGAAAATCCATCATTATTGCTGCCGTATTGCATCCTGAGTGATATGAATGTCATTATTTGTCTCAAAGTTGGGTGGGAAATGTCAAACCGCAATGTGTACAGGGATTGCGCCAGGCTGTAATTAACAAATCTTCAAATGAACCAATCTCAGCTGTCGTCTACGTCATATCATTCTAATCATTCTATAGATTATTATTATTTTTTATAATATCATTTCATTTAGCATTTTGACTGTGCCGTCTGTTCGCACCATGTTGTGGCTCAATAGTCTGTCAATTATCCTGACGTGATGGACAATAACCGAGATGGGAAGCTCCTTATAATCAACACTTTTCCACCTCTAGGGGATAGCGCTAAACATCATGCCTGAATAAAAGACATGCACGAACCTGTGTGAAAAAAAAGGTCAGTAGATCATCGGAACGTACTGTAATCATGTTGGAAACATGATACGCCGAGCTGTGTTTTTTCTTTTTTTTTCCCTGTTCTTTTCATCTTACTCATAAGCCTTCACTTACACCCACAAATATCAAACCATAATGAAAACGCAGCACGGCGACTATTACTTAATGACACAAATGGAACCGTTTTCCGTAGAGATGAGAGCAAGAGCGCAAATAAACAGAGACAAGGCGGCTGCCTGAACTTACTATAGAGGAAAAGAAAAAGGTTTGTTTAGCTCCTGAAGAATGTGCAATGAACCTGAAAAAAAAAAGAGTGTATATGTTTCATCACACTGTTGATTGAAGAATCAGACGGTGAGGAATCAGGGGTGTAATTTCTCCTCCTGTTGTTTGGGATGGTCTTTCCAATTCTTTTTGTTCGTACTTTTTATAGGAGTGTGATGACTAAAAGAAAAAAGAAAGAATGGACCTGCACGAAACAATTTCTTAGCACACACACACACACACACCGCAAAAATACATCAGTAATGGAAAGTCTGATTTCTTTGTAAGGTGGTGCATGACACACGATTTGAATAATGTGCTTCGTACACCGCGTAGTCCCTGATATGCACAAGAAACTTATTACGCATATTGAATAAATGCAATAAAAATCATGTGGTGTGAGGATTTTTCTGCTAGGCGTTCTGGAAAGATGACAGCACGTCAGAATATATTATTCTATTATTATCTCTGAAATCTCTTCCGGAATTTTTTAATTAAGAAGACTTGATTTTAAGCATTTTTTTTTCTCTTTACGCAAGCAAATGAAAATGAACCAAATAATGCATGCGGCTTTTATTTTGCGATCAACACGTGACACCAGGTTTATTTCAGAAAGAGAGAAAACCTTCTAAACGCAAACACTGCAGATTCCTCTTCTGTCGCTGCCAAGTGATTAATTAACTCTACACATAACCTACATGCAATATTTCCCCGAATCCTAAGTGGTCTCTTTTTTAGACTGTAATATCTTTAAATATCATTATACCTTTTTATATAACGGAGGCATCGCAAATTCAACACAATTGCCTCGCAACAATATGGAAGAATGAATCTCTGGGTAGACAATCTCCTCCATCATAATATGTATATTACGAGCGTGAAGGCTTAGCCTCCAGAACGAGACTTTTATATTTCATCATCGCATCCTGCTTGCAAGTCTAATGTTCCTTAAAAATGATTTTAGCTCAGGAAAGCGCCGGGTCTTGAAATTGAAACAGAGTTTCATCATCTACAGTACGCTAAGCTGTTATAGCTACAAGTACACGTGCCGCAGCAAAAAATCCAATCGAGTTGCCTGCTCCCAGTGATGCAGGATCAGATTCTAGCGTTCAGTCGTTCCACTGGAAATGGGAAGAAAGAAAAAAAAAAAAAACCTCTATGGAGAACATAAAAAACTGTATCAGAAACAACAGGACACTGTGGCTGAGTGCTTGGGAGGCAGCTTCCAGGGATCATTGATCGGATAGTGAAGTGATCGCTGTGATCGGGTGGCAGAGGAATGATGATAATGTGTGCCGTAGAGAGGAGAAAAAGGGGCTGAGGAATTTCAGTCATCTCACGTTTAAATGCACAAACTGCCAGCCAGCCATCTATGACAGGGCTGTTGGAGTAAGAGCTCCTGAGACTGACAGTTAATCAGCAATAACAGGACATCCACTGAACTAGCCAAGTCTGCCTTTGGAACAGAGGAAGAGATGCTATTTTAATTGGCCACAATATAATAATAATAATAATAATAATAATACATGGCGTCAGGTGTAGAAACTATTGTCAACCATTGGGTCGTACCCCAGTCTATAATGGACTGAGCGGCTTTTGAGATAACATCACTCATTCTGCTCATCTCTTAAATATCCAATACATCCTTTTAGAGGGAAAAAAATCTAAATCTGTATGTCTTGGGCTTGCGATTTTAGCACAAAACTTCTTATGGAAGCAAAAGCAAAGCATGGATCATGTTTATCCTGGAGTTCTGATCCTCTGTCGCTGAAAATGCCTTTCAACATAAGTGCTGTATTGATTTTGTCCCACTTATTATTTTACGTTCTTGAAAAATCATGATAAAGGATTCAATCGTCCAGAACTTATAGTCAAAAAAAGAAAAAAACATAAATAAATAAATGGAACAAGCCAAGCATTTTTTTTTTTACTATTTTAGGCTTAAGTAGAGTAAGGGAGAATGTAATATTATCAGCATTGCAGTTGGAAACTGCTCGCCGGCAGCGGCAACTAAAAAAAAAACGCAGCTAGACGATGGATTTTTAAGTGATTTTGCTGTAAACAGGAACAAACCGTTAACATATTTTTTTCACTATAATTCTTTTACAATAGGCAAAAGTCTGATGTCCAGAGAAAACAGCACATTTAATCACTTTCTGATTATCACTATCATTAATGTTACCATTGAGGCAGGTTAGGTCAAAATTATACTATTAATATTGCACTTTTTTTGTCCAGAAAACTTTAACAATTAATGCAGGTCGTGCAGCTTCGATAGAACATAAAAGCATTGTTCATCAGTCGAGAGCATGTGAGACTGGAGGAAGGGGTGCGGCTTCCGGTGGTGCTGTTAATATTGGGGAGCTCAAAGCATTATTGATTCTGGATGAAGCTTATAAAAGCACATCCTCTATCGCTTTTCCGTGAAATTGGAACAGTTGCTAGTTCATGTCTGGTGCTAGTGCTGTTTCAATCAAATGGAGAACTTCCAAAAAACTGGCTTTGTTCCATGAGCTAGAGAGTCACGTTATTACTGTATATGTCAAAGTATGTCTATGGTTTCCCAGCAATGCTAAAGGCAAGGCTAGTGGCAAAAAACAACAACAACAACAACAACGGCGAAGTTCTGCTGGCTTTGCCAGTCTATGTTGAGATCAAAACTTTATTACACATGCATTTGATCTGGACATTGCATTCGAGGCAATTTATAAAGATGGCGATCACAAACTTTTAGTTTCTTGTAATAATCCCGCCCCCCAAAACACTGATGTAAATGTTCTAGCCCAGCAAATTGTTGGTGTCACTATGGAACCGTTGTTTTTTTTTCTGTCTGAGGCTTTGGTTGTCCGAAAACAAAGAAATGGTTCTAAATTGGCCAACGGCTCTGAACTAGCCTTGGTGGAAAACGGGTTTTAGAGTGCAGAATCGTGGTCTAATCAGGTAGTTAGCTGGAGGCTAACACAAGCTTTAGCTTGCTCTACAAATTAATTCAGTGTACATTGTTATTTTTTATGATTTGAAATAGAGTTTGGCTTAGTAGAACAAAAAGCCTGTAGTCACACAGCACTTTCTGGATCATGATACTTCAAGTCTTGCTAAATCATAATTTAAGTTGTAGTCAGGGGGTCTGTGACTTTTATTTTTGGTGACACGCTGATTTAATGGTTAGCACTATCACCTTGCACCTCCACAGTGGGAGGATTGAATCTCTCAGCTGTGTGTTTGTATGGAGTCTTCACATTGGTTTTCCTCATGTTTGCTCAGTGGGTTTCCTCCTGGTAGTCTGGTCTCTTTCAACATTCAAAGCTGTGTAGGCTGATTGGTGTTTCCAAATTGCCCTTAGTGTACGATTGTGTGGGTGTGTTCCTGTGCCCTTCCTTGTGCCCTAAATGACCTGGGTTAGGCTCCAGGCCCTCTGCGAACCCACACAGATTAAGTGGTATAGACAATAGATGGGTGCGTTTATTTTATCTTTTTTTTTTTTTTTTTTACTGTATTTGACTGGTCACTTGAAACGAAAATGTTTCCTCCAAACTTTAAATACAGGAAAGTAGGCCTATAAATAATGTGAACTAGACCCTAATAATAATTTGAAAACAAAATGTATTCTGTGAGTGGAGAATCAGAAATGAAACAGTGGACACCATACTGTAGCTCTAATAACCAGGCAAATATTATTGCGATTTCATAAAGCTTTCAATCATTTGCATTTTCACAGGAATTAATTATGTTTCACAGGCATTTGCATCTTTGAAGGGATCATCTTTAAAATTCACTGAGATGGGGAATAAATTTGATGTAAGGAAGGTGGCTTTACCGTCCCCTAATTGCGATGTTTAATGAAATCTGAGGCTTTGCATCGTGATGCACCTATTATACTATTCATTAGTCACTATAGGCTCCTAACCATGCAGCAAATTTGCAAGAGTCCTTCCCTGGCTTCATTTGTTTTTACTGGATTCATTTTCGGTAATCATACACGGCTATATTAAGCCGCAACACATAACAGAGCCTGAGTCCATTTTCCACTCCTTCATGGGATGTGTATAATTGATTGGCTGAGTAAGCTAAAAGAAGGACATTGTCAGAAAGCCAATAAAATTTCACTCTTCAGCAGCCTCTGAGAGGTTAATTACTATCAATTTCCCAATAAAAAAACAAAAACAAAACATGAAAATCACCAAAGTCATGCCGCGCCACAAATTGCTGGTTGCGAGACGTCGATGAAATAATGTAATAAAAGCTCGGGAGGACTCACCGCAACCCGGTCCTCATTCTTGTACTCCTTCCACACGCTCCCGCTGTCGCTGTAGAGAAGCGTGTAACTGCTGATCCAGTCATGGCTGCCATGGCGGCCCTGTGTGGCTACACCCGTCACCTCCATGCGTGCCCTGAGGTCCAACTGCAGCCACGGTGACCTGTCTGTCAACTGCGGGCTCCACCCACCACCTCCTGACAAGAGGAATTTGAAAGAAATGCAATTTATACGACAAGTTTGGTGGTTGTGATTATCTGGTGTTCACATACTTTTGGCCTGACTGCGTATCAAACTGGAAGAAAAAGTATTTTGGGAAGAAGAAGTCTTTCATTGAAAAACTGTCAACCGAATGTACTAAGGCTTTGTTAGAAAATGGACGCTGCTAGCTGCTTGCTTCTACTATCTCGAGTCAATATCTTCAATGTAAGCAATTCTTAAATTGCAACAAAAGTTTCTATAAAAAAAAAAAAGGTTTGAGATGGACTTTTAGGATTGTCATGCATTGCAACTTTTCTGGAATATCGACACATACCATATGTTTATTAATTACACAATAAATTGGCATTAATAAATAAAATAAATTAACAACTGTGTTGCATAATATTTTGCCGTAGCTATTAACTTGTTCACCACTAGAGGGGGCATTTAAACTTCAGCCTGTGCACAGTACAGTGGAACCTTGGATTACGAGCATAATTTGTTCCGTAAACGGACCCGTATTCCAACACACTCATAAACCAAAGCAAATATTCTCATAAGAAATAATGGAAACTCAAATTATCGTTCCACAGCCCAAAAAAATAAATACATAAAAATAATTAATACAAAATATAAAGTAAAAATAAAACAAATTAAACTGCACTTTACCTTTAAAAAAAAGAAATAAATTCCGACAGATAAGTGTTTCCGTTTATGCGCACAGGCGCTGTGTGTGTGTGTGTATGTGAGTGTGTTTGTGTATGTGTGTGGAGTAAGAGAAGGAACCCCCTTCTCATCTTACACAGTAAACCTTTCTCCTCTCTTATTTGAATTTCACACAAACACACTCAAACACACACACACACTAACGGAAAGACTGTTTTGTCTGAAAAATTAGCAAGGCGCATCGCTAATGACACTCGCGTGTGCGCAATTCTATTGATTTCGGACCAACAGAATACGTCATGTGCTCTGATGACTCCAGATTCCAGCGTGATGGGTGCATAGCTTCTCGAGCTTCCCTTCATACCCTGATGCACCATCAGTCTTGAACAGGTTCAGACACACAGTTCATGCGTAGTGTCCACCGTACAAGCCTCTGGAGACAGTCTTATGATCTGGGGTTGCTTCAGTTGCTCATGTCGAGACTCAGTAATGTTATGTGGCAATAAAATGAAGTCAGCTGACCACCTGATTGTACTGAATGACCAGGGTATCACATCTATGGAGGTTTTGTTCCGTGATAATATACTGTAGGGTATATTTCAGGACTCAAATAGTGAAATAGTGGTTCTGGGAGCAGAAGGAATAATTTTCACATGGCAGCCACACTGTGTGCTGAATGAAATCTTAGTGTGCAGCAATCCTATGTATTTTTAGATGCCTTTGTACTTGTATGAGGTCAGAGAGACATGCAGGGCTTTTAATAGCCTTATTCTTTTTTTTTTTTTTTTATCTTTGTTTACACTATTTTGGACATTGTTAATTTGTCTTGCATAACTAATTGAAAACTGAGAAAAAAATTATTTTGTTCACTCACTCACTCATCCTCTATACTGCTTTATCCTCTATTCAGGGTCGTGGGGACCTGGAGCCTATCCCAGGAGTCTTAGGGCACGAGGCAGGGTACACCCTGGACAGGGTACCAATCCATCGCATGGCACACACACATACACGCACTCATTCACACACTACGGACAATTTGGGAACCCCAATTAGCCTATTCTGCAGGTCTTTGGACTGTGGGAGGAAACTGGAGAACCTGGAGGAAACCCACCAAGCACAGGGAGAACATGCAAACTCCATGCACACAGAGACTAACCACTACACCACCGTGCCATCCGTATTTTGCTATTATTAATTAAAAATGGTTATTGATTATTTAATAATGAATCATAAATTGTGGTTACACTTATTGTCACTGTTTCTTGCAAGAAAATGAATTCCTAAGTCAAAACTATTACAAATAACGTCTATTTATACACCAAAATGTTCTCCCTTTCGCTTCCTGCTGTGCCATGTTTTTTTTTCTTTCCTCCATCATTGTTTTCTGCCTTCAAAAATCGAGCTGTGCAATTCCTTGCCTTCGAATACATCCTGTGTAGGCAGTATTTATTTATTTATTTATTTATATTTTTTTTACATGTTGAATACAGTGTGGATGGGAAGCGCTCAGATTTAGCAAGAGTGTGAGCAAGACTGGCAATAAAGTAGGAACTGCGGTAACCAGAATGCTGCAGGGTGGACTCTTGGAGGAGACTCTCAGGGACTGCCGATCGGCCAGGCCTCTGCAGTTCATCCTAGAATAGCAGCACGTCATCAAGGGACGGTCGGGACATTTCTGAAGAGCTTATTCATAATAAATGAGGGACAGATGGTTAAAAAAAAAAAAAAACACAGTTACAGTGTTGTTGTCACCATGAATAGACAGTAGAGTCCACCTCCACTTCCTGTTTCTTTCTTTTATGGTTCTTGGTCTGAGACAATAGCGATATGAACTGCACTGCTTGGCTCATTTATTTGGGTTAAATGCATAAAAATTTTAACCACAATGTGATAAAAAAAAAAAAAAAAAACTAAACGCTGCGTTCTGATGTTAGCGAGTCTTCCAAAACGATGCCCTCATGCCCTCTGGAGTGTGACGGAACACACCAGAATGGTTCATTACTTAGCTGCTGCAGGCTGAGAGTCAATACTATAGGAAGAGATGAGAGATGAATATCGCGCCGGAGATCTCCGGCACGCAGGGAGTAACATTTACACAGCCTCCTCGCCTCCCTCAGGGAGGAAAAATGTTCTGTTTGCGAGGAGCTCGCACACAGCGGAGGCTGGTGAAGGCTGAAAATAGCTTGGACACTGCAGCCAGCGTAATTACTCAGTTGAAGATCGGGGGAAAAGTGGAAGGCGGAAGGTGTGATTTTCAGTTTGTTTTTTCCCAAATGGCTCATCTACCGTGAGTGAAGGGCTTGTCTTTCAGTCAGTTCATTGGGTACAAATAGGGATGCTGAAAAACATGCACAACAACATCCAAAAAATTGGTTTCAACCAACATTATTATTATTATTATTATTGTTATTATTATTATAATAATCAAATAAGCCAGATTTTTAGAAAACCGACAGATGGACTGGCAAGCCATGGAACTTTATTTTATATTCATGTAACATTCAGACTTTGCAAAGGTCTCGTTATACATCTGTGCGGCATTCATTAAAGTTGTGCATTGAAACGAGTGAAGATTTGAGTGCCGGCATACGGTCTGGTTTACTTATAAATAGTAAGCCAGTTGTATGAAATTAGCATCGATTATGGCGCAAGGAATAAATCAGCGGGGAGACACAATCATAGCCGCCAGTCCTTCATTTACAAATCACATCCTGTTATACATACGACGCACATGAAATGGATCATAATTGGGCCATCAAATGCAAATCATTTTTCATCTAACTGGATGTAATTTAACACTCATGTTCACCGGCAATTTCTTAAAAAGCAGATGTTAGAGCCAGTAATACAGAAGTAGGACCAGCTTTGGGCCATCTGTCTAAAACAATACCGAATATAACGTTTCAAAAAATGTATTACGGGAAATTCAATTTCATTTTTAGACATTCTAACGGGTCTCCAGTGTGTGTGTGTGTGTGTGTGTGTGGGTGTGTGTGTGAGTGTGTGTGTGTTGCCCCCACCGGCTTGTTGCTCAGCTCTGTATTTTCAGAAGGAGGTGTGACTCGGCAACAGCTCATTTACGTAGACACTGAAAGAGCGTTTTTGGAGAAGGAGTGAAACAGACATTGAAGTCTAAAATGAATCTAATCTGTGGGTTATTTCTTCTGGTGCATTAACCTGCATACACACACACACACACACACACACACACACATACATTTTTAGAAGTTTTGAAACCTGTGTTAACTTGTTAAAAAAAACAGTAAACTATGGGACCTTTAACTTATAATACAGTAGTTTAAGCAATAAAGCAGTCAGGGGATACGATCACGTTTATTTTATCAGAGGTTTTAGTTTTAAAAAAAAAAGTTAAAGACAAAGTCAGTTTAAATAATGAGCAATCTCTGGCATTTGCTGAAATTACATATTCATATAGGTTTAAAAACTTCAAGGAAATCCAATGAAATTCATAAACGCTTAGAGCTGAGATTGAGATGTCTAAAGTGCTAAAGTGAATTGACTGTCTCATTACCAGCAATTTCTTTTTTCAAATGGCAAATTTTTAAGCGAAATAACATCATCAATCAGTAAACTCCAATCACTGAAAAATATGCAAAGAATAAAGTCCATTAAAACAATCATATTTGGGATGTTATGTTTAATTACAGCTCTGTATCACAGCTGCATGCTGGAATCACAGTTCCACGGCTCCGGGTTTAATCCTGAGATCAGGTTATGGTCTTCCTGGTGTTTAAAGTGTTCTCTCCAAGTGTTCATGTGAGCGTCTTCTAGGATCTGTTTTCCTAAAACCTCCCAACAACATTGCAGTAAGTCAAGTGGCATGCTAAAACGCCCCTAGGAATGAATACGTGTGTGTGTGTGTGTGTGTGTGTGTGTGAGCGCATAGTGCCTAGTGCCTAGTGCTTTGTAATAGACTGGCATCCCATTAAGCGTATACACCCAATGTTCCGCCTTACTGTAGATCCAATGTTCCCGGAAAACTCCACCACAACACTGACCACGATGAAGCATTAACTGAGATGGACGAATTTATCTGTAATATTATCATGTCTGTAAAAATGATCAGTAGAACACGTACTGGTTAGAGTAACGGCACACATGTGTCTGGCCTTTCCATTTAAGTGCCCAGCAGGAACACTAATGTTATATATATGAGTGTTGTGAAACAGTTGTAATTATATCGCAATTGCGATCACCGCCAATGCAGAATAGTTTTTTATAGTTAGAATGATACAAATGAAGTTGAGATAACGTTGAATGGACGACCCAAACACAGTATGGTCTCACACATAGTATGGTATGTATAGTATGGTACAGTATGGTCTTTACAAAGTGTAAACACAGCACAACAGTATGGTCTCTTATGTTTTTAGCACGGTTTAGAATTCCGATCAGAGATTGGGACAGACCCAACAGCTTCCCACACACAGGGAGTGTACTGTAGCTCATGTCACACACATGAGGTGCATCTTTGCTCTCAAATTACTCTACTGTAATATGGTGTTTGTGTAGCATCACGTCCACTTTCACAGAGAACATCTCATATGTTAAGTCAGTTTGTTCATTTTTTTTTACCTTTTTTGCAGCTTTGCAATTCAATATTCCAGTAAATTGCTGTTGTTTGGTATTTTTGTGGCGCTCGTTGTTACTATCACCAACAGCCTGACCCCAGTGGTCAGCATGAGTTTCGCGGAGCCCATGGGTTTGGTATTAATACTGTTTAGAAGTCGCTTTTGTGACTATGTGTTTGGGGCCTTTATTTAACATTATTACATCGTCATGTAGTCAATGTTATTCTGGCATCATTTCAGCGAGTTCATCATTTCGTCAAACTAATTTAAATTTGTGAAAAACAACCTAATTTTGTAACATTGCCAAATTAGCATCACCACAATGACGCAAAAAAAAAAATTATAATAATAATGCTGTGCTCGGCTGAATACAGTAGTTCATGGGCATATGAACACCTGCCTCATGAACTTTCGCCTTTTAATAACCTAAATATTGCAAGAAATTCGCCTCGTCAAGCAAAGTTTTTTCGGCATACTAGCGACTGAGCCGATCCGAACGCCGGCTAACCTGCGTGTACGCCTGGGAGCCATTCAAAACTTGTTTGCATCATTGGAAAGCCAAGCATAGCAAGTTACCTTTTTTTGAGGGGGGCGGGAT
>JAQQZS010000035.1:4369817-4380463 GCA_030068045.1 Platyallabes tihoni
TCAATCAAAATGTACTTGTCGGGCTTGGGCCGAAATCTGTCGGGCTCGGGCCCTGTCGGGCCTAACTTTTAAGGCCCAGTTACAGCTCTAGTCCAGCGTTTCAGATATAAAGCATTCCGATCAAGGGAAAACTTTCTACCTTGATGCTATCCAAGCACTAGTGAAACTCTGGGATAGAGAAATAAAAGAGGTTTTTACTCCTTTTAAGTCCATGTTTGACAAAAAGTCCATGTCGCCCCAAACAAATAAAAACCTTTTACAAACGTAATATGACAAATGTTGTTTTTTTTTTCTTTTTTCATGGCATGTGCTAGTATCGCTCAAAGAGCTGATGAGCTGCTCATTTGATCTCCAGCTATGAATGTTTGAGCGTGTTTTTCAGATTCAGACGACACCAGCTGTGCTTATCTCTGGGTGAATCGTGTCTCGCGAGGAGCTCGGAATTAATGAGAAGGACAGCCACTGAAGGGTACGAGGCCAGGAGTGTTCCAGTAGCGTTAAAAATGGAGGCAGGCGAACTTTGTTTTTCGAGGTTCATATTAATCACTAGGACATGAAAGCAGACGATCGTCGAGGAGGCCAGCCTCTTAGTGGACCTTTTGGTGATCTTTTCATGTTCTTTACAAGCGAAAGCATCTGTCCGGATTCTGAGGAACCCATTCTGTGATTTCCAAGTAATTAAGTACGTTACTGTAAACAGAGCCACAAATGAAGCGACGCAAAGGCGACACCTGATTGCCTGGTCAATGTATGATGGCACCAGTGACCAATTTATACAGAAAGATGGCTACGTTATTGATCGTGTGAAGGGGAATTGCCTTGCTACAGAAGCCAAACAGTCTGTTACACTAATGAAGAGCTGTAAATACATAACGGGAATTCTTTGAACCTGACACCATGATATGATGCAACTTCGGATGACAAAGTTCCAGCCTGGTCCTGAGTGGTATAAGGGCACAATTTCAGCCCAATGATATTTTCATTTTCAATGTTCGTATTTTTATTCCCATTGTCTACCAGAAAGGCTTTTCTCCTCTGGGAACCCTTTGGCCATTCATGTTTTTGGCCACATCATCTATCACCAATATATTTTTTGTGCTTTTTTTTTTTTTTTTTTACTCTGTCTGACAGCCCTTTGTTTTTATCCATCGAAATGGCATGAGCTCTTTAGACGGCGTAACGACACTCAAACAACACTCACCTCGAAATTGCCCAGTCTCTCCCCTGCTGAGCAGTTTCTTTCCCTGTCTTCTTATTGTACTCTCGTTCCAACCTAAAGGAGTGACACGCTTTTTGGTTTGTTTGAAGCCGAAATAAGGAGGGCCACGAGCAGGCCGTGAATGGAGAGGTGCCCCCTAAAGTGTTAGTAGCGCTCATGAGCAAATTGCAGATTTCTCAAGTGCTCCTGAGCGAGGTCTGGAAAATGAAAAGGCGTAGCCTTGAGCCTTGAAACTGGGTGATAACGATAAATTACACTGCCACAAGGCTTTCTTATAGGTCGTAACGGTATCTCGCGGTTCCCAGAAGCCAATGAGAAAGGGACTTTGCAAATAGCAAATAACAAGCTATCAATATAAAATCATAATGAAATATTAAGGACACTTTCACAGGGGAGGGACGGAGGATGCAAGGCAGTAAGTTGATTTTGCTCTCGGCTGTATTTCGCTTAGGACTGACGGAATGACGGAAGTGCCATTAGGTATAAGGGTTTGTTTGCATGACGAGAAAAGAAGCAAGAAAAAAAAAGAGGAAAGTGTTGGAAACCAGCGGATTAAAGTGGCTTTACGACATAGATTTTAACAGGCCCCAGGCTCTCGCCACTATTTCTCATAAACCTGAGGGCTGTTGCAGTGCTTTATTAGCTCAAGTGAAGTTTGATAGATGACCACTTGGGTGCCTGAGGGATTATAAAATGCAACTGTAGACTTCAGGAGCGAAACCAAGACAGCCTGCAATCTGGTGGAATTTCATTTAGGAAAGGGCAAAAAAACAAAACCTGTTTATAAAAAATGTCCTCTTTTAATAACAATACCATTCTTTAAGGACCGATCTTTTGCTCTCAAAACAAATTCTTTTGTTGGGACACTTTGTTGAATTTGTTCAATTCATGTGGTTCTACGTGAATAAACTGAGAACTCAAGGAATTTGGACTAAACAGCTGTGTCCTCATAAGAAAACAATTGTTAGAAAAAAAAAAAAAAAAGGTCTGGGAGGAAAAGAATTACTTTGGATCAAAGGAAAAAGGTCTGATGAGTCCAGATTGAGCCGATACCAGAGCGATGGGTGCGTCAGGGTAAGAAGGGAGGCATGAAGCGGGCATGCATAGTGTCCACTGTACAAGCCCTTGGAGACAGTGTTATGTCTGGGGTTGCTTCAGTCGCTCAGGTCTAGACTCAGCAACGTTATGTGGCAATAAAAGTTAGCTGACGACCTAAATGTACTGAATGACCAGATTATTACATCTAAAACATCAAGTTTTTCGTCCCTGATGGCACGGCCAGATTGTGAAATTTGATTGAGTAAATTTTCCTAAATCTGACGGACCATGTGAACTTTTTCTAATATATATTTTTTTATTATAGGAAGTTAGTTAGTGCACACATTAAGCAGTTCAATAAACAAAATGTAATGTATTTGAATGATGTTCTTTCTGACTGAAACAGAGAATAAGTTAATAAAAGAACACCGGGAAAATTTCAAACAGAAAAGCAGAATGTTGTGATTATTGTGAAGCCGTGGCATTTATCACAGGTTTGCAGCATACAATAGATCATTTAATATTCCTCTCTTGTGTTTATTTTTTTATTATTATTTTCCCAGATTGGATCATGCATGTGATTTATCTTAATGAACCGTGCTTCGGAAAGCTGTACTAAATCTGATTATTGGCCTTTTGTTATTCGCGCGCATAAAAACGTCTGGAAAGACAGCACCAGGCTCTATGATTAAGAAACACAATATGGCATATTGACTAAAGGATGCCTAAAATAATTAATTCCTGAAATTGCTAGTTTAAAATGCCTAATCTTGCTGTATCGCTTGCAAGCCTAGGTTGCCCTCTGGATTCCTCACAGCAAGAAGGATAACTATCCTATTAGCTTCTGGTAAACAGGACATCAAAGCGAGTAGGAAGTCTCGTATCTCATCAGCTCCCGCTGCCTATGCACATGCTGCGAACCCCTATCCCGCCTTATGGAAATGTCACCATGCAGGCTCACATTTAAGCCGAAATGAGAAAAGTGGAGTTATATCTCAGCTGATATAGTGACTGTGACTCGCTCGAGTTTCACTGGATGCTTGGCCAAAGGGTGCGGACAAAGTGGCAATTTGTGTTGAATCACACACAGTCTTGGGAGGACGGCGGGATCGGTTCAGAACGCCTCGGAAAGAGCAATTTTGAAATAATGGATGGAAATGTCCTTTTAACCTTTCCGGGCTCTTTGAATTTCAGTATTTTTTTTAATATTATTTTTTTTTCTGTGGAAACGTGCTTGGGAAATATAATGTGTCCTATTTCCTCTTTCCAATACGTGCAATATTGAATAAGTGCATCTCTAGTTCTCAAAATATTTTCAAGCACTGGTGGATCGGTATTGAATAAGATTTTATAGATTTTCCTTTTTAAGCCACTGACATAATTTTTATTCTTGTACTGAACTCTCATCTCTCCTCTAGACTTCCTGCACAATGCAGATTTTAGGTGCACCGGTGTTGCTATTGTGAGCAGCATTACACATTAATTATGCAATAAGCTTGTTTGTTTTTGAATTTGATCAAACAGTAATTGAATCAAAATCATGAGCTGTCCACAGAATTGAGGGGAAAACGGATTATATATTGTTGTTTGGTATTTTATGCATGTGTGTTGCATTTCGTTCTTGTATTGAACAATTTTCTGCCTTTTTATGCAAAAATTCCTAGTCAGGATTATTTACTCTGCCTTATTTTAAATACGCTAAAAAACGTTGTCGATTTTAAAGCATCACAACTAAGGAGATTTGAAAATACTGGCATTAGGTTTAGAACTATCAACTGGAAGAAATGTCATCACCTACAGTATATACTTCTGCATGATTTAAAAAAAAAAAAAAAGAGCATTTCCATACACATACAATGTGATCACAAGATTGGAACTAAACAGCTGTGTGTCCATAACAATATTACATCTTGGTGAGACTAATAAAAAAAAAAAAGGATTGAATTTGCTATGATCATAAAGATTGGACTTTGAGCAAAGGGAAAAAGTGGTCTGATGAGTCCAGATTGAACCTGCTCCAGAGGGATGAGAACCTATCATGCATGGTGGCCATTGTACAAGCCTCTGGAGACAGTGTTACGATCTGGGGTTGTTTTAGTTGGTCTAGAAAGGTTATGTGGTATGATGAGTCCAGATTCACCCCGATCCAGAGGGACGGGCACATCAGGGTAAGACGAGAGGTGGATGGAAGTGATCATGCCTAGTGCCCACTGTGTACGCCTGTTTGGACAGCGACGAGAGGTCAGGTCTAGGCAGGTTGGTCAGGTCTATGTAGGTTCAGCCAGACTGTAACTACGTCTATTGGGAATTTACAGGATGTACAGGAGAAGACTTTACATATGGGTCTCAACTCTTCCACCATCAATATGAGATCTTTTGAGAGAATTCTGGATGGAAATAAATGTTTCGATATTGCATAAGCTTATCGAAACAATGCCACAGCCATAATCAAAGAAAGGGGGTGTCCAATTAGTGATAGTGTTTTTGTCTATTATTATTATTATTATTATTATTTTGGCATTTAAGGCTTTGAATGTACGTGGGTGCAGAAAAAATGGCAATAGCAGCGAAGTGTGCATTGGATTATCCCTGAATTAAATTGAAGCTCTTATTACTGCATGGAGGGAGGAGAGGAATTCTGCAACAAAGGAGCCGAACGCGGTGCATTCAGAGGGCACCATTGAGAACGTCACTCTTCACGAGTACTTCAAAAACCCAAATGACACTTCAGCTCTGAAAATGAGGGCTTTTGATAGTTTACTGTTAAGGAAAAGCTAAAATGCCATTGTGAACGCCTCGTGTCCTGTTCGGTACTTAGTATTGGACATTTATTTGACATCAATTACAAACAATGATGAACTGTTGTTTTCATTTTTAAAGGACTTTCTCATTTATGCTTAAAAAAAAAAAAAAAAAAAGATTTAACTGAATAGACATTCTGTATTCCCAGCAATCACACTATTGTTTTTCTTAATCTCCCTGAAATATCTTTACTCAACACATTTTTGGCATGGCTTCTACTTCCAGCACTTTTGACGTATTGACATCGTTCCAACTCCAGAATGTTTGCTCAGATTCCGTGTAATGCTGGTCTAAAATAGCTGTAAAGCCCCCTGTCATCCTTTTGTTATAGTCATTTTCCATCCCTCGTTTTTTTAAAAAATTTTTATCCCATTGAAATAAACGATCAACCATTCGACAATTACACTGTTACTCGCTCTGCCAGCTCTACAGCCTCCCCTGTTGCTCTTGAGCAATCACACTTCATGTTTTCTTGCAGAAATGCATCCTTTATTAGAAACTAAGCTGAGTACTACGCACGTTCAAGTCAAAATGGGACTGAAATGAATATTGATATTTACAGGAGACTTTAAGCACAGTACAGCGATGCAGGATGCAGTGATGCACAGTACTGCAGGAAAACATGCGGTCGGTGCAAATGATTTAAAGAAGATCATACGTCCATGAATGACCTGGCTTAGACGGCTGGACTGGCCCACTGGAGTCGTTCCCATGAACACTTCAGCAAAAGGAACACCGGATCCTTGAAAATCATAAGATAACTTGACACCAACGTTGGACGTTATGGCCACATCCAAGCCATTTCCACATGTTTACACCATTTAAAGGAGTTCCTGCGTTTCAGACGTGAAGCCAGCATTCCGATCAAGTCTCCGAGAGAACGTCCTATATTGATGATTATCCAAGCACTAGTGAAACGCTGGGATAAACGCATTAGTGTAGCAGAAGGATATATAGAGAAATGAGAGTAAAAACTCCCTTTATGACTGCTCTGTTATTCTGCACAATCAAAAGTCCCGGTTTGACTAAAATGTCCATCGTATATTTTACATAAAAAATGTAAGTATCGCTTTTTTTAAGCCAAGCAGCATGGTTTTACGCATGGTTTAAGTGTCGAGAGACCCTGAATCAATCCTCCAGGAAGTGCAACAAATGCCGTGTATTTTTATTTTTTATTTTTTTAGATGTTATTTGCTACACTGATCTGTAAGTCACGAACCGAGCCAAAGGAAAAAAGCTTAAGTGCTGCAGAAATACGATGCGTCCTAGATATCAGGGCTGAAGGAATGCTGGGTATTACTGTATGTAATTATATAATTCTAATTATTTATTAAGCACAGACTCCATTTCGCTCTTGGTTGATTTCCATTGCTTGCATTCCACAGGCATGTTTTAAGGCCCACCCCTGTCCACATACAGTATCTAATGATGTATAAGCCAAAACCTCCCTAAAATCTGTCTCGGTCAGGATGACCCTGTCGTTAAAGCAAAAAGATAAAGAAATGTAGTTACAAATCTGATTTTCATTTTGCATGTAAATAAGTTGACCGATCACATGACTACACGATTGCACAGTTTGATAAGCGCTCAGCGCATGTGCACTGTAACTCTAGAACATAAAATACCGTCATACTCTCTGGACATCATCATACTCCATGTGCTCCATCAAATCTGAGCTGTTAATCTAATTGATTAAACTTTTTGATTAAACGTGTTTGTCTAATGCAGCGAGAGTGTGAGAATGAACACCTAGCGAAAACAGCTCGCATCACATATCCTTAGTTATTATGTGCAGGGCTGGTGGCGCTTTTTGTTTTTCTTTGTTTAAGGCGACTGAACTGTTATTTAACGTGTGTCTCTGTAGTTAATTTGGAAAATGAGACTACCTCATCCATGACTGATGCCTAGTCACACAAATTGGCAGCCAGAGGGTTAGGCTGGTTCATTATGAAGCGGCGAGATAATTTTCATGAATCCATCATCGGAAGCTATCTGATGACGACGTTTGTCTGTGAAACCTCTCTAAGTGGAACACATCCTTGTGATTAAAACAGAAGAAGAAGAGACACCGCGGGTTGTATCCGATTGTGATGGCGATAAAGGAGCGTGAGGTCTACAGAAGTCTGGAAACATAACAATAGATTGTAGTAGATCTTTGTCCACGACATTAGACTAGGTTATATTACTGTAGAATATCTACCTTTAGTCTTTAATTGAATCAAAACAGAGCTGTGTTTTTTTGTAAGGATGTCACTTTAGTTGTTAATTTTTTTTTAAATACAGTACTTTATTTCTTACCTATTAATACTTTAATATTATCTAGTGAGTAAGTTAAGTTTACTTGTCACATATACATTACTGCACAGTTTCTTCGCATATCCCAGCATAACTGTGGTCTTTGAGCACATAGGGTTAAAGGCCCTGCTCAAGGGCCCAACAATGGTGGAGCTGGGGCTCGAACCAACAACCTTCCGGCCAGTAACTCTGTGCCTTAGCCCTCTGAGCTGCCGCTGCCCTCCAGTAAGGTTGGTGAGGAAGTTCTTTGAAGATCATCATGCACAAGTTGACGAATGGTTCCATAATATTCTGGGGTGGAGCTCTTTAAAGGTCTCCATGATCTCTCGTCATCTTTCAGTGATATTCTTCTATTCAAAACATCTCGAACGAATCATTGCAGCATCGCTGTAACCTTGGCAAATCATGTCAAGCGCCGACTTTCACGTTCTCTCTTTGTTCTACACACACATGGTCAGAAGTGCACCAGGACGATGTCTTTTGGCACACTGACTTATGAAAGTCGGTGCTCCTTGTGACTGTGCCTGCAGCCTTGTGTTGGCATGTAACAAAACTAGTCTCAAAACTTTTTGATACCACCTCGTATGCACATCGATCAGCCATGTCACAGAGTTAATTCTAGAACACTTTCAGTTCTCTTTATTACAATCAGATCACATTCTGACTTATTACACAGCGGTATCATGATGTATTAACACTAACACTGCCGTATGTTCATTCATCACTCTATATTACACAGGTCTGATGTCAGTGTGTTCCTAATATGAAAAGCACAGTAGGGCACACATTATTAAAATAAAAAAAAAATCCACCTACTGCAGTACACAGCATTTCTACCAGAGGGGGAAAAAAATCTTATCCATGCTGAAAGCTATTGCAACAAAAACTGCACAGAGGAGTGCAGCAACTGAAAGAGTATAAAGTAGCATCCAGGCTTGCTTCAGAATTCTGAAAAGGAGAAAAAAAAAAAAAAACCTCGGAGGGGGTCGGGCGGGTGGGAAAAGTAAAGTTTGTCTCATGGCACTTCTTGAAAAATGCTTTAAATTTTTTTTTTACTCTGTGTTGCTCGATGTTAGGCTTTGGAATGCAGATGGAACGAGAGCGAGCGAATTTTGTGCCAAATGCACGTTGTGATTTTCTAACTGGGTTCCTTTGTGAACTCAGTTGTTTTAGTCCTGAAGTTTAGCAAATACATTGTTCCCCCAACGGAAAATTAGTCGGATTTGAGTGTTAGTGTTAAACTTCCTTAATTAGAATTGATCTCAGTCTAGGATTTGAGATGGTCTCACCTGACTAAATAGTCCTCACTCACTCACTCATCGTTTATACTGCTTTATCCTATATACAGAGTCAAGGGGGGCCTGGAGCCTATCCCAGGAGACTTGGGACATGACGCGAAGTACACTAGCTACTAGACTGGGTGCCAAGTCATTTGGGAGGAAACTGGAGAACCCGTAGGAAACCCACCAAGCACGGGGAGAACGTGCAAACTATATGTGCACATGATCTGTGACCGTACAAGCAAGACTGCATCAATAAGATTGTATCACTTGTACTGCATAGACATAAAATTTAATGCACGCATTTTTGCATATTTTACACACAGAGCACAGCTTTATCGAGTTCTTTCAGATGGTCTGGATTACCTAGACAGATGCGATTTATTCGATTTATTAGGACATTCATTCTGTTGTTGGACGATTCACTTAATGGATCTCTTGGATCGGTTTTGGATTCAGAATCGATTCAAACTTTTATTTTTTTCTTCAGTTATTTAAAATAAAATAATAATAATTAGTACTTTAATAATCCTAAAGGAAATTTGTAATTTTCTCATATCTCAGTTAGGAAGGTCACAAAGCAGGAATACAGGCCCCTGGATCAGATAGGGTTAAGGGTCTTGCCCAAGGGCTTAACAGTGGCAACTTGCCAGTGCTGAGACTCGAACCCCAAACCTTCTGATCAGAAACCCATTAACCTTAAGTTAAGCTAAACTTACAGATGTTAAAAGTCTAAAATTGAAAATTCTTTACAATTATAATATTATAAATTATAATATTTCAGTAGATAGAAGCAACATGCATTTTCTGCAAATTCTCATGTTTTGCTAGAGTATCACCTTGTCTTCTTTTGAATTTATGAGTGGTTGGTTCAATACCACCACTTACAGTACTAGACTGGAGAGTGGAGCAGATGATTTAGCAGGGGAAAGTTAAACAGTTAATTCATGTTTAATTAAATGCTTTTAGTAGTTTTTTTAATTCTTCAAAACCTATTTAACAGCCATATTACATCATCCTGGTTTGAATACTTTTTTGCATTCTTTCAGATTATTCTCCCATTATCTGTTTCTGTGTTCTGTTTAAATTAACCTCGACTAGAAAAGCTGATGCTGCCAGCAGTATCGACTAACACATATGTACTAGTTACCCGGACTAGGTGGTTATAAAGGATGGATAAAGGAACGATCGAGGTTGAACCTTTTCTTGATGGGGAAAAAAAAATCTATTTCGTTCAAATGATCTATTCATTATGAAAAATGTATCCGTGGTATTTTTCAAGCATTGGCGTATAAAATCAAGTATTACTGTATCTCCTCGATCACTCTACCTACCCGTAATCCATTCAGAACCTTCCCAATTTCTTTCGAACCTTCCCCTTCCCCGTCATGAGTCTCCTTTGATCTTGCTCCTTTGGACAAGTGCACTTTCGGGTTCCTTAGTAAGCGAATGTCATGTATTATTCAGATCTGCACCCAACCTTTTTTCTTTCTTTTCCCACTTTACTAATTCTTTTCAGCTTTACAGTATCAGCTCTACACATCTGAAAAAGAAGGTAGCCGCACTTTCCGTAGTATTAAAAAAAAAAAGTGATGTGAAAATCAATCCGAAACGTCATGCTGTGATGCACATCACTACTAGGCAACGTTTATTATACAGTATGTTCTGTTCCAAGTCGGCTTGATAACCTTCCAGATCAGCCTCAAGGTTTTTCAGGTGACTCTACTGAATAAAACGTGTTCCAGTAGTCAAAAAAAGCTCTCATAGGACATTCATCCCTGTGTTTCTATGGAGAACCTGTAGGCCAGGCATTCTTATAGGATGACTGAGATAATGTGTGTATTCTTCTGAATTTCTATAGTCACAAAACCCGACCCGCATGGATCTCTAGCTGAATGCAAATAAGAACAACAAGCTTCAGTTAGTCCAAAATGTAGCCGCCAGGGTTCTCACTAGATCCAGAAAATATGATCATATAACCCCAATATTATCATCCCTGCACTGGCTACCTG
>JAQQZS010000035.1:4392300-4410916 GCA_030068045.1 Platyallabes tihoni
TTCATAGTTTTGATGCCTTCAGTGAGAATCTACCAATGTAAATGGTCATGAAAATAAAGAAAACACATTGAATGAGTTAAGGTGTGTCCAAACTGTTGGCCTGTACTGTGTATATATATCTATTTATTTATTTATTTATTTTTTTTCAAACATAAATATAAAAATTAAAGATAAAGAAATTTTTAGCATATTGTACAACCCTGATGAGTGCACAGAGGACCACTAAAAATTAGGGGGGGAAAGTGATTTTAGTTTTAGGAAGATGCTTTCCTCAATGTACAGTAATGTAAAAAAGTCTTAAGTCATCCAAATGTCTTCATATTACAGTAAATTGAATGAAATTATGTAAAAAAAAAAAAAAAAAATGGGAACAAGTGTTTTACTGTGACAGGCTGAAAAAGTGCCTTAACATACATAAACCTTCTTTTTGTAACAACCTCAGCAGCAACCTCATTTCCCCTCTCGTCTGTTCCGACCACTCAGCATTCAGCATCACCAGTATACTAATCACCGGCCTGATCATCTGTCATCATCTGCACCTGTTTCTTACAGGTTCATGCTTTTAAATTTGATGTTTTTATGCTTCAGTGATTCAGTTCATTGGTCACTGTGTGGGTTAACAAACAAAAAGCATTCCTCTGAACTGGTCAGTTACAGGGACTGGACTGAGAATGACTGGCAAAAACATGTGAAAAATGAGAGCCAAACAAGTCCTTCAGGAAGCCTGCAAACTATTCCTCAAGTCTGTCTGGCTCTTTGGAAGCAACATGAAAAAATGAGGGGAAGGCTCAAGACTTTTGCACAATACTAGATATGAAATAGACCAAAAACTTTGGCACAGTAGGCCTTTTTCATTATATAACATTTATAATTAATGTATTTTGTTTTTATTATTTTTTTATTATTATATTTTGGACCCAGGATGACTTCAAACCTTGCCAAAGAAGTTGGAATAGAAACAAACATACAGGTAATACCACATGACTTTTTTTTTCTTTAGGTTCAGTAGTCTGTCTGAGAATTCAGTTTAATCAGAAATGTAGATAAGCCTGTCCAGGACAACATGTTTAAAATGAATGTGGCACGATGGTATAGTGGTTAGCACTGTCACCTCGCACCTCCCAGGGTTTAAAATCTCAGCTCTGCTCTGTGTGTGTGTGGAGTTTGCATGTTCTCTCTGTGCTTGATGGGTTTCCTCCGTGTACTCCGGTTCTCTCCCACAGTCCAAAGACATGTGGTGTTGAATAATTGGAATTTCAAAATCAACGGTGTGTGTGCGTTCTTTTGTTCCCTATAATCGATTCACATTACATTCAGAGGTGCCCTGTCTTGGACAGACTCACACCTATGAATCATCTAAGTCAAACAGCCTGAGTGATAGTACACTGATCAGCCATAACATTACAATACAAAACATTAAACACAGTATGATGTGGGTTTCTCTTGTGCCACCGGGGCAGGTCTGGTCCCTCGGAGCATGACTCCACAAGGTCTCTGGTGGGTGTGAATCGGACTTGTTTGTCTGGTGCTTCTAGGGAGTTTGGAGGCCGGGTCAGCAGTCTTGGGCTCTTTGCCTGCTGGGCTCCCTGTGTGGTGGTCTGTGGTGCACTGGGAATTCTAGTGCCTTTCTATCTAGTGTCTTTTTTGTGGGATTGGGTCTTTAGTCCCAGCGTGCAGGGGTGAGCCTTGGGTGCCCATGATTCTTTCACCAGTTTACTAGAGGGTGTGTATATATAGTGTATAATCAATATTAATGTGTTATGGTTATGTGATATAAATGTTATGGTTGATGTGTGTATCTGTTGTTTGTTTGCCTTTTGCATCATTGCATTTTCAATATTTTTTCTGTTTTTTGCCTTTGTCTGTTTAATTCCTATTGCGTTTTGATCCTCTGTGCTTGGATGTACTCCGGTTTCAGTTTCTTCATTAAAGCATTTGCTTTATATCACCTGCAAGTGTCTCTGCTACTCTGTCTTTCCCATGACAAACTCCCTGGAGTATTCATCAGTTCCATACTTGCAAGCCTGAAACTTGTAACCACACACAGTACATTCCTCAAACTTTTTCTTAGCAGGTAGCTTTCCAATTCGTCTCACTGTAGTTACGGAATAACCGGAATTCTAACAGGAATTCATGAATAGTAATAAGGACGGCAGCGTGTCCTTGGGCACCGTGGACGGCTTGCAGGTTCAGGACTGTTGGAGTGATCGTTTCATTTTCTATACTGTATGTACACTGTACTGTATATATGTCTGTTTATATGTATCTTCGACACAGCCTTGTATCGAACACGACAGCAAACGCTGCCTGAAGAACTGCGTGTTCCAGGATTTATGCAAAGGATGGAAATGAGGTTTTAGCATATACACTCCAGGTGGTTTCTCTTTCAATCCCACTCCATATCCTGCTTTACAATTACTAATTTTCCCAGTCATTATGTCAGTAATAGGGCTCGAAACTGAAAGCACTCATGTTCCTCATTTAGAATGGTGATGGACATTTGAGATGAAAAAAACAACAACAACATTAATTATAAACCAATTGCTATTCAATGAAGAGAAATGGATTCTATTTAGCTTATTTTTTGCACGTAGATTATTTCCTGAATGAAGAAAAGAATACCATTTGAATAGATGAAGGCATAAAAGCAACCCATTAACTGTAAACACATGACAATTTTTTTTTATTACTTTAACAAATTACAGGAAAATAGTTCAAATGACATGTTTGCTTTTTGTGTCACTTAAATAAATAATAATCTTGTTAATTAAAGCCTTTTTTTTTTGGTAAAACATTTGTATAGCATGCTGTGAGCACCCAGGTGAGATTCAGCATTGGCTTTTTTTTTTTCCAACTCCAGGCTCCATCTGATTGCTTCCTTGCACATCACATTTTCTCTTGCTGTAAAAAAGAAAACAAATCCTAGTCACAGACTCACACTAACAGCCATGCTGTTCATTAATTCATTCATCTTCCCACCGCTTACCCTGTACAGAGTGGAGAGAAGCCTGGAGCCTATCCCAGGAGACTTCAGGCACAAGCCAGGGTACATACTGGACAGGGTGCCAATCCATCACAGGGCACACATGCACACATTCAAACACTACGGCCAATTTGAGACCAGCAATTAGTCGGACCTGCATGTCTTTTGACTGTTGGTGAAAACCAAGCATGTTGGGGAGAACATGCAATCTCCAGACACACATACCTGAGTCAGGACTCGAACCCTTGTTCCTGGAGGTGTGTGGCCACAGTGCAACCTACTATAGCACCATACCGTCTACCACTACGGAACCAATGCTATGGTAATGTTTCTTGGTATCACAGACATCAAAACAGTCATTTTTAAAGTAAATAAGCAGTTAAAAAAAACAGCAGTTCAGTCGCACTATGCCTCCAGAGTTGGGGGTTCGACTCTCTCTTCTGGGTCATGTACTGTACAGTATGTGGCGTTTATATGCTTTCCATATGCTTGGTGCTTTTCCACAGGTTATTCCAGTCTCCTCCCACAGTCCAAAGACATGTGTAATAATGTACAGTAATGTTGGTGTGTCTGTGTTTGTGTGTCTATGCTTACTGTATGCCCTGAAATGCCATCCTTTCCAGGGTGTACCCTGCCTTGTGTGCAAAGTTTCTTGGGATAAGTTCCAGGCCCCATGTGACAATACTACACAGGAACAGTACAGACAATGGATGGATTGATGGATGGATGGATGGATGCCCCACTTAGTAACAGGATCTAAAGATACAGACATTCTAAATGTTTTCAGTCAGTCTCACCATTGTTACACATTACACTCTGATTAGAATCTCACTCACTCAGCGTCTATAACGCTTCATCCTGTATAAATGGACGCGGCGGGCCTGGAGCCTATCCAGGGAGACTTGGAGGATGAGGAGAGGTACATCCTGGACAGGGTGCCAGGGTGGATTTCTTTAGGATAGAAACTAGAGGCATGTAATATGTTTGTATACAAACCAGTCGACATTCCCAAATGTTGTATGTAAAAACAAAAATTTAAGCGCTTCACACAATCAAAACATTTGAAGCTCTCAGGGGTTTATAAATTCCAAAGGAATAAAAGGAAAATATAGGGAAAAATAAATTGTGATTTCGCATTGGACGCCTCTAAGGAATGTTTCTTATTGATCAGCTCTTTCTAATTATTACTGAAGTTCACATTTGTGATGTTTACTGAAAGTCCATCATCTCAATCCTGCTTGTTGGTTTTGAAGATGTTCCACTGCGTTCTTTTGCTTGTCTTTCTCAGCTGTTCTCAGGTGTGCTGTGGTTTCTGTTCACGGGAAAGAGGGTCTAAAAAATTCTCACCAATTCTGTATTCAAGACATTGGAATGACATACACACCTCTTTGTCTCTGTGTTGTATTGCTCCCCGTTGATCTGCGTTGTTTTGTTTGTCTTACTGTGTATCACTCTTTAACCCATGACTATATATATATATATTTTTTTTTAAAGCCAGAATTTCTCACTTTTTTACTTCTTTCTTACAGTTGATGGTTTGTTTCCTAGAATCCTCACAATCAATTGAAACAATTGGAGGCTAATTATTGAATGCTGCTTTACAAATGATCCAAATGACTACAAAACTAATCATAAATGTGAAATAGTGTGAATGTAGTTCCACTGAAAAAAAAAAAGGCATTTGTTTTGTAGAACCTGACACTAAGGACGACACAGTGGTGTAGGGTTTAGCACTTTCATCTTGCACCTCCAGGGTCCGGGTTTAATTATCCTTATCCTTATTCAGGGTCAGTCCTTATCCTTCGTACAGTCCTGACCTCACTCCAAGCCATTCCTGCAAGTTTAGGCCATTAAAGGAGTTCCTGGGAGGCCAGCGTTTCAGAACACAATCAAACGCCCTGGTTTGACTTGAAAAAAGAAAAGACTTAAAAGAAATGAGGAAAAGAAGTTTGGAATAATCGATTTGTGCATCTATTCAAATCAACCAGATTTTACTATTGACATAATGCTATTTTGCATTTCATGAGTTCATTTTTGATTACATATACAAATAGTATAAACATAATTTCAGCTACATATTACATAGTTTACAATATTATCAAACACTGCTCGATATAATTAAACTAATATGACTTAAAAAAGCAATACAGTAAGTTAATGTTATTAAACCTAATATTAGACAAATTAAATTGGTGCAACCATTTGACAAAAAACAATTGTTTAAAATGTCCATCTTTAAATGTTTGTATTTGTTCATTTCAGATAACTTATTTTTAAAGATATTTCTGTAAGGTGTATAGTGCTGTATCTCTGCCCGCTGGGTAAAAATATATATTTTCTTTTCAGAAAGATGAATCCTCTTCTATCCTCCAGTAGTTTCTGGGATATTATGACCTCAGTATTATAAGGTACTGTAAGAACGAACTGGAGACAGAACCTTATAAGGTCACAGTGTGTCAGCTTACAGAGTTTCACGCATATCAGGTGTGCTGGAGGGGGGAAAAAATGGGTCATGCACGGGTTACGTTATTCTTGATATTCTGGTGGAAGGAAAATGGCTGTCTTGTGGCTGCCTGACCCAAATCTGCTCCCGTCGATGCCAAGCACTCGGAAAGTTCTCGGCTTAGCGGCTGTAAGGAAGCTTTGCAGCGCTCGTCTTAGACAGATATAATCTACTGTCATTCCTGAGGACTTGACTCCTCCTTCACTTAAACCTGCCAGGAGAAAATGTGTTTTTTTTTCTTCTTTTTTTTCCTTTACTTGCAGTTCATTCGGTTTGTTTACGCTGTATGTCAATTTCTATGAACGGAGCTTCTTCACCACTGTTCCATTTTAAACTCCCTTTTAAATAATTTAGAAAAGCAGAGCAGAGAGCTGGTTTACAATGAATTAAGAGGGTTTGTGGTGCAAAGCATGTTGGTAAAACTGAAGTAAGATTATGTAGTGCATGCACGTATGAATGCGAACTCTCATAATTGTAAAAATATTGCTGTTATAATGAAGCACCGGCGATCACAGAGATGCATTTAATAAGTGAGGGAAAATAAACTGTTAAAAAAGCCATTTGGTACATCAAGGTTCATTTTAAATTGAAATTAATTGTCATGCAGTATGAATATATAACATAAAAATTCATATTAATTATGTCCACAGTACAGTTGTGATTATGGCAATATTCAATATATTTGCAATTATGTTTTTAAGTGCTATTTTTATTTGTATTTTTTTTTTTTTTGCATCAGAACGATTGCACAACTTTAATAGAATTTGGAGCACAAGGTTGCTCCCCTTTAGCAAATGCCTTTGTTATGCCTCAAAAAAGCATCTGACTAATTTTCTGGATGGATATTCGTCCACTCTTCTTGGCGGAATTGGTACAGTTTAATTACATAGGTTGGTTTTCTTTAACACACCCGATGCTTAAGTATTGTCCAAATTTTCAATAGGGTTAAGACTTCAAAACTTAACGTTATCCTGCTTTATCCATCTCACAACCAGCTTCGATGTGTGTTAGTTTGAAGGCTTATTTTCCTACTGGAACACTCAAGTTTTAACCTTCCAGCTAAAGATTTGAGGTTAAGTTGAAGAATTTTGAGATTGATCCTCCATCATTCCTCCATCCACTTTGTGCAATGCACCAGTTCCACAGCATCAATACAGCCCCATGCTTAACAGCTAGTTCAGTGTGCTTGGGATTGAATTCCTCACCTTTACTCCTCCGAACATTCTTTCATGAGAACTTTCCTCCCAAAGGCTTTTTCTTTGTCCACGTGTTCGGCTGTAAACGTTATTCAGGCTTGAACATGTCAATTTTGGAGCAGAGCCATCTTTCTTTCACAGTAGCCTTTCCTTACATGGTTATCTAACACAATAGACAGTAGCCATGTTTACTGTACATGACGTTGTGTTAGTCAGACTAAAACAAGTATTTTAAAGTAAATACAAATATGTTAGTGTGACTGCAATTGTACTGAGTTAAACTTCTTAAAGTTGGACAAGCAAAGTTGGACACCAAGATAATGCAGGTGGGAGCCACCTCAGTACGATCCGTCTGCGCATGCTCTACAGTTTCTTCCATGGGTTTGACCCAGGAGACAAACGAAACAGTAGAAAAAGCCGCTAACAATGCAGCAGGGTCATCTGCCTTTGGAGAATACCATAACCACAATGGATATCATACATCTAATTTGTACAAAAAGTACAGAATGTAAGAAATGTGCAGTGCTGTAAGTCTGTCCATGTTTTCACCACTTGACATACTACCAGTTTGCCACTACCAAAATTGTTGATTATTTTAATCTGTGATGTAATAGGGCTAGGAATACAAAACCAACAAGCTGAAAGGGGGCATATTGCCACTTACTGTAGCTGGACATACAGTGGTACGTTGGCATACAAACGTAATCCATCCTGTTGTGAGTTCTTAAGGAGAAAAATAGTATTGCGAAACACATTTTTCCATAAGAACTAATGTAAATGTTTTGAATAAAAAAATATATTACCAGTATTACCAATTTCCAACACTATAATTATATCTTTGCAAATAGACAGACATTAAACCCCAGTTAACCTTAATTTTTGATTCCTCTTGGCACCAGCTGCTTAAAAAACTAAACTGAAAGTGTCTCCCTTTTCTTCGTACTTCCATCCTTCATAACATTCTTGGGACCCATTGTGCTGTGCCTTCACTAAATCTTTTACAAAATGCAAAAAAAAATAAAAAAAAAGGAAACTTGCTGATTCTGACACAAACAAGATTTGATTGACTCGGACATTCACGCAACTTGGCTGGTGTTCAGTTCAGCTTGGTTCGATCGCTCGTATGGCAAAAATGTTTCACATGCCGAGGCAAACTCCTTCAGTTTTTAAGGCGAAAAAATTGGTGAGGTCGGGGTGTTCGTATGCCGAGGTACCCCTGCACTCTGGTCAATAAGTTGATTCCCCTGCCACGCGTGTATAACTGGACAAAGACAGTAATGCAATTAAATGGCCTGGTCAAGCTATAACTACTGTAAAGCTTGACTTGAATGTGTATCTAAACATAACAACTGACACTGATGTCCCAGCAGCTTCCAGTTCACAGCAGGCCTGTGCCTTGATGGTCTGAAACAATTTCCTCTCATCTCAGGATAACAGCTTGGGTCTTCTTCCAGACCTTGGCAAAAGGGTTACACTAGTCCTCAAACAAATTTATTCTTATGTACTGCTGCTTGAATTTATCTACAAAAGACTTTCTTAACTCGTGTAAATCTACCTTCTTCTTTCTTAGATACAGTACCCCCTGAGCTCCTTGGACTTTCCCAATTGCTCTGTGTGTTGGTCAGAGGTGGCAACCCCAGCTTTAGAAAGTAAAAGTTCTGCCACATCATTTGTTCCATCTATTAACTAAGTCAGCACAAAACTGGTGATGTCACTAATTACTTCATTCCTATCTGCCTAAAGAGTTGTTACAGTAGTTCCATCCATTTAATAAACCAGTGTATTCTCATTAGCACATGCGCCAGGATTTTTACTTTCTGAAGCCAGGGTTGCCACCTCCGGTGTTCGTAAATCCAATGAGAGCTTTTAGACAGATTGTTTTTATGTTGCCATTGAAAAGTAAGCTAACAGGAAGATGCTAGGCAAGTTAAGACATTTTGGAACTTTCAGTACAACTGAATTAATAATCTAATTTGGAGTATGTAATAATGTATAAATGCATCATTTTGCTTTCAGGCAACCCAAAATAAATGAAACCTGGTGCCGCAAGTACGGGAAAGCCCAGTTTAATTGGAAATTCATTGAAGGCCCAATATTGCCATAAAATTTGTTACTGTAGTTCATGATGTTAACTTTTGCCCATCAGATGGAATTCATGGAGGAAAAATATGTGAATTTACAGTATGGACATAAGTGTTTATAAAAATATTAAACAAATATACTATTTATTTTTCAGTACATTGATGACTAAAGATAAGACCTTTTTTTTTTGGTGCATTTGAAAAATGGAACCGCTCTATCGGACTGATTTTGATTCTGTTCTCAGCTCGGCATCCTACTCTCACTTGGAATAATGAGATGTCGCGGGATCTGGTTCCAATCCATTCGATTTTGCTGGCTTGCATTGTCTATTTGTTCTTGTTTTTCACTGTGAGAGCTGAGCCAAAAACCCAGTACTTTCTATTAAAAATAATAGAAAAAAAACTCCCAGGATACAGCATGATTCCATTTGCATTATACTAACTAGAGCGTAAAGGTAATGCAACTGGGTGACGGAAATAAGTACTGGGAATAGGTGGAGATGGTGAAGTTTAATGGTGATAGTATATATGTACCCCCCCATTATTCTAATACTACTATTGGATACATTGATTTAAAACATATTTTAACACATCACAATTCACATCTTATTATCATCCTGAGTTCTGATATGAATGATGTGTTCTGTACATAGTTTTTCACTTTCAAACTGTTCTTGTTTACCAAGGCCGTGCTATTTAGAGAACAAGATCGTCTGTGCCTTCACTCTAATCTCGCTGTGGGTTGATAATGCTTTGAACAGGATGTATCGTCTTACCGCTGAAATCGATGCTCTTCTCTTATATTTGTTGGCCAGATGCCAGTGGTTTGCAGACGCAAGTGATCACCCCACCCCACCCCCACTCCCGCCTCCGCTGTCCCCTACCCCCCGATCTGCTTTGAGTTTATTTTAATTTGTATTCAGTGAAACATTATGAAGTAAATAAAAATCTAATTCCATTTTGCATGTGCCGAGTTCCATTAATATTCCTCCGGTAATTGCTAATATTTGCTAAATGTTAAAGTCAACCCGCGACCTTGCGGAAGTTAATATCATTATTGAACAAAGATTTCAGGCATGTTGTGAATTAATTAGGGAAATTGACACCTTCAAGGCTCCATTAGGAAAAGTAAACATATTATGTTCATCTTTATTGCCTTTATTAATATCCAGTATTATTGCACAGCTGTTCGTTCCGTGTGTATCCAGCAGGGTCTCGACATGTCGGGAATGTCATAATCAAATATCAGAGCATGCAAATGCGAACCTGAAATCATTTTCCTTGCAAAATCTGACATTAGAGAGAATGAAATTGTGTTAATGTTTGCTGGATTCATGCCCAAAGTACTAAGTCCTCATTACTCAAAAACAAAAACAAACCCCCTGTGTCATGTTATCAGCTGCGCAGCATTACGTCCAGCCTTTCGGAATATGATTTGATCAGAAGTAATCTCAAACCAGGCTATAAAGACTTGGACTCTTCTTTCAGGTATGGGGACAGACCTTGCCCCTGGCAGAGGAGTTGAAGTATCTTGGGATTGTGAATGATGGCTATAAAGAGCGTAAGACTGACGAATGGATGGTCAGGGGCAGTTTCTGGCGGCGAAATAGGAGCTCATTTTGTAGATGAAGCTCTCTGTTTACCAGTCAGTCTACATCCCTGTTCTCATCCACGGTTAGTGACAGAAAGAATAAGATTATATTCAGGATGTGGAAATGAGGCTTGTCTGTAGGTTTACTTTCTCCTACAGACTGCTGAGCTTGACCACCTGTAGAGTCAACCCTTCTACTAGAGCTTTGGTTGGTCGGTTGAGATAGTTTAGATACCAGTTTATCGTAAGGATCAAGCTCTTTCAGTTTCGTTGAACTGGAGGGGACACACCTGGGACGCACTGGACAGGTCAATGTTTCAAGTTAGATGTTCTGAGGCACAGATGGATTGAAAACATCTGCCGATGAATGTAGAGGACCTGGAACTTCTGGTTAGTTATGGAGAAACCTGGCTCCTTTTATCGTGTCATCTCTCCAACTGCCAATAAGTACAGCAGAAGAAACTGTATTCCTTTTTACCTCACATCCAAAAATGATTCAAGCATGTCGATCATTATACTGTACTGTATATACAGTATATACACTATATTCCTGGAATAGAAAAAAAAATCTTGTCTCATGATTCAGCTAACAAAAGACTCTAGTGCAATATATAGAAAGGAACATATGGAGTAAAAAATTGCAACGAAACTCACAATGAAACAATAAAAGTATTAGATTAAAGGTCCCATACCCTTAGTTATTTCTTTTACAAGCTAACACAGGTCTTGAAGTGCCTCAAAGGTTTGTTAATGTTCCAGCTAAAATACCTGTCAGTAATGCATTTTTTTGATACAGACTCCTCTTCCGAATACCTTCTTTCATTTTCTATGTACAGTAAATAATCATCTGCTGAGCAACAAGCCAGCGGATGGGCTCTGCTTATATGAGGTCACTTTAGGGGCAAAACTTGAATTTGCTTGTTTAAACCCAACCCAACACAAGCACACTGCAGACCCATCTGAATATCTAAAAGGGACAAAAAAAATTATTTTGAATAATGTGCCCTTTAATATTCCTTATACCTATACATGCTGTCACACCCCACATTTTAAATGCATTGCATAATCTACAGTAATATAACATGATCTAAATGAAAGCACTTTCTGGATCTACGTAGACTCTTCATTTTTGAAAATAGTCCTGCCATGGGGGGAAATAAAATCTTCCTTTGGTAGGACAGTTTTAGATGGTCTGATTCCCCAGAAATTGAAAATCTTCCATCTTGTTATAGTATAATAGCATAGCTTGTTTTATTTTCCCTTTTACCAAGTGCCTTCCTCTGAGGCTGCTGAGATCAAATTAGACTTTCAGTGTGATCATGTCCCACGGGTAAGAGCAGTCAAAGGCAACCTGTCCAATAATTACACACCATCCAATGCTTTTATCCCTGTCAGAAATTGCATTTACCCCACAGCCATTATAGGTATATATTGAATTTGATCATTCACACTAGACCCATTGATGTAAAGCCTGGAAATGTGAGTGCATCTTTAGAAACTACTCTCTCTGCAACAATCTGCATAGGTGTACCAGGGCTTCATTTATCCTCAGACTCAATAGACTCATGCATTTCTATTTTTTCGATTTATTTATTTATTTTTAAGTTTTTTGGGGGGTGGGGGGTGTCAAGTCATGAGATGTACCCAAAAGAGCTGCTAAATTACACACCATTTTGTCATACTTTCTTTCATCCCTTACAAATGTGTGTCTGGATTTAACACCATTTTCTACAGTGCGGATCGTCCATGAAAAATGGATGTTTACTTTGTAGGGAGTAGAAGGGTGTGAGGTATTGAATATTTGACGATCCTCGGTGCACACACCTCCTGCGCATGCAGAACTACACAGCATGACAAAAAAGGGTTGTGTCTTACAGTGCTTCTTATACTCGTGCAGAGCAGTCTTAGAACAATATCCTTTGTATATTCTTTTTATATATTATGCTCATTGCTAGTCAGGGAAAAGGTGGTGTGTTATGGAAAAGAAAGTTTCCAGATTCATTGTGCCATTGTTCTAAGAAGTACAACAAAGTAAGGAACATGTGAGTAATAAAGCATGATGTGGCGTGTTATGTTAGAAAAAAACTAAACAAATCAGCAATGGATACGAATGATGCGCTCATTTTAAAGTGAATTATTTGACGCATCATACTTTTTATACATTATATAATCATATTACATGTAGTCATTTGTAAGGATGGGATTCACCAGGGACCTCCTGATATGATACCACGATACCTAGGGGCTGGTTTGATTTGCATTGCGATTCTGTTATTATCACAATTTTTGTAATATCCCAATTCTATATCAATTTTAATATTTTGTTACAATTTTAAACAAACTTGGCAAATAATATGATCCTACCAGAAAGAAATGCTGTGCTGTCTGCATATTTGCAAATTGTTTAGAGCATGCCACCTGTAGGATTATAGAGGAATGGCATTAACACCTCAAAAACATACTTTAAAATAAGAATTGCTGCTCAAAAGAATCACAAAATGCAACTGAAATATTTATTTTTTCCATTACACCTTTAACTATTAAAGGGTAAAATAGTAGGAAATTGTATACAGGCTTAAAGATCGGGTCTGATCTCAAAACCACCACGGTGATCATGTTTAATGTGAGTCTTCCAGTTGCACAGAACTATTAAGTATACAATTTTATGTCTTCATGATTATATCCAGAGGCTATACATACAGTATTTATTCTACAGTATATAATACGAGCATTTGGCAAGCATTCAGTTAGCAACTTAAGAGTAATAATGATGAAGTACGCAGAAACTGTAGAACACATACATAAGTGGCTTAAACAGGTTCTTAAAGGCTTTTCCACCAAAACATTTTGTATTCTCATCAAAAAAAAAGGTCTCATCGCTGTTCTTGTCTCCTTAGCATGGAGCCAAGGATGTTGTCATGCTCATCTTAAACACAAGAAGACTTTTAAAGAAGACTTCAAGCACAGTATATATGATGATGAGACTGTTTTTAATGGTGCAAATGTTTTAAAGAACATAATGAAGAACTGTATGTCTGTGAATGACGATCCCAGCTAAAAGGAGCCCACTGCAGTCGTTCTTATGAACATTCAGCGAAAAAGCGACAGATAATTTGTCACCAACTGGCAGAAGAGACACATATGTTTGTGGGAACTGTACACACAATCATTCACCAGCACCACTTGCACATTACAAAAACTCAGTTGGGACTTATTACCATGTCCTCGCTTTTCACATGTTTGTGGCATTAAAGGAGTTCCTGGGAGGCCAGTGTTTCAAACATAAAGCAGGCAGTCCGATTATGGCTCCGGCGTACTGAGAACTTTCTACCGTGAAGCACTGGTGAAACAAGTGTAGCAGGGGATTATACAGTATAGAGAAATAAAGGGAGTTTTTACTCTCATAACATGTGTTCTGCTATTCTGCACAATCAAAAGTATTGGTTTGACTTCAGTTCCCCTTTGTACATGACTAACCTGCGAAATGATCATGCACACTCATACCCCAAATGCTACAGTATATATTTATCTAAAAGAAAACATTCACATGAACAAATGGGTATAATTTTTACATATTCTTTTAAGTTTCAAGTGTTTGAGATCACCACTGGTTACAACCTCGAGCTGGATTTTTGTTTTGTGTTTGTTTTGGCATAGAAAGTTTGGATTGGTTTTGTAGTCACTGTAACCGATGTTGTTGCCAGACGCTATTTTTGAAAAAGGTTTATACCAGCTTTGGCCTTAAAATGCACACATGCTTTACAAAATAAAATAAAACAAAACATCCTTATAAGAAAAATGTGTTTTGACAAAACCATTTTTTTTTATATTAAAGTAAACATTTTATGCAAAATGCATGTTCTGAAAGTAAACATTTTCGACATTCTGATGGGCCACCAAAATGGAAAAATAGCCATTTTTGACCAGGGCTTAAACAATCCAATTAGATTTCCCCTTATTGTGACCTCATATAAGAAGAAGCCCTCCGCAGCCATGTTGCTCAGCTCTATAGTTTCTGGTGGGGAGTGGCTCAGCAGTAGCTCATTTACATAAACACTGAAATAGCGCACTTGAAGAAGGAGTGACATTAAGGAGATTAAGGTGTAAAAAAATTGCATTATCTGAGGTGTATTTCATCTGGATCATTAACACACATGATTTGAAGGATCTCTGGGGGATCTTTATCTATGTTAACTATAAATCTAAATATATTGAAACATAGGACCTTTTAAAATTATTTTGTAAATCAGCACCCTGACACTCCCCCACACACACGCGCACACACACACACACACACCAAAATTACAGTTGTAACAAAAAAAGAATCCACACATAACCAGATTTCGGTTCTCCAGATAATGTTTACTTCACTGTTCAGAGTGTTACTGTGGTCATGATTTCAACCACATAATTTTTTTTTTTTTTAAAGATCCGGAGCCCCAGCCGCACACAGCATGTTTTGCTGTCACTCACCTCAAATCACCTCGAGTAATCTGAGACAAGAATGGCCCTTATCTGATTTCTTCACCTCTAGCTTCAGACATGTCGTACAGACTCTTTTCTGGATTATGGGAAGGCGCAAAGCATGCTGGGTCATTTTCTTTCCCAGCCTGAAATAGCCTTAGCTGACAGGCAACCCTGTCGGTAGACTTCAGATCGGCCTGAGGTGCCTATAAAGGAGGCGTGCTGTTACTCTTGTTGCCGTCGTACAAGTTACTACAGGTTTCTAGACGTAGAGTTTTTCATATCTGCAAAAATATTTTAGATGGAAAATCAACTTAATGAAACAAAGAAAAGAAAAAAAAAACAATATCAAAAGACTTCAACCAAAGGCTGTAATTATGAGTCTCAAACTCATGCTTAATCGTAAATGTATTCTCTTTCACCACACCTGATCACAAACGTCAAAATAATAATAAGGTTCAGAAATGAATCCTGGCTACATGAAGCCCTAAAAATATGACCTAAATGGAAAAATACTAAATTTGAAAAGCTTTGCTTTCATTTGCATTGTGCACTTTGCATGTTTGTGTCCTAGAGAAAAACCTCCAGCTAAACAGTATTTATACCTCAAGGTTAAAGCCTTTTCCCTCCAGAACACAACACATTTAGATTCAGGCCTCCAAGTACTGAAGTGGAAAAACGACAGTGAATAAATAAACAGATTCGAAGGTGGACAAATAACTTCAGCTGCTACCCGGTAATCCCCTCCAGCTAGGATTAGCTGCACTCTCCATGGCCTCGAAATAACACTTTGAGTGCATGCATGCATATGTAGAAGGAAAACATGTCTCATGGGGGGAAAAAGACACTGCAGTGTAATCGCAGATGGCTCTTTTAAACTAAGTGCACTAATTACAGTGAGAAGCACACAGTATGCACGGTATACGCTCGAAACTGTAACGTTGTTGCTGCTCGACCTGTTCCTATCGAATATTCTTATTGGTGAGTACAGTATGTGCTGAGCATAATTGAACTGAGACTATTTGTTTATCACATTTAGCTTTAGGGGCATCAGTGTTGGTATTTACCGTTTTTCAGAATGTTGTGGTGGAGCTCGGCGTTCCGCTGTCGGCAAGGGGCGACCTCCAGTTCTGACAAATAAGGCCAAGGCAGAAGTGCCAAAATATGCAGTTCCTCGAATGACCACTAGGCTCCATAAGTGACACCTCAGATGACACCTGGCTAAATAAGTGAGTGACATCCCCATAGACCCTCATGTTAAAATGCCCAACTTTACAACAGAAATAAACATGTTTGTAGCCTGGTACAAAAAATGAGTTTGGTCTCCATAGATTCCCAAGATTTCCCATTTATGACAATCGTAGAAGGGGTGATCTTTTCTTAATGTAAACTCATCAGTTAAAATGCTATTAAAGATTGACACAGACCATATATTCATTCATTCATTCATTTTCTATACCGCTTTATCCTATGATCAGGGTCGCGGGGGGCCTGGAGCCTATCCCAGGAGGCTTTGGGCACGAGGCAGGGTACAGACCATATATGATTCTCAAAATTTATATTAAAGTACATGTGTAAGAATGTGTGTTAAGATGAAGAGAAAAAATAATATACTCATGCAAGCGGAAGAAGTAGATGGCGAATGTGTTACAGTTTGAAAAGGTGCAGTCAGCCTCTGAACCATGTAATAATCTCCCTGACTGGTAGTAGTAGCCTTAATGTGGCAGCCCCCTAGTGACGGGTGGGAATTGGATATGACCTGGGATATGAATAGGGAATAAAATATGGAATAATCCAAATACAAAACGTTTAATAATAATAAAAAAATATATACGATGTGCTGTATAAACATTGAAATAATTAAACACAGACAAGGCTAATCCTGTGTACTTCGCCACCTTTGGGAGACGCTAATGAATATTAATGAGTATGCAAATGAAACTGTAACGTGAAAGGGGTGTCAAAAGTGAAAATTTGTCTTTTTTTTTTTTGCGAGTTGGCCCTGTGTCCGCCATGATGGATGCTTTGAAAGAAACTATATTAAGGTCTCAGGTCACATGATCTCAGTGCCATGGGAGGGAGGTTGGAGGTTAGCTTTTATAAATAGATGTTCAAGGCCAAGACAATAATGTTATCACTCGAAATTTTTAGGAATATTCTTCTTTTTTATTGTGTGCTTGTATAGTCTGAATCAATCTTTAAGCCATTAAATTTTAGCCGATTTGTGTGATAGTTGCAACGCAGATTTCGGGTATCACACCAATCTAGCGTTCTGCTATGCACCACTTTAGCTAACGAGCTCACTGGAATGGTTGGCATGGGTAAATAGGCGTGTTCCAACCAACAACCCTTTTAAATCAGGATTTAGGTGGAGTCAGATCCTGCCAACATGCCAACTACCAGAGCTTCCACAGTTGAGCTTTAGAAACGCTCTTCTGAAAGACTATGGGTGACGTTACTGAGGGTTTGTCCCATTCTTTTTATGCAGTCCATAATCCAGGGATGAAATGTTCTTGGATTTGGTTTAAAGAATTAGAATAAATCACTTATTCATCTGATATGCGTATTACGTAATATGTAAAGGCGTCCTTGTTTCCACTGTAAAGTTTTATTTACTGTATACATACTGTACATGGACCTTGTACTTCCTTTGGAGTCTTCTCTAAAGTGTCGCTTTGATGTCTGTACTTCCTAGCTCACTAGCTAGCCAAGGGCACTGAAACAACCTAAATGATGAAGAAGTTCTACGATGGTGCGAGTTTGGTTGTTAAACACGGCAATAAAACCTCCTTCTCTTTCAGTAACGTAATCCATTCATTCTTCACGTCTGCCCGCCGGCTGGAAAAAAAAAAAGGGAGGAGAGAAATCAACACTGCTCAAAGCTGGCCAAATTTGGCACCGGCCGCTCATCAGTTTGATTTATAGCCACCCCGGTGACACCCATCATCACTGTAATAGCAGCTTATAACTGATAGCGCGGGCACTTTGTCTGGCAGCACCGAAGCAATGCAGAGTTACCTGCTCTGTCCCATCAGAGGCTACATTTGTTATGGCATGATGCAAAATGTTATTAATGGAAGTGACACACACACACACACACACACTCATACTCTCTCTCACACACACACACACAGGGATGTGTTCATGTTGCATGCAGAGGCTCTGGCGTAAGGGAGATTTTCTCAGACACTTCGAGTGCCCTTGGCCCATATGTCAGAATATAAGTCTGAAGATTTGTCTAAACATGTTGAAATGATGGAGTGAAATTCCACATTGTCCACTTATTATGCTTTTTACTCTCCGTGTCTTGTTTTCAGCACAGTCCCCATGACATCTGTGTTACAGATATACTGTACAGTACAATGTTAATTTACAGGTGTATACAGTACCTACTGTAGGACAGCCTTAAAAAACAGAGCATTTTTTTTGCTTGATTTAGTTTTAATTAATGTATATTTGTTTTCAGGATTGTACAGAATAGAATGACATATTTCTTTTTTTGTTCCAGCACAATCTAGGCTATATGATGAATTTGATTTCATTTTAACCAACATATATAAACATGACTGAGCAAAACAAAATAATTGTGTTGGCAAAGTAATATTCACAGATACTGTACATATGATCACATGTTTTTATAGTTGTTTTCAGTTGTTTATATGACCAAAATTAATAAATAAATAAATGATACAAGTATTTGGTTAATCCGGGTTCGATTCCGGTCTCTGTGTGCATGGAGTTTGCATGTCCTCCCCGTGCTTGGTGGGTTTCCTCCGGGTACTCCGGTTTCCTCCCACA
>JAQQZS010000035.1:4437401-4448094 GCA_030068045.1 Platyallabes tihoni
CTATAAGATAAGATTAATAGTTTTCTGTAATATTACTGCATGCACAAATATATTTAATTAAAATATGCTTACAATATCATGGTTTATTGAAAGACAGTGTTGCTTCGCTCTAGAAATAAGTGCCTAAAATTAGCAAAATGATCTGCCAAAAGAATATTTTAAACATTATCCAATGCAAAATGATTAGAAATAATTCTTTATATAATAATTGGTATGGTGGCTTAGTGATTAGCACTGTTGTCTCCAGCGTTGACGCTTCGAGTCCTGCCTCGGGTCCGTGTGCATTGAGTTTACATGGTTTAATGGAAACTCAATATTCTTGGCGGGTTTTCTCTGGGTACTTTGGTTTCCTTCCACAGTTCAAAGACATATGAAGTGGTTGTTTACAAATTGCCCACAAGGTGTGATTGTGTGCTTGTGATGGATTGGCACCTATTCCAGGGTGTGCCCCACTTCTGTCCCGAGGTCCCTGGGATGGGCTCCAATTCAATGTAATTCAATTCAATTACATTACATTACATTGCATTTTATTTATTTAGTGCTTTTAACAGTTGTCATTGTCGGAAAGCAACTTTACACAATCAAGAGAAATTATGGAAGTTTGCATGAAATGTGAACGTGTATGAATCAAAATGATTAGATTGTCCTTGACAAGCAAGCCGAAAGCAACGGTGACAAGAGACAAACTCCCCGAGATGGCAATAGGAAGAAACCTTGAGAGGAACCAGACTCAGTAGGGAACCCATCTCAGGGGTCTCCAGAAGCTCCGGGCCTTCTGATCATGTATGATTGTTACCTTGTATATAATTGATAATCAATGTAATTCAATTCACCTAGTGGTGGTGTTAATTGTACAATGAATAAATTATTTTATTTATTGTAATATTAACACCACCACTAGGTGTATACCTTGTATATAATTGATAATCAATGTAATTCAATTCACCTGGTGGTGGTATTAATTCATTCATTCATCTTCTATACCGCTTTATCCTCTATTCAGGGTCGCGGGGACCTGGAGCCTATCCCAGGAGGCTTAGGGCACAAGGCGGGGTACACCCTGGACAGGGTGCCAATCGGTGGAATTAATGTTACAATAAAAAAAAAAAATCATTCATCCTGTGCACAATGAATAAATGATTTTTTTTTTATTGTAACATTAACACCACCACCAGGTGAATTGAATTACATTGATTATTAATTATATGATTAACTATTTCACTTCCATCGTGGGTGAAATGCTTCTTAAAACACAACTTTTTAAGCATTAATTGGCTAGGTTCTGTGTTTTAGACTAGCACAAACCAAAACAATGATGTAAATTGATGGCCCAGGTGTGAAGCTTGAAGGTCTGAGCGCTCTCTTAGCATTCAAACAGCGCCCTTGTTAAATGAATCTCCAGGGTCTCAAACTTGAATGACTGCTACAGATGTATTTTCCAGACAAATGTTTTTTCTTCCACGAAAGATACCTTTTCAACAAGGCACACTGATACAGGAATAAAAAGGGTGAAAAGATCTGTTTAGTGTATGAACTGAAAAAGCTACATTTGTAAATGCATTAAATTGGCTACTTTCTTAATGTACAAATGGCTTTCTCAAACTTTTTGAGAACTGCAGCCTGAAAGGAGTGATAGATATTATACGTACTGTATGTAGTATAACAAGTGGCAACTTTGAACGAGGGGCTTAAGGACACAAAAAGCATTTCATTAATAAGGAATTCCGATGACATTCCTGTGTCCTGAAATGATCATGTGTGGCCTGGTGCGCAGTTAATGAATTGTATGTCCTTGATGTAAAGCCAGGCATCTACTCTGCTCCAATGAAATTAAACAAGCTCTGTCTTAGTCAGTGAATGTCTACTGGTTTCTACTGGCTTTATGATTTCCTGCACCCTCTTTGCTCCTGTATTTATCATCATCTAATTACAATATAATCCCTGTGCTTTCTTTTTGGTTCTGGCTAAACATTACATTAATTCTTATTTACACAAGGCAAGAATCATGCCAACACAAAATCAAATGCAATTTCGTGAGAATAGCAACAGAAAAGTGGTCACCTTATTGCTGACGATGACACAACCATCCATGGCCAGAATGAAACACAGAATTGGCCTTGATTTCTGTGTTGGTGAGAGAGATAGCATATTTGATCACCCATGTCAATCAGAGCAACACCAACCAATGGACAACAGTCCAGTTTAGCACCCCTAGTGGAAACTTAAATCCAACATAATAGGGATGGGGTGATAGGTTAGAAAGTTAAGAATTAAGGAAATTGACTTTTTGGAGGAAAACTACATACAGTATAAAACTGCCTGCTTAATGTTTGTAACGCTAGCCTCCCAGGAACTCCTTTAATATCCCAAACATGTGGAAATAGCTCTCAACCGAGTTCCTGTAATGTGCAACTGGTGTTGGTAAATGATTGTGTGTACAGTTCACACAGACAGATGTGTCTCTTCTACAAAGTTGATAAAAAGTTACTGAGGATCAGGTGAATGTTCCTGGAAACAATTGCAGTGGGCTCTAAGCCACCTCAGCCAGGACATGTGTCCTTTAAAACATTTGCACCTATAAAATGTTTCACTGTTCTAATATACCCATTACTGTACTGTGCCTGAAGTCTTCTGTAAGTGTCAGTTGGTTTTTACAACTTCAAATTTCATCACAAGTCTTGATGAAACTTGAATTCCTCTTGTAGGAAAAAAAACTGCATAGTTTACAATAGATAGACAAGGCAGTGAAGGAAGGACTAGAAAAGCATTGTACGGAAAACAAACTGTGCAAACAATGCTTTGTAGACAGTTGATGCTACATTATCATGTGTTTTGTATAGAACAACAAGGCCCTGTTCACACCTGGCATTAACATGTGGTCTAGGCGATGTGATTGAGTGTGCACAGCTGGGACGCATAGCTGTTCACACCTTGCATTATGAATTCTTCTCCGGTGATCACTTGTGATCCACAGGAGTGAAACTGTCATACAAATTTATTTCCATCAGTTTTTCAGTGTATTAAATTTTTTAGGCAGAAATGTTCCACATTTGAATGTATTCACATTCAAATGAAGCTCATAAATGAATGACAGCTCAGATGACCAACACAACTATGGAAAGCAACTAGTCTCCGCTGTTATGGCCATGATTTTATCCATTAGCCTAACGATTGCATGTTTTCCGATGCAGTCAATTAGTTGGTCCTTCATTGCTTCCTGGGAAGCACTGAGATGTTTTTCGCATTTACACTACAAATATGCTGTTGCCATACAGTATGTTTCCAAGGCCATCCCCAAATGTGAGACACATTGCATCCCAATCACACCTGTACTGTATGTATCTCTGACCACTTATGATCAAATCAATCAGAACAGCTGTTAATGCCAGATGTAAACACCACCTATATAAACATGTTTGAACATGGTATAGTGGTTCTTACTCTTTTTGCATAGTTTGTCTCTGTAAAAGGCACCATTTTCAGTCATTTTTTAGACATTCATATGGATTTCCAATGACTTGTATATACAAAAGAAAAAAGAAAAGTCAGAAATACACATTTCCTGCTAGTTGTCCTTTTTTCGTTTTGTATTGGCTGGTGCTTAAACCAAAGGCAACTAGGTTTTCTCCCTAATGTGATGTCATACAGTATAAGGCACACCTTCCTCACCGTGTTGCTCAGCTCTACTTAGCTCTTCTGCTTTCTGGAGGGGTGTGGATCAGCAATAGTTTATTTACATTGAACAGATAAAAATGAGGTATTTCAGTTAGAGCACTACCGGACACACTTTGAGAGAGCTCTGAGACCTGTGTTAACTTGTTAAAGAAGTAGTACAACATAGGACCTGGAAGCTTGTGCACTAATCAATGGGTTAACCATTGGGTAGCCCTTACTTATTCACTAGTACAGTATATAAAGGTGCATTGAACCACTGACAAACTAGAGTAAAATGAAGTGTTTAGTGCAAAGGGAATACAAAAAATAAATAAATTTGAGATGCAACCCAGTATGATTTTACCACCTCAAAATTTCCAAGGTTTATTATAAGAAATGAGATACAATGCTTTGATATCAGTATAGAGTCAATTATCACAATATCCTCCTTCTCATAGGTTCAGTATGTGAAAGTCAATAATGTGCTTTCCCTGTCCTAAGAAAGTGGATTCATGTACTTAAATGTTAAATATAAGTTTTGTATTTTTCCCCCTCCAAAACACAGGATATACCCTTTTAAATATAAACATTAGAATGGAGCATGAACATAGACTGTACTGTATATCCAGAGCTCTACATTTGAATAGAGATCTGGCAGAATAGTTTATTTTAGACCTAGCAGAGTCTTTCTGTTCACTCATTTCCCAAACAAGAAAGTTGTCACATCCCCTTCTAACTGGAACCTTACATTGTGGCCTATAAAAGGTCCCAACTACTGTTCATACACCCTCAGGCTACTCCTGTCACCCGAGTGGTCCGGGTGGCCCTGGTGGTGCCGCTCTCATCCATTGAACCATGCTTCCATACATAACCTTATGTTCTATATCTTTTCCCATTTATGTTTTGGCCAATGTTCAATTTGATGTACTTTAGACAAACACCAACTTACAGTAGGTACATTTTAGTCCTTTACTCATTCTAGAAACAGTACACATGTGCACTAATCAGAGAGTTAAATAATAAATAAATAATTTCTCACACTTGTATATGAGCGAGATGTGGATTTGTACTTGCCTGGACTGTCAAATAAATTTTGACTGCCACAAAAACAGAAGAATCCCAGGGCAATGGTGTAAAATTCTGCCAGTTTACTGATTAGGCGAACACTGGGGGCATGTCAGTATCTTTGTGTAGTAGATATTATGAAAATCTTGGATTTTTTTTTTTTTTAACAGAATGTTTTAGAATAATGCGTATGTGTGTGTGACCTGAGATTGGCACTTTCCAGGGTGTACTCTATGTACCTTGTGCCCCTAAGTCCCCTGGCTCCAGGCCCCCTCTGAACCTGAATACAAGATCAAACAGTATAGACGATTAGTGAGTGAGTAAGTGAGAATGTTTTAGAGTCGAAAAAATTCAAAAACAAAGAAAGTAGACATTTAATATGTTGAATATTTGATATTCAAGATTTTGTATGAAAATATGTGATGTTAACTGTGTTAACTGCTTTACAGTACATGTCTAATCTCTTCTATTGAAGTACATATTCAGATGCCATTAACATACTGTACAGTAAATACCATGAGATTTTTGATCATGAGATGCCACACCACACAGGCTCAAATACATTCTTTCATTAAAGCTATGAGCAATTATGGAGTATGTGTTAGTTATTTTAAAGCTGCAAAGTTCGGAGTACCAAACTAAAGATGCAAGCTTTAGAAACCAAACATTTTCTCGCCAATTAAATGATTTAGAGTAAAACTCTCACTTTCTGCAGTAACCATGAGACTAAGGCTTAGAACATCAGATTTAATTCCATCTGTTAGAATAAAACCTAATAACGTTGATTCGATATTATTACAGTTTGCTTCCTGTCAATTATTTTTTATCAAACGATTTTCTGTTCAGTAGCAAAACAACATAAATTTCTTGTTCTTGTTGCGTTTGTCTAATTATAAATGAAAGGCGACACACGTTCTATAATTTAAATATAATCTTATTACTTTCTGACATTATCAACTCAATAGTAAAAACAACCACAGACATTATTCAGTGTGGATGTACAAGAAATAGATGCTTCTCTTGCAGATCTGTCAGCATAAACAACATGAAAGCATGGATCCATCTGGCCTTGTATCAGCAGTTCAGGCAGGTGGTGGTGTATTGGTGTGGGGAGATTTTTTTGGCCATGCTTGGGCCCAATGGTACCAACTGAGAATTGTTTAAATGCCACATCTCACCTGAATATTGTTGCTGACCATATCCATCACTTGGTCTATATGAACCAAAATCTCTAAGGAAAATATCCAGGACCTTGTTGAATCAATGTCATGAAGAGGTAAGGCAGGTCTAAAGGAAACAGGGGGTCTAAACCTGCACTATAGCAAGATGTATTTAATGAGGTGACCAGTGAGTATATATGCATTAGTATTTTTAGTACTTCCCTCACATTTTCAAGAAATATATACAACCTATGCTATTATTTTCAACAAGCAAACATATGCTGTATATTTGTAATGCAGCCCCCCAGGTGCATTATTTATTTTGAAGTGAATAATCTTTTCAGCTTCTTCTGCCTATCCAAGTCACACCCAGAGGCAGCTACACTTGGATATGCCCCATGTTCAAGGCTTATACCTTGAGCTTTAAAACGCTGCCATCATCTGTGCGACTTCGAGGAAAGCATTTAAGCTTGGTTTCTTACAGCTGGTCTGTTGCATATTAAATTCCTAATAAGGAATAACCAAAGAGCATAATGGCTTCCTGCAGTGCAACTTACTTCCCATAATTATTTCAACCAACATGTTTTATTATGCTAAAAGCAATGCGTTTGTTATATAAGACCTCCTTATGTTTATTAGTAAATACTTACTATGGGGAATATATACCTATGAAAAAAGTACACCCACCTTCAATTTATTGATTTTATTCACCAGAGCCGAAATAACATTTACTGTAGGTTGTCCTAACAACAACAACAACAACAACAACAACAAAAAAGCACATCCATAGCGCTTTTCAATATGTAGTATTTCCCCCCCAACATCCAGAACCAGGGGAAACAATAAGTACATCCTTCATACTTCTACAGTCATTAGGAGAGTTATTTCCAGCCCAGGGTTACTAAAGGGAGAGCATGGTGGCATATTGTGCACTTTGACATTGCACCCCGAGGGTTGAGGGTTCGAGCCTCCGTGCTTGGTGGATACTCTGGTTTCCATCAATATTCCAAAGATATGCTGATTAGGCTAACTGGCAGTTCCAAATTGCCAGTAGCTTGTAAGTGTGTATGTGAGTGTGTGTGCACTTGTGATGGATGTGCCCATGCTGTCCAGGGTGTACTCCACCTAATGTAATACCCCGAGTCAGGGCTCCAGGCCTCCTGCGAGCCTGTATAAGATAAGTGGTATAAAGTATGGGTGGGTGTTATTACAGAAGTACACAAAAACAGGAACTAGGACTGCCTGTGTAAAGCAAAACCTCTGCCAGCTTGGTGCTCTGGAGCACTCAGGTATGTGTCTAAATCATCATCATCACCATTTTTTGTCAGAAAGAGAATCTCTGAGAAGCAATTTTTGCCATATATAAATCAGGGGAAGGTTATAAGGCCATCTCTAAAAAAAGTTCATTTCTGAATTTAATCCCAAACTGCTACAATCTCAACATCATAGGAAATCACAGGCAGATTATGAAGCAGGTCGTACCTTTACGTATGGCTTGTCACTCTTATTCGAGAAAAAATGTAGCTAGCAAATTTTTAAAAATAATTCAACATTGTCTAAAAATTTTACGTTTTGTCATCAACTACAAAAACATTATAGAAGTACTATAAGTGGGTGGCTTGCAGCAGTTGGTAGGACTTTATAGGTGGTTTGTGGCTCTTCTAATTGGATGGTACGGTTCATAATACTTGTCCAATGCGGTAACCACTGCTCTTACTTGTTTTGAAATTATTTTTCACTTCCTAGTCTTGACTCCCACCCAACCCCCACTGGCCAGTGACCTAAATAGCAGGTTCATAGTTGTTCATAGCAGGCATACAGTAGGTACCCAAACCAGAGTTATTCAGGTATTTTGGCAGTTCAGTTCTTTCCACTCATTCATAGCATCTCAGGAGGTTCTTTAGGTACTTCATAGATAAACTGTGACAGTTTGTAAACAGCTCGTGACTATTTAACAGTTAAATGAGTTTGGAACTGTTTATACTGTAGCTGAGTCATGACATGTGTAAGCACATTTTAACCTTACATGTCTTAAGCATAGCTGAATTGTATATCTAATTAAGGCATGTGACGTCACAGTTGTAAGAACCAAGAATCATTAAGCTTTTTAATTCAGGACAGATCTGCACGCTCTGTGAACATTTTGGGATATAATAATAATAATAGTAATAGTAATAATAATAATAATGAGGCAGTTTACTGATATATTTAAAATTCATTTGTTTATTTCTGTCAGTTTAAAATACACTACTCCTATGAATATTGTCTTCCTTTAATGCCTATAAATAATTGAATAATTTACCATGCTGACAGCTATATACTGTACGTTATCTACTGTACGTGCACCTTTCTCCTGAATTACCTCCACAGCACAGCAATATATGAGTCTAATACCTGCTGTCAGTGGACTGCATTTCCCATCCTCCCTGGGGAGCTTTTCTGACTGTGATGGATCTGGCAAAAGTGAGAGGGAGTTGGAGTCTCTCTACAGGTCATACGCAAGCTAAATGTGATAGATATTCCTAGATCTGCTGACAGAGCTGCAACTCAGTCTTGCAAGGATCCGACTCCAGAGCACTGAATATGCAAAATGTAGAACTGTGAGGAAGTGCTTATGCATTTTACATGGCAAGACACCTTAAACGCGAATGAATGAATGAAGAATGATAGCAGGGACTTTAAAGTCTGATGCACTGAGCTGATTTAACAGCTTAAAAGGTGCTCTTTTTGAAATTGAAATCAATCCTGTTCTTATTATGGGCTTCATTATTATTATTATTATTATTATTATTATTCAGAGACTAATGCTCCTAGTAAACAGTATAAACTATTGTCTCTTAGTTTTTTAAGTTGATGTGACATAAGTGTAAGGGTTAACCCCTAGAGGGCGTCAAAACGCCCGTTTGCTTTTGTTTGTAGTTTGCTTTCTGTTCTGTATTTGATTTAAACTTCAGTTCCCAGAGTACACCTCGGTCAGGTGACGTAGGAGCTCACCTGAACCGAGGAAAGATAATTATGTTTATTTTACTATAAATAGCCTGACTGAAGCCCAGTCAGGCGTCTAGCTTTAGTTGCCTTATATTATGTTTGTGTTGTTGGTTTTGTTTTATGTTATTAAAATAAAGACAGGTTGCTCAGAAAGAGCTCATTTACTTTTGTTGGTATTCAAGCTAAATAAAGTCTTTATTGGAACCATCAGCTCGCCTCCTCTGCGTTCATGCCTCACTCACGCCGTCAACACAGACGTGACAATAAGCAGAACTCCAGAAATTAAACGAAGGAAATTTGATTATTTTGAGTTTGGACTGCTTAGTGATTAAGTGCTTGCTTTAAAGGAGTTCCTGGGAGGCCAGCATTTCAGACATGAATCAGGCAGTCCGATCATGGCACCAGCATACTGAGAAAACTTTCTACCTTGATGGTATCCAAGCACTATATTACACTAGCAGGGGATTATATAGAGAAATAAACACTATTCTGCACAATCAAAAGGCAACATTTGTTTTGAACTCCCCTTGTAGTTCATACACTGTAGCTACTGTAGGGTTTAGGGGAATACTTGGCTAGGGTTATATCTTGTTATATCAGGTTAGTTATTATACAGACTTGAAAGTTCTGAATTTGTTTCTAGTGTTATAATACTGTAGATTTAGGAATGAAGTCAATGTTTTCTTTCTGTATGTAAGCGATAGACATAAACTATTTTCGTCTTGTTCTTTTTTTTCCTTCTCATCTCTTTCACATCTGTCAGCAGCATTTCTGTATCTGCTTATACGCCCATTTATAAATTTATCACCTATTGCCCTTAAAACAAAACCATCTGATTTTCATGCAGGATAACGTGGGCAGAACTTCCTCTCGCATAACACACTGTGACGTGTTTTCTTGCACATGTCAACTCTTTTTATATCTGGTTCAGTTTCTAATGTTAATTTTTCACAAGTTTTGATGAATGATTCATTCAAGCCTGTGCAACTAATGCTGAACAGCTCTGTGTAGTACAGTAGCTGCCTTGTAATATTAATCCCTTGCTAAGATCTGAGTGGTTCTTTGCTTAGTAATGCAGAAACAATATCTAGCTGTTCAATGTTTAACACCTACCGTACTTCTGTCAAAAGATAAGCCAATAGACACTTCTGTTTAAAAAAAAAAAAATCTTGCAATGCAAAGGGCTGGAGGTCTTGTCAGGGGTCTCTTCATTCTCTCACGTTGTCCAGTGTCCAATGACCAGTGTCTCCAGATCTACTACCCTGGATGAAATTGTCATTAAAGATGATTGAATTAAAATGTCTGCAAATCCATCCATCTAGGAACCTCTGTAGTCCAACAAGCGACCATGGAGGCCAATGGTGATCATTGTGTTTATTCCTATTTGTACAACCATGAAGGATCTCCAGCAACATTCACACACTACAGGCAATTTGGAAATGTCATTTACTGTAAGCTAATCTGCATGTTTTTGGGCTGTTGGAGGAAATCGAAGAACCCAGAAGAAACCCACTAAGCATGGGGAGAACATGCAATCTCCATGCACACAGACCCAAGGTGGAAATCGAACCCAGGATCTGCAGATGCCACTATGCCACCGTGCCGCCAATGTCTAAACAGGACTCCAAATATCATCGAAATCATCATATGATTATATTATAATCACAAAATATCACTGTGCCATGCAGGGCCGCTTATGGCCAAATTGGTGCCCTAAGCAGAAATTTACTTTTGTGCCCCCTTCCCTCTCTTGGGTGCGCGCACTAGCTCTCTTCTTCTATTACTGTGGGGGTTAATGATGTGTAATTCACCCCCTTCTCCTCCCC
>JAQQZS010000035.1:4461952-4477738 GCA_030068045.1 Platyallabes tihoni
TAAAAAGTAGAAGTACCCAAAAAATCTACTCAATTACAGTAATGCGAGTAAATGTAATTCATTACTTTCCACCTCTGGCAATTTGAAAATGCCGATCAGCCTTCAGCACATGTACCTGAATGAACCCATGGAAAAAGATACCATATTATCCAGGCAGGTTTAATGTTATGGCTGGTTTTTGGGTGGTTTCCAAATTTGTTTTCTTTTTTCTTTGTTGCTTTTGTTAATAAAAACCTTGACTGACCATGGTACATCAGGATGTAATTGCCACTGCACAACTGTGGCATCTTTTATTCAGTCTTGATCTTGGGGTGCTGTCTGTGTGAGGCTTTGCGATTTAATGAACCAGACTGGCTCGCTCTAGTTAAATAAAGCAAAAGTCAAACACAGTCAAACACCAAAGTCAGGATTCAAAAGGATAGTGAAATAGGCAGAAGCGGGTCAAGGCATGAATAAGGTTCAGAGATTACATAACCCACAGACTGGCAAGACTTTGTGTTTAACAATGATGTGACACACTGCATGATGCATGAATCATGATGTAGACATGAAATAGATAATGAGCAAATGGATAGGATTCTGGGGATGCTGGGCTACCTGCTAAGTCACCTCTTGGTATGAATAAGTCTGTGATTGTTTTATTTATTTGTATGGTCTCATTATAAAGTCTTACACACTGTACTGTCCCAGCTTTGTCTGATATTTCTTGGATAGGCTCTCTGATACCCTGACCAGGATGAAGTGCTTACTAAAGACGAACAAAAGAATAAACCATGAAGTAACCAAAGTAAAAGGTGGCCTTCAGAGAATATACAGAACTGAAGGAAAAAGGACACCCATGTTTTTGTTGCCATCAGTATAACTATTGATGGTTTCTTCATTTCAGATCAGAATATACAAATGAAAATTCCAAAAATATCAGTGATTTTCAAAGAGGCAATACAAGGGTGGATTGTTCCAGAGATAAATAGCTAGGAATTTAATCTGTTGAGGAGAGCAACCCTATACCTTCTAACCCTTAAGCCCTTAAAATATTTTGTTATAAAAGGATGGGAAATGGGTGTGTGTGTGTGTGTGTGTGTGTGTGTGTGTGCCCTGCGATGGATTGGCACCCTGTCCAGGGTGTACCCTGCCTTGTGCCCGAAGCCTCCTGGGATAGGCTCCAGGCCCCCCGCGACCCTGATCATAGGATAAAAGCGGTATAGAAGATGAATGAAGGATGGGAGTCATTTTAGGTGGCACAGTGGCCTAGTGTTTGTACCGTGACCTCGCACCTTCAGGGGGTACGATTCCTGCCTCGGGTCTCCCCAAGCTTGGTGGGCTTTGTCCCGTAGTCCAAATACGTGCAGGTTAGGCTAATTGGCATTTCCAAAACTGCCCACAGTGTGTAAATGAGTGTCTGTGATAGACTGGCAACCCATCCAGAGTGTACTCCGCCTCGGGTCCCCTGGAAAAGGCTCCAGACCTCCTGAGACAATGTACAGGATAAGAGGCAGAGAGAACGAGGGAGTCTGTGAGAGGGTGTCATTTTACGTGTTGTTTTTAGTTATGTCTTTGTACATGTACAGATGGACAAGTGCATTATGTAACCCTGACTGTGAATGCAACAAATTTAAGGTTGCATTTTTAATACTCCTATGTATGTTCTTTAACAAACCTTTTGTTTTGCTCTTTGATTAGCTTTGAAAGGAAAATTACATCAGACCACTACCTCTTCTGAGTGAATCCTGCCTCCTACATTGGAGTGTTGACTCAGTCCCTAGTCCTCTAATGAGCTTTATTTAAGCTTATAAAAGCAGCCCTTACAATCGTGGCATGGGTTACACTGTTGGCAATGAACAAGAGAAAACAGCGCAGGTACTGAATACTCTCTGCAAGTATTGAAATATGGGTAGAGCATGTCTTAAAAATGAAAAAATATATATAAATCTATGGACATTGTGGTTTTATGATACCCTTTCCAAATAATAAATAAAAGTCATTTAAGCCCCTGTGTATATTTAAATGGCACAGCATTCTATACTGGTATCTACAGTACAATAGTGTCAGTAACACCTCTGAGACATTCCTCAGCAGTCCAGTGCATCACACATTCTCCTGAATTAAGATCCATGCATACCAGGAAAAGACGTTTTTCATAGATGTGACATCAATAACCTGTGCTGCTCATAAATTCATGTTTGAGACTTTTAAACCATCCTCTAGTCCCAAGCCCCAGGTGCTGAAGGTCCAAACGTCGAAAGAGTCCAGAAGCTTGTTTGTTCACATCAGCACATTTCATTTTTTAGTGCAGAGTGTGGATATGAGACTGGAGAGGAGTGCCAGTCATGTCCCCAAAGATCACTGAAAGTTGAGTAAACAAAGGTTTTGCCATTGATGAAGAGTTTTGAGAGTACCGCTGTGTGTTGTTTTAACGCACACTGTGCTACACTATGCATGGGGTCGGACTTTAGATGTACACAGTACACTTTTCAAAACTAGTCTTTACACAGCTTGTTATATATTTTTTTTCCCTAAACAATTTCAAAGAAGCAAAGAACAAACAAGAAATATATAAATTTCATACAAAAATGATACAAACGCAGAATAAAATACAATTATAGTTAAATCAATATTTGCCCTAGTACTAGAGCTTTTTATGTTTTAATTTAAAGACATACATGCTCCTCTGAAAGTACTGGAATGCAAGGTCGATTCTCTTATTTGCACTAAACTGTAGAGTGAAAATATTTGCATTTGAGATCAAAAGATGATTATGAAATGATCGATCAGTACTTCAGTTTTAATTTGCTACTATTTGTACTGAACTGTAGATCTACTGTATGAACTCACACCTCTCTCAAGTGATTGTAAAACTGCTCTTAGTTTGGTATATATAGTTTTTTACAGTATGTTGGATAGACCAACATAAAGACCAGAGAGAAGAGAGACCAGTCAGAAAAGGAAATCATTACAAATCTGAAAAAAGAAGGAAAATCGAGCATCGGGCATAGAAATACAAAAAACTCCTAAATGGGAAAAACGACACTGATGTATTAATAAACAGGCAAAGGTTAGCTAAAGTACAAATAATGTAATAGCAGTTGATGAAAGGGCTGTGAAGAAAAGCTCCAAAGCAAGAAGATGCAAACCCTCATCAGCAATAAGACTTTGAAAGCCAGACAAAAATTTGCAAAGAAACGCAAAACTCTAAAACCAAGATTAACTATAAAGACCAAAGTGTATAAAAGAAAGGCTCTGCTCATGATTCAAAATACACAATCCCATCGGTCTGGAGGTAGTGTCATGACTTGGTCTTGCATGGCTGCTTCTGGAACAGGCTCGCTAATCTTTATTGATGATGGAACTCGTGATTGGAACAACGGAATGAATTCAAAGTCCACAGACACATTTTATCTGCTAATTCACAGAGAAATGCGTCCATTCTAGCTTATCAGGAGAAAAACTGAAATGTTTTACACTGACCGATTCAATCAACAGACCTTCACCCGATCAAGCAGTATTTCACCTACTGAAGAGGAGACTAAGACAAACAACGACTGAAAGAATATGTGGTTCATGGCTGGGAAAGCTTCAGAAAACTGATGCAGAACTGATGCAATTATTGCAAGCAATTCATCAAAATATGACGTGTCAGTTAAAGATTATTCCTACTCTTCCCATACTTTTGCTCACCAGAAAGCTGTTCTGATTTGCAATAATGCGTACTGTTTAGATATACAATTTATATCAGCAAATAAAGCTAGAGTTTTTGATCTATCAGTAGAAATGTACTTTTTGATCCCAAACCAAAATAGCTTCAGAGTACTGTATAGCAAAAAATGAAAGTGGCCTTACCATTCCCATATTTTCAGAGTTGAATGTTCCTTAGGACTTTTATATTTTTATTGTGTTATTATATCTTTTGTACAGTCTCATGTGATTGCATGTTGTATTTAATTATGTAATTATAAAAGTGTTATCATGCAGTCAAGAAAACAAAACAAGTTTAATAGTATTCTCTACAGTGTTTCTTCCATATCTCATCTATTGGTCCTAATTAGGCCCCTCTTTCTACACCCCTGTCCTGACACCGTTTGCTTATCATTGGTTGCGGTTAAGTGTGTTCCTCAAAGCCACAAGATTGCCTCTTACTCTTCTCTATGGTTGATTAAAATGAGGTTTTGTATACTCATTAGTTTATAAGCTAAACAGATTCCTAATTATTCAAACTTTTTTGGTTATCATTGACAGTTGTTCAAACCAACAATGCTTGCATCCATCCATTGTCAACAGTGCTCATCCTGTGCCTATCTCAGAGAACCTGCGGCACATGGCAGGTTACACAGTGGATGGGGTGCTAAGCCATTGCACAGCACAGACACACACAAACTCACAAACACACTACAGCCAATTTGGAAATTGAAATTGTCCTATTGCGCATGTTATTGGACTGCAGGAGGAAACCAGAGTACTCAGGAAAACCAACCAAATACAGGGAGAATATACAGTACAAATACAATGTGACCAGACCAGAGGCACGATTTGAACCACCATCCCTGGAGGTGAGAGGCAACAGTGCTAATCACTGAATCACAATTTATGGAAATGTTCTTTTTTTTTTATTATAGTAGGTTACTAATAATTATTGAAAGCAAGGAGTATCCTGCCCAGATTTCTCCAAGCTTTCAGAAATGTAATTTCCTTTGCTTTTTGATTTCACTATTATTTTTAGCATTGACGAGTGATTTATTTACTTTCACCCCTGATTAACTCCTGAAAAAAGGCTGAGATCTTCGCTCACTTGGAGAACACAGTCTTTGCCGAATCTCCTTGTCAGTCTTTATCTAGAAAGACACACCGGCTAATTTCATTTAGAACATCCAATACTGCCAGTCAAAGACCTAATCAAGTGGTTTTGCATCCTGATAACCAATCACTGTTCCATGCAGGCTTGCTTGCTTGCTCTAATTATTGGTATAACTACCTTAATGTTTACATTAGACGTGTGCCCATGATTGATTATTAGAGCGGCAGCTCTTTACACATGCTTCAATTTGTTAGCGGGGGCATGTAAAGAGTATTCCACACAGAAGATAGATGTGTAGACATTAAGCATTAAAGGAATCATTCCAGAATTAGAGGACAATTTAAGGACCTACACCTCTGGACAATATGACCCTATCATATTTTGTGTTCTGTTGATCTGGGGATTGGGAGCTAAACTGAATATTTTTACTGGGATTAGTTTCAGTGTTGGGTGTAACTTGTAACGCATTAGAGTACTCGGATTACTTTTTTGATGTAACGAATAATCTAACACAATAGGTGTGACTAGGTGTGAATAGGAAAATGACTCTAACTAGTTACTTTTATCAGAAAGTAAGACAGTAATGTAACTGATTACTTTTTGAAGACAGTAATTTTGTAATGTAATTTTAAAAAGTAACATCTCCTAACAATGATTAGTTCATATTTTCACTGCTGAAATAACAGCGCTGATGTGATATAAGTGAATTTTAACACACTGGACTCGTTTTAAGACAAAACTTCATCTTTATCCGATCCACTTTTTAGATTTTTCATCTGTGATTCACTTTGATTCATCCAACTCAGGCATCAAATCTACATATTTATTTATCTAATCTATTATTTATATATTTATTTATTTATTTTAGATGCTTTATTTGGTGTGTACTATATTATTTGGTGCAGCCATGTAACTTATACTCAGCAACCAGAAAAAAAGGAATAATTTTAAATAATTTTTACATGAAAAAGTCACATTAACATTTAATACTCATTTAATGGTGACTTTACATAGACTTGACATATCGTATAAATCTATAACCTAAACCTTTTGGCAGTCAGACAGTCAGTCTTATCTTATTTTACTAAGTTTAATATATTTGTTCTAATGCATTAAGCATATAATCACAATTACACTATTGTCAGTGTGTTAAGATTATTGTAATATTTATACAGTAACTTGTAAATTATACAGTAACAATGTTGCACAAAGTAAAAGGGTTGAATACATCCATTATTTTGGGAACAGTTAGATTATGACATAAATGTGACTAAAAACTTTTATATAGGTATATAATATACAATATACAATAATGTTTTAATTTTTTAGCTTTGCTCAATTTATGACATAAACTAAAAGTAACTATGCATCAATGATGGCTGAAAATATTGTGCCGTATATATTTTTCCATTTCCAAGAGAGACTGTGTTAATATCTTTTCAATTATAAAAAAAATCACCAAAATCTGTTATTTATGAAGGGGTGCCTAAAACTTTGCATAAGACTGTATTTTTAAATAATATTAACATCTTTTTGATGAACAGTTAAAAGAATGAGTAGGAATAATTTTTTTTAATTAAGTTTCGCTGTAAAATGAGATCTCCTCTATTCTGGCAGTTCTGATTTTTTTCTTCCTTTTTCTCAATATGTATTACAAACTTAATAGAAAATATTTTCTGCATGGTTTAATTTAATTTGGTATCAATAATAAGTGGTTTAAGTTTTAATTTAAAAAAGGAAAACTCGTGCTTTGGAAAAAATATGTTGAGCTTTCTTAAACTCAAAACCTTTTTAATTACAAAAATTGTTGAAGATCATTCATTTTGAGTTAATAATCCATGTACTAGTTGTAACCTTAATATGGTTAGACTGCAGGGTGGCAATACATGATAAAAAGGCATCGTATTCTGGGGAAAAAAAATAGTAAATTGAAAATATATCGATTGATAAATTATACGTTTCTTTTTCCTTTTAACTTTGTTTACTCTAATTACAATAACAAGGTTGCAAGTAATAGGGCTGCACATCAATGCTAATGTTAACCTTTTCTTAAGAATAGACACTAGCTAAGGACCGCACCTTATGGTTAAGGTCAAGGACAAACTTGGTTATATAAATAATTAAATAGAACTTGATTTAAAATCGATTTGTCTGAACGCATCAGGCTGAACAGAAAGCAAACAAAAGTTTGCACACACCTTCTAATTCCATTGATTTTATTTTTATTGTGAACACAACACCGAAGGCGTCCAAAATGCACAATAATCTCCTTTGAACAGTTGATACTGAGATGTATATCTGCTACTCATGATCTGTAAAGCCTTAATAACGGCTCTAATCTGAGGTGCTGGTTGTTAATTGGTGATTTCTGAGGCTGGTGACTCTAAATGAACTTCTCCTCCTAGATGAATAGTGGATGTTGTTAACTTGATGATGATATTTCTACTATTTAACACAGCTAATTTATTGGAAAGGTAGCAAAACACATCAATAACATGACAATATATAACTAAATAACCAAAATAATTTCTTTCTGCCTCCCGCCGTTCTCAAAGAGCTTTACACTAATGCCACATCTCTCACACTGATTCTTTAATGGGCAAGGGCAAACATGTAAAGTGGTACCAGCTATGAAATTACATTCCTTTCTATTGCCTCTATGTTCACATACAGTATCACCAGCGTAACTGACACCCTGAATCCCCAAAACAGTCCAAAAAACATTCATTTAAATGATCTGGAGTTGGGATATAGAGTCATTAATCATACTTTATCCAACAATACAGATATAGCAGTGAAGAAAATGCAGTTGAAGTCAATTTTTAACCAGATATGGCAATAAATACATAAAACCAATAAATTTTTTAATAATAATAATAATAATAATAATGCCATACTGTATGTAGTGTTCCTGCTTATGGCCTATCAATTAAAAGCTCTTTTTTATGTTTTAATAAAATATCATTTAAAGCATTACTGTGAACTTTTAAAGCTCTTTGTTTTACTTTTTTTACTAATGTAAAAAAAAAAACTAAAAAAAACAGCAAGTTACATTACATAGTTTTAGTGTTGTTTTAGGACAATAATAATAATAATAATAATAATAATAATAATAATAATAATTATTATTATTATTATTATTATTTACTTATATACAACATTTGTAAACCATGGACAATGAGTCACTGATGAGACTCTTAGTGATAGTAAAACATTTCAGCGGTGCAAAGTATTTAAGTTTTAAAGAAGGCCTTATGTCTGTGAATGACAATCCCGGCCACTGCAGTCTGATCCATAAAAATTGATAGATAACTTGTTGACAACTTGCAAAAGAGACGCATCTGTCTGTGAAAACTGCACATACAATCACTCACCAACACCACTTGCACATTACAGGAACTCGATTGAGAGTTATTTCCACATCCCCTGTACAGTCCTGACCTCGCTCCAAGCCATTTCCATGTTTGCACCATTAAAGGAGTTCCTGGGAGGCCGGTGTTCCTAAGAATCTGATTGTGGCTCTGGCGCCCTTAGAAAACATTCTACCTCGATGGTATACAAGCACTAGTGAAATACTGAGATAAGTGCATTAGTGTGTAAAAATATTTTCTAAAAAACCTTTTAACATTACATGTTTTAGGAATTAGGTATTTCAGGCACAAAGTTTTACCCTTATTGACTCTACAATTCAATGAAAGTGTTATGTAGAGAATGACAGAATGAAAATTCATACACAATTTTAATCTAATAATGCATTTAAATAGTTAATATTAAAGTCTTTATACTGAATAGTTTTTTTTTTTTTTTTAAATAGATTGTTCCATGGTGTAATGAAAGTAATGTATGGAACAGAGAAGGAGGTTTTGGGAAATGAGCTGTGCATTTTGTTTATGGCCGTCTGATTGAGTGTTGCAGTTTCCTGGACTGCTTGTGATAATTCTACACGGTACATTTTGCTTCACAATAGGCCGCTGCTGGCAGAATGCACGTTGCAAATGAGATCAATTTGCTTGCTTGGTTTCAGTGGGCATAGATTCCACACACTTCAAACTACTTTATCAGTGTGAGGTGCTCTCATCCTGGGTCTTGGATAACTATTATCAGCAGCTACCAGCATTCATGTATGTGTGTGTGGGGGGGGGTTAATTTCCAGGAAATGGATCACATAAGCATTGGTGAAATGGTTCATGTGCGTCATCTGGGTTCTGGCAAAATAACAGCCAGGAAAACTGCATATGAGTATTTGCTCATTGGGATTGAATATGATAACGTTGATTATATTGAAATGTGACTGAATTAGTGTCCACCTACAACACACACAACACAAAAGACCAACAAACACGGCCACCACACACTCTAACTCCTGACCACAAATTCCTAATTACTGATCACACACTCACACCTGTTCGTCATCTCACCAACACAGCCTATCTGGGACTCTCAGAGCATGCACTTCATGCACTTCATGTTGGCTGAGTGTATACACTGTGTTATTGCATCAGTTGTTCCCAGTAATTCACTTTCGTCTTGTTGTTTTCTCATTTCTTGCGGTTTGTAAGTCCCCTTTTTTGTCCTTGTTTTTGTCTCACAATTTGGATTTTTCAACAAGCTTTAACAATTCAGATGTTATCCACCTACTGTACATTTGATGTTAAGATACTGTAAAATGTTGTCAACTACATGTGGGTTATTATACTGTAGAACCACAACCAGATAGACAAAGTGTATACAGTAGCTATTGTGCTTAGTGTACTTTATTATTAGTTCTTGTATTCGTACAATATGTCTCCACTTTGTGATGTTAATTTCTATTTGGAAGAACCGGTATAATATGCAGAGTGTGCACCCGAACGCCAAGGACGCACCACTGAGTGAGCCGTCAGAGAGAAAGACTCAGAGTTCATTAGACAACAAAATTTGACTTGTGGGGCAGATATTTGTCCAACCCATGGCTGTTAAAAAATTCTGACTGGCTTTAAATAGCTGCTGTTTGTCTCACAAGCCTGACCTCTGTCATCACTTACAGGTCTAGTCTATTTGGAGTCTGAAAAAAGCAATTTGACTGACAGGTCAGAGGAACAAGCCCAGTGTCAGTGTCAATGCGTACTGCAAATCAGCACAAATATATATAGGCAGGGGTAGCTCACATGTTAAGGTGTAGGACTACTGATCGGAAGGTCTCCGGGTTGAACCCCTCCACCACAAAGTTCCCACTGTTCCAACCCTAAACTACTCAAGTGTATAATGAGATACAAATGTAAGTTGCTCTGTATAAGGGGATCCTTACATTAACTGCAAGCTGTTTAACACACACCTACAGTATAAAACATGAGCATTATTACTTTGTCCTTGTCGCAAGGTAACTTGGAAAGTATATCCAATCAGAAAATAGATTGAATGAAAAAAAAAAGAAAAAGTCAATATACTGTAGTTATATACATACATATATATATATATATATATATATATATATATATAATTTTGCATCTTTTGCTTAGCCATATTCACTCATTCAGTCACTCATCATCTATACTTCTTAATCCTGTAGGGTTGCAGGAGGGCCAGAAGTCTATTCCAGGAGACATACTATAGGGCACAAGGTAGTGTACACCCTGTACATGGGGCCAATCCATCGCAGGGCACTATATTTATATAGTGGTTTTAACAATGGCCATTGTCACAAAAAAGCTATGAAAAGATATGAAAATGTGAAATATTGAAAAGTGTGAGGACATAATTATCAGATAGCGAGTCTCTGATGAGCAAGCCGAGGGTGACAGTGGCAAGGAAAAACTTCCTTGAGAAACCGTGAGAGGAACCAGACTCCACAGGGAACCCATCCTCTTCTGGGTGATATCGGATAGCAGGGATTGATCTGCAGTCATTCTGTGTTGTTCGGGCAGAAGTTCAGTAAAACAGGTGTTCAAGTTAATTAGGAATCCACTTACATTATTAGAGGCTCAGGTACTGTATAAAACTGTTGTCCCTTGCAAGGCCATATGCATTCTTTAAGTTTTGCAACATAATTTAACAGTATAACATTGCATACTAACCATGTACATAATGGCTATGATGTATGTATCATCATGTATATATTTATCAGCCTATTATGTTGTCATAAATTTTCCATGATCAACTGCTCACTATGTCCAATGCAATCAAATCAAGCTACTATGCATGATCAGATTACACCAGACTCGTACAGGGCACATAGTTACGTGCTTACCATCTTGTCATGGTGTCTGGTGGGATGGCATACACATGCAGTTCCTTTTCACAACAGAGGGATGGTGTGATGAACTGGATTCAGTATTTAGACAAAATTCTGAACTAAATACTGAATTGAAATAGATGGGCTGAACATGTGCTGTATGCAGGGCATCAATGTAGTAACCACTACAAGAACGTAATATTAACTTACAGTAATGTGTTCTTCTACAATGTGGCAAGGAGAGACCTGCCATGGACATAGAACTAGCCTGAAGATGTTGTTGTAAGAAGTCCATTGATGGTGCAACAGCACAGTGACACCTTAATGACAACTTGATCAGAATGCCATCCAGTTCTTTCCATCTGTGCCATGCTTGTGGTATGTCAATTAAGTCCCTTCGAGGCAATTTGCCGTTAACTGGTCGATGCCATTCTTATTTAGTTCTTCATGAGTCTTGGTTGTCCTCAGCTGGCTTTTTTTTTATATGTCCAAAATAAGTGTGGCAGTTCAACATCTAGGAGACAATATAACGACCTTACCCGTTTCTCCTGCATTTCTGTACAAGTTCTTACTGCCCAATGTTTTTGAGGATGTAGTGGCTCAGTGTGATGTTGATTTAAGTTAGCAGGTGAACAGTCCTCAGGTACCAATCCAAACTCAAAAATCTGAATCTAATAAAAAAAAGTTGTTGAACGTTTGGTGCATTTTATTAGATATGATTGACTTGACTTAACCTTTTCACATACGGTATTTACTTACATATATGTACTGTAAATATTACAAGTGCATCCTTGTGCAGGAAACCGCATTAACAATCATCCAGTATGGATGTCAGGAAAAAATGTTGAAGTCATAAATCATTGATTTCATCAATGATTTTGGCTTAAGAACATGCAAAATTGGCCCAGCAAAAACTCCTCAATCATTGGAGAAAGAGAGAGCAAATGGAGTCAATGCCAAGTCAGAGGAAAGGATTAACTATTCACAGAAGAAGTGCTTCAGTGGTTCATTAAATTAAGCAATGTTCAGTGTTCCGGAGTGTTCCGATAACTTTCATTGCTTCAGTTCAGCACCCAAATCTGTTGTCATTAAAATGAGTCACGTTAATTACTGCAGGCACAGAAATGTCCCTTGCTTTTTCTTTTTTTTTCTTTCTTTTTTGCTTGAAATGCCAAAGAGTTCATCTTTAATTACTTTGGTGAAGTTAAAACCTTAACTGTACATTCAAGTCTTTGAGAATTTCTTCGATTTTTTATTTTTTTTCGAAGAGAAGCAAAAGACCATAAAAAAGCCTTGAAATAATTCGAGTGCTGACGCTAATTAGCTTTGGAGCAGCTGAAGGACTTGGAATTGGTTCATGCAGTGGAATGTGTCTGGTGCCCCTTGGTCTCTGAATCATATCAATAGCGCAGAAATGTCTTTTCTATGATGACAGGTGGGGTTGATTTCTGAAGTCTGGGTTGAACCAGGGTGGTATTTATATTTTTATATAAATAACTCATTTTTAAAAAATAATGAGGTGGGTTATTATGCAAAAATTAATTTTTAATCATATTTAAACAGTCAGATTGGTCTCCAATGTGTGCAAAAATGCTTTTTTTCATCATTCTTCCATTTTTTATACTGGCTGGGGCTTAGACAGTCCAATTAGGTTTTCTCCCTAATGTGACATCATATGCCATGTTACTTAGCTTTGCTGTTTTCTGAATAGGCATGTAGCTCATTTGGATAGACACCAAAATAGCACATTTGGAGGAATAGTGAAATAAACTGAATTTAAGGTATGAAAAATAGCATGATGTGTGTCTCTGTGTTACAAAAACTCTGATAATGGTTTCATTTGTTAGAGAAATAGTAACATATGGGACCTTTAAAGTAGAAAAACCCTTTGGTCCACCTGTCCATCATAGAAGTGAACTGAAAGCTGACAGTAACAATTATTACATTTTCTAGATCTAAATGGACTAATTAATCAGCAACATGGGTCAATACACCAGTAGACACAATTAAATAAAGCTCAGAAATTCACATAGGCTTTTTGGGGGGGATCTTGTAAACCAGCAGGGGTTAAAAAGAAGAAATAATGAGAAATAAGCGTGGAATCGGTGACAACAATCAGAGAACAAATCACTGACCGGATGAAGACATACAAAAAATATATTCACCTTGGGAATCATGATGCACACAGGATGAGAGGAAACACACCATGTAGGAACATCACATGGTAACACTTAATGGCAAAGTGCTTCTGAAAAACACCTGAAACAAACATCTGAAAGCCTGCAATGCTCTCTGTTGGCTGTCCATCAAATAATAGGGGAGAGTGAAAAACAGAAAATAGTCAAATGTAAAAGCTGAGAGGAATACAGCAGCATCTCTGGCCACTTCAACTGAAATGAGTTCATTCAATGGCAGAGTCGAAAGCTGGCACAAATTCCCATCACCTCATATCTCACCTTTGGCCTTTAGACTTTACTGTCCACCAGAGGTTAAATCAAGTGGCTCATTCCACTGGCTTTGGTTCATGTGAACAACAAGCAGAGCTGAACTGTGGAAGTGTTATTTAATGAAAATGTAAATCACCACGTTACAGCAGTTTAACACTGGATTAGACAAAAAAAAAACATATATCATCAGGCAACAGTCAACTGCTATGTGTATGCAAATAATTATTAAGACAAAGTGTGTATTTTCTTTTTATTTATTTATTTTAACCTTTTGTGTTTGTGCATGTATACACTTTGGCTTCAAACCAGCATCAATTCTTAACCGTGAACACTTGCACAACGTCAAAGATTTTGTAGGATTGGAGTCAGGTATATGATTAGCCAATCATACCAAGCATCATCAATTTCATAGGTAGGTTGAAACACAATCATTAACTAAAACAAAAATAGCTGTGTAGGAGGCCTAAAACTCGGTGAAGAACAATCGAACTCTGCTACTAAGGTCAGGTCGTGGAAGGCAGTTTCATGTCACAATGTTAAGACTGAGCACAGAAACAATATACAAGATAGTTATGCTGCATCAGCAAGGTCTTTCCCAGGCAATGATTTCAAAGCCAACTAAGAGTTTCACGATGTGCTGTTCGAACTATAAGCACAAAGAAACTAGCAATGTTGAGAACCGTAGACACAGTAATTGGCCAAAGAAACATAATGCAGCAAATGAAAGACACATCATGCTTATTTCCCTTTGACACTGGAAGTCCAGCTGATGGCTCATCTGGATTGTCCAGCTGTGCCATCAGCAAAGAACTGGGGAAAACACTGGGACCCAAGTACACCCATCTACTGGCTGGAGAAGTCCGCGAAGGCTTGCGAACCCAAAGATATACCTCAGACATGGAAACAAGGCTAAGCCACTCAACTATGCATTGATACATACTGTAGGAACTGAGGTGCAGAAAAATGGCAGCAGGTGCTTCGGACTGATGAGTAAAAATTTTAATGGCAATTTGTTTGCTGAAAGACATGGTGAAAGTCTCTTGCACGTTTGATGCAGCATTTCTGCAAATACTGTAGAGTTGGAGATCTGGTCAGTATTAGTGATGTCTTCAAGCTGAGAAATACAGGCAGATACCATCAGGGAGGCATCTGATTAGCCCAACATTTATTCTGCAGTAGGACAACAATGCCAGATATACAGTACAGTAGAGCCAATGTCATTAAGAACTATCTCCAGTGTAGAGAAGGAGCCCTGGAAGTGATGCTTTGGCCCCCACAGATATTACAACCACATAGGTGTTTTGATCTCATTGTGCCACCTGGGCAGCTCTGGCCATTAAAAGTGGATCCTTTGGGTGACATCCTCCATCTGATGTAGTCCATGGTTGTTTAATCAGAGTGAGTCCTGGGGAATCTGGAGGCCAACAACCCTTGCCTGATAAGCCCAATATGTGGTAGGCTAGAGTGCACTGGGTGCTCATTGGGTGTTCATTCTGCTTTCACCAGCTTATTAGTATTAATAATCAATGTTATTCAATTCACATGGAGGTGATGTTAACGTTACAGCTGATCTGTGTCAACCTCTGCAAATTTATAATTAACAAAAAATTATTTATTCCATTAATAACCATTTCCTCCATGTCTGTCATGTCTAGTACCATGATACTGTATTTACTTATTACCACTGCTCATATATACAGTAAGACTTTCTTACAGTATTTCTTAATACTAATAGTTTAATAGTTAATCAGGGCTATAAAAGTATAATACGGAAGGTGGTGACAGTGATCAGAATTCAAATACAAATTCAAATATTTTGTCACATACACAGTCATAGAGAGTATGATATGCAGTGAAATGCTTATACGACCGCTCGTGATCTTAAAAATAAAAGATTATTAATAGGAACTAAATATGAATAAAATACAATAGAAAATAATATATATATTGAAAGAAGTTAACAGTTTTAATTAAATGTCAAACCATACATATAAGTTAAATAAAATAATTATCATAAATAATGAAAGCTCTCTCAAGCCGTGCCTCATGAAAGAAAACTGAGATATCTGAGATATCGCTATTGACTGTCTTGGCATGCAATGAAAATGAAACATTCCTATGGAAGATAGATTTTATTTCTTTTGGGTGGTGGATTTCCATATCTGTGCATCTTATAGCTGACTTAATAACGTAATTAATTACTTAATAACGTAATTACGTAACTCATTCCATAATCTCATACTCCAGTACACCTATACCGAATGGCAACTACCCTAATCCCCCCCCCCCCCCAACTGTTTTGTATCCTTCTACCCATGCCGAGGGATCGGGAGATTGTG
>JAQQZS010000035.1:4510907-4525037 GCA_030068045.1 Platyallabes tihoni
GTAAAATTATGGGTCAAATATGACCCCATGGGTGGTCCAGGGTTAAAGGGGTCTTTTTTACACCCCCCCCCCCCCCCCACACACACACACCAAAAAAAATTAAATTAAATTAAATTGATTTAGTAGCTTTTAGACGATCAGATGGGAATTAGTAACGTAAGGTCTAACAAACAGACTATCAGTAAATCCCTATACAGTATAAAATTATGAGATGTAATGAGGTGTACTGAGATAATAAAACTGTCAGCAAATCCCTCTTTTAGCCATATGGCCCTGTAGTGATGATTAACAAACTGTCTCTCATACCATATTGTTAATGCGATGTAGAACCATTGCATACTGTATATCCATTTTCTATAATTACCTGCTTGTCCTCTACAGGGTTGTCCAAAGTTTGGAGCCTATCTCAGGAGACTTTGGGCACGAGGCACGGTACACCCTGGAAAGGGTTCAGTCCGTTGCAGGGCACACATGTTCACACTTGCATTCAAACACTATGATTTGTAAACACCAATTTACCTACTTTGCATGAAACCAGAGTACCTGGAGAAAACTCACCATGCACAGGGAAAACATGCAAACTCCATGAATCGAACCCTTGAGCCTGGCGGTATAAGGTCACAGTGCTAGCAATTATGCTATTGTGTCAGCCTCAATATTTAACCATTTATTGATAAATTACAATATTGGTAAATTCATCCATCCTTCTAGGAATCTCTGTAGTCCAACTAGGGACCACGGAGGCCAATGGAGGCCATTGTATTTACTCCCATTTTCTATGACTGTTGACCTCAACATTCACACGCGCATTCACACACTACGGGCAATTTGGAAATGCCAATTAGCCTAAACTCCATGTCAAGTCCCACCCACCAAGCACGGGGAGAACAACGACACGGGAACCCGGGGCCTGGAGGTGCAAGGCGACAGTGCCAACCACTAACACCATGCCACCAATGTTACTAAAAACTCAATAAAAATTCTCCTAAAAATGGATTAGGTAGTCTTCTTTACCACTGATAAAGACATTATAATACTACTACTAATAATAATAATTATTATTATTAACATACAGAAGACAATCAGCTTCTAAACCCCTGCCTATGTCTTACCCAGGCAATTAAGATTAAAAGTCATGTGGAATAAATTTCCCCTTTTTTGTTTTGCTTCAAGAAAGAAGTCACACATAAATAAAAAAAAAGAGCAACGACAAGAAGATTAAGTCACCCGTCATGCCCTGCGAATCCCATTTCCACCGTCACTCTGATAACAGAAATGATATAAACATGTTTTTCTTCTTCTTCTTCTTCTTTTTCAATCCACCTTCATGAAAGTCATTTGTTGTGGAATTTCGCACAGAGCCGTTGAGAGGAAGGTCTTTGTTTAATTCAAATGGTGGAAATCATTAGCTGTATTCACATGGTCTGCTGAGCAAAGCCAATCACCTTGCCACTGTTAATTTAGCTCCTCGTTGTTTAACATGGTCTTTGTCCATTTCACTCTGACAGCCTGAGAGTGATACCAAGCTCGAAAAATGGGAAGAATAAAGGGAGGATAAAAATGAACATATTTAGTGGCCTCTGGGTCAGTTAATATCAGGGTCCACTATTGAGTTGTTCCAGGGTATTGTGTTAGTGCCAAAAGAGCCTTAAAATATGAACCTGCCGTTCTGTAGGTCCTCGCTTTGTTTCACCTCTGAATGAAATTCATAAAATAGGCGAACTGCTTCATTTGAATATTTTCTGCGACTAAGTATTTGGTATGTATATATCTTTATGAATGTATATCTTTGTTTATTTTCTTCAAACCTCCAATATCCTGTGCTTATTATTTTTAGCATTGCTCCAATCCTAAAGCATTACAGGTAAACTGTGTCATTTTTTTTTTTTTTTTACAACAATACTGTAGAAATCACAACACATTTTTGACACAGGATTGCTGATGTAGCTTATAAATCTTTTTTTGTACTGACAATTTGTCATAAATTGTATTTATTCAAGATGCTGCTTCTTTAAATATGACAAGAATGAAGGAAAATGATGAGAACCTTCCAAACTCCTGTTCATGACTGATGGTACAATTTAAACTGTGTAGGCACTTTTCAGAGAAAGACTTTTACAGAACAGTGTGGATTTTTTTTTTATTGTTGAAGCAAAGAATAAAGGTTTGTTCATTTTTGCAGCACAGAATCAAACATGTATCACCAAAATATGTTTATAAACAGTGGGCAAAAATAAATGTATAAAATCTGATGTATGTGGGACAACAATTAATGTTTTTTTTTATTCTGAACGTCGAGCCTGATTTTGAGGGGTAAATGTGGAAAAAAATAAAATAAAATTATGTATTAATTTATATTTATGTGTCTACATAAATGTGAATTCATTAGCTATGGTGATTTATAAGCTTTCTAAAGCATATCATAATGACATGCAATTCAACATATGTAACCTGTCTCATCATATCACACATTCATGGTTCAATAAGCTCTTAGTTTATTACTGTATCATGTTTATTACTACGTCACAGAATCCTCATATATAGTGTTTATATAGGACGGTGGCGACAGTGGCAAGGAAAAACTCCCTGAGATGGTAATAGGTAGAAATCTTGAGAGGAACCAGACTCAACTCATTTGGGTGATAACGGATAGCAGGGATTGATCTGCAGTCATACTGTCTGTTAGGAGACTACAAGTTCAAAGTACCTTAGGTACAAAGCCTACAACAAGAACTATTGCTGATCCCAAAGCTTAAACAGATGTAGCTCTTTATGCTGAAATCTAAGGGTGGCACAGTGGTGTAGTGGTTAGCACTGTCACCTTGCCCCTCCTGGACCCGTGTTTGATTCCTAGCCAGGTTCGATTCCCACCTCCGTGGCAATGCTTGGTGGGTTTCCTCTGGGTACTCCGGTCTCCTCCCACAGTCCAAAGACATGTAGATTAGGCTAACTGGCGTGCCTAAATTGCCCACAGTGTAGCGTGTATGTGTGTCTGCAGTGGATTGGCACCCCATCCAGGGTGTATACCTCCTTATGCCCTGTGGTCTCCTGTGATAGGCTCCATCCTCCACCCCATGCTGGGCTCTGCTCTGCTGTTCCACTCGCCAACAGGACCAGCTGGACAAATTTGCAAGAGTAACCTCAATCCATTACATTGTTTTTGTTTTCCAAACCCAATTTCCAGTCCCCACATTAAGGTTAGCCATGTGAAACTCAAAGTCGTATTAATGTGCACGGCCTAGAACTACTGTAACCCAGTAGGGAAAATGCATCATAGAGCAAATTGCAAATTTTAGTAGGATAAAAATTTTAAGACATATTGATTTTAGTCGAATGCATCTATAAAGTATTAGCATGCATCTTTTTGTATTTGTATCTAGAGTGGAGGTAATGCCACTGATAAGATACCTGTGTTAAAATCTGCAATACTGGAATGTGTCATGTTCTTTTTTTCTTTCTTCTTACTAGATTCTTCTTTACTGTGGGTAAACAGAAATGGATCACTAAAACCTAATTGATCTTTGTAATCTTAAAGAATAGATTTCTTTAAAACACCAGCAAATTTCTGATGTCCTCAATATGAACAGGTTTTTTTTTTTTAACACCCTGTCAAAATTTGGACGGTAAAAAAAAATGCATGTCACTTTTTGGAAAATTGGAAAAATCAAATGTGAGTCCTTATTTTAATGAGTCCCTGAATATTCTGAGAAAGCACACATGATCTGATCAAAAGATCAAAACACATGTAATGGTGAGGCAATACACTCAACATTTTAAAAAAAAAAAGTTTCCATCATTGTTTATCACATTTTCATTTTATCTCGTGCATCTCATTTCATCTTCAGACAATTTTTCAAAATATTCTCAAAATATGTTGTCGCCGTTTCTTTGCTTGCGAAGCCGGGTCTCAGCCAAAACAATGCCATATTCCATACACAGTAGTATATTGTGTTGTCTGGTTTGATGTGTGCTCTTTTTGGTCACCACTGTGTCTGGCTGCAGTTGATTGAATAATTGGCAGCTTATTTTGGCTTGACTGCCACCTTTGGCTGATGAAAGCAGGAGGATCTTGGCAGCGCTCTTTATTACACAACCTCGATCCAACATGGTCTTATGATTGAAAATTTATAATGCTGCTTATACTGTAGGCCAAATCATATGAAAAGTTGAGGTAGATGCAGGATCAAGGGCCAGGATGACATAATTTTTGAGTTTGTTATAAAAAAATCTAACAAAATTGCTCTCAGTTGTTAGAATTCCACGGTTTCAAGTTGACTGATCAAACATCTTGCAGAAAACAAGATCTCACTTTATTATACACCACATCCTGGCTACATGTCCATCATTCACTAGCCCTAGTAGTAGTGTTTTCCCCATGAAGCAAACTAGGTTTATTTGCCAGGCCAAGGTTTGCAGCATACACGCCAACCATGTTCAGATATTTCCAGTTTGGTATGTTTGATGTTTATTTCATGCACCACCTCTCAATTGTGGTGTCAGCATAAAGCAATTCAGAGCAGGCAATCTCCAACTGGCTCGCTATTACAAGTGACATGAACAGAATAAAATTAGGTCAGTTTGAAACAGATGTTCTTCTTGTTTCAATTTTTTCTTTCTTTTTTAAATCATTTTGAAGCCTTGTTTTGAAGGACAGTAAAAATAAACTGTTCAGATAGATGTAAGAATACCTCTGTGCTAATGCTTATATTTAGGCTAGGGAAAATCTTCAAGCTCCTCCTGCTTATCATCATCATCATCATCATAACCATCAGTAATATAATCAACCTTCCAAATGGTCAATCGTTGGTGGTTCTGCACCATGACAATAGAGGCCCAATTTAACCTCAGTGTTTGATTCTTGGTGAAAGGTGTCTGTGCATGAAGTTGATGAGCATGAGGGATGCCAGTTGTCCAAAATGTGCAAGAAGTCCAGGACAATTTCAGCAGAAGGAAGAGCCAGTCATCCTCCTCTTCCTGTTCCACCACTGAGGTCTCGGTTGGTTCATCACTTTTCATCTGGAACCTTCACCTAGACCTGGTTGGCTACCCTTCCCTACACCTTCTCACCAAGTGAAACTCTACATACTGTAAATAGATTTTCCTCCAGGAAGCATTGTTCTGTCTGAAAGTTCCTGCAGCATTCATAGTACCACAGAAAGGTGTCTTCCCCAATAAGATGGTGGTCCATGGACAAAGAAGGCAAGAATAGGTGGTAATAGGACAGTATCATTCCTGCATCCGTTCCCCTGTTAGTTTTTGTAGTTCACATTTTAATCACTATATGCAATAAAATAAACCATGCACACTTTCAAATGAATGGAACACTGGCTGAAATATGTCAAATACAGTAGCAGCCTGTTAACATAAAATTTTAATTTGTCATAGATCATGCATAGTGCAATAGTGCACTCTTTCATACCTCAAACTCCCTCTGTTCCACTCCTCTGAGGAAAGTGCCATTTCAGTGTTTATGTAAATGAGCTACTGCTGAGCCACGCCTAATAAAGAACAGCAGAGCTGAGCAACAAGCCAGGCAGAGGGACCTTCTTACATGAGGTCATAATAGGTATTTAAATTTAACAGCCATTTTCTATTTGTACACACCCATCTGAAAGTTAAAAAAAAAAAGCAAAAAGCCAATTTTCCATTACAAGTCCCCTTTAGCAATATCAGCCTTAAGTCAGCAAATATACAGTACTGACATGGTCTTTGGTTACATCTACAGCACTGAACATTCTAGCTGGTGTTTCGAGAAGGTAATCATCAATGCTAAACCTATCATTAACAAGCAGTTCATTATTAAGCAGTTATTGTCTGCTGGTTAGCTTGCTGGTAAGTTACTTGGTCTTGTTTCCTGCAAAGTCTGTAATGCTGCATAGAGATGACTACAGTAGAACAGTACCCTGCAGGTAACAGTAAAAGTGTAGGTGAAGTAAATTGAGATGCTTTTCATGGTTAATAGAACCGTTTGAACTCTGCTCCACTCCCTTATGAATGAGATGTCACTGCAAACACCTAATGCTGATATAACACAAGGGATTCTCAGGAGACTTTCCCAAAGGACATGAGCTAATTGTCAGGTGTCAGATGACACTGTAATTATGCATGCTACTCCCTGACCCGGTTATTGGCTTTATACACACCCTCAGCATTTTCACAGCTGACAGATCTGCCAGGTAGCATTGTCCCCCAAAGACACACTCCTTCAGGCTGATCCATATTTCATTGATTTCACACACTTAATTATATGCTCATTGACTCATAGCATAATGTTATAGATTTGAATAATAACATTAATATTCTTGCCATTCGAGGATGTCTTGCCAAGATGACAAATGATACCCAGATGTTAACTCTTTTTACATCAGGTGATGACTTATTTTATATACTGTATATATTCGAGAATGCGTGGTAAGTAGAGTGTCTTGATTCGACCGACCTTTGGCCAATGGCACAAAGGGTGCATACTTAAGAGGAGGAAAAATCTTTAGTAATAGTACCTTCTTGAATTTTAAGTTTCGGACTCATTGAACTCAATGAATTCACTGTCCAATTTAAAATAAACATCAAGACATCTGCACATATCCAATCATCCAATCGTATGGCAATGCATAATATCATATAGAATGAATGATCGAGCGCTTTTATTATCATTCAAAACTATACAATGGTATTGCACAGGCATAATGAAATTACGCTGCAATTGACTCGCTATTTTGATTCATAGGGAGGAAAAAAAGAAATTATTTCACAGTAATTGCACTGAAAATAAGTTAAAAATAGATTGCACAGTAAATAAATAAATTACAGGCTGATTAATAAATATATTGTACAGCTGATGGGAATATGTTGCGGAATGATTAATAAGTAAAAACATATTGTACAACTGTGAAAAATATATATTGCACAGTAAATAACCTGCTGTGTGCAGTGTGCAGGATCTAATAAATATATTGCACCACTAAAGATAATATATTACACTAAATACTAATTTTCATATATTGCATAAAAAAAGGAAGAAGAAGATGTTCAGTTAATGCTCACATCAATCATCAGCATGAAGAAAAACATTTGATCTCAGTGCCTTTACCCATGGCATGGTTGCTTGTACCAGATGGGCTGATTTGAAAATGCTGTGAAATTCTCCTGGGAATTTCAGACACAATAGTCTGTAGAGTATATACAGAATGCTCCATCCAGAAATCAAGCAAGCAAGCAAGCCAGGAATGAATGAATGAATGAATGAATAAATAAATAAAGAAAGAAAGAAAGAAAGAAAGAAAGAAAGAAAAGTTCTAAGGGTGTAAACACCTTGTTCATAAGAGACATCAAAGGAGAATGATCAATCAACAAACTGTTATTCTCCTTTGGTCATTCTCCTTTGATGTCTCTTATGAACAAGATGTATCTAATCTAAAATGTAAGTGAGAGTCAAATTAAAACTTGAGTACACTTGAAAAATTTATTATTACATAAATATTTTTCATAAATTTAAGAAAACATGTGAGCTTTTTAAGTCAAAACCGGGATTTGTGATGAAATTTCTTGTGAATACGGGCACCTGATCCTTGGAAATTGTTCTAAAGGAATTGTACACACAAGCCATTTCGACTCCTGGGAGGCCAGCATTTTAGAAGTGAAGCAGGAGGTCTGATCATGTTTCCGGTGTACTGGGAAAACTTTCAAGCACTAGTGAAACTCTTGGATGAGTGCATTAGTGTAACAGAGGATTATATAGAGAAATAAAGGGAGTCCTGGTTTGACTCGAACACTATAATCGTAGTTGTACTGTATAATCACAAACTCACAAACTGTCAGTTTCACAAAATTTTTTTACTAGTTTGTGCAATTTTTTTTTAATAGATACAACAAGCTCATACTGGTCAAGTAGTACTGTACTGTAGGTACACCTTGCTCTGCATTAATTCTGCTTTAGAAGATGTTGTTTGTACTGATGTTAGCATAATTTTATGTTTTTGTTGTTTTGTTTTGATTAGATGAAGAGTGCGTATGTATGTTGACTGGGATCCAGCTGTCTGTTCCATCAGAATCACAAGACAACAAGGAACCTGACAGAAATCAAGTATTCTGTATCTGCGTCTCTACTGCCTCCCTAGGAGACCCGATAGCTAAGGGAAGTGCTGCAGGCAGATTTCCAGGCATTAATAAAGATGTGTATGATTCCTGCTGTGGCATGGCGTAAAAAAAAAAAAAAGAAAGAAAGAAAGAAATAACTAAACCAAATAACAACAAGAGTTTTGTAAGCTAAACCTCACAAGAAGAGCTTAAGGGGTTTGTTTTTTAAGGCTATGTGGATTTGCAAAGCAGGCTGTCTGCTAGCATGGCAACGTATGGAGGCAGAAGTCTTACGCTTTTGTGTGGCTGACAAAATGAATGCAGTTCAAGCAGGTCAAAGTGCTACAGTTGCTACTACTCAGTAGGAATTTATTTATTCATCTGGATTCAGTAACCAGTGTTTAATCTTGGTGAATCAGGAGCCCATTCTTGGTACGAGAAGAAAAAAACATCAGCACCTGACTTTATAAATAGGAGTTTTTACAAAGCTCTAAACTTGATTTCATCATCATCTCACTCACTCACTCACATCGTCTATACCACTTTATCCTGTTTACTGGGTCATGGCGGGCTGGAGCCTATCCCAGGATACTTAGGGAAGAGGTGGGGAACACCAATTAGCCCAATCTTCATGTCTTTGTACTGTGGGAGAAAACTGGGCTACTCTGAGGAAACCCACCAAGCAAGCGGAGAACATGCAAACTCCATGCACACAGTGGTGGGAATCGAACCTGGACCCTGGAGGTGCAGGGTGACAGCGCTAACCAGCGCTTTTAGATTCCATCATACAGAGGGGAAAAAACAGAGCTACATCTGTTTAAGCTTTTGGATCAGCAATAGTTCAAGTTGTAGGCTTTGCACTCAAGGTAATTAATTATATATTTATTAGATTTGGGCAGATTACAAGTAGATTTGATTAGGTACAACATTGTGCTTCAGTGTTGTCTGCCATTCAGAGAACAGGAACTGAAAATTCGTAACAATTCACATTAGTTACACAGCATGAAAAGTATTCACAGTTTGAGAAAGAAGTTAGAGAAAAAAATTGCTTTTCTTACAGACATAACTCAGAGCAGTGGTGTCTGGTGGTTTTTAAAATAGAGGTAGAGAACTGCCTGTCAGCAGACAAGGTCAGCAGTACATGTGCTTTTTTCATAGCACTTTACCGCCCCAAGAGATCTGAGAGGACCTGCTTTTGCTCTCTGACTTCTAAATTAAATCAATCTTGGATGTTTATCTGCCCTCTAACATTAGAAGTGTCTGCCGTGTCATGCTAAAAAGCAACCAAGCTGAAAATGTAGTGTCAGTTATAAGGTCCGGCGTCTGAAAAGTCGTCCAATCACAGTGTCCTTCTGAACTAATCACCGATCATCGAATAGTAAAAGTGAGCAAAAGTCTTCCTGGATGCTTCCTTGCTTACTACCTCTGCTTCATATATTTTACATGTGTACCATAAATCAGTAGACATACACAAGGGGCGTTCAAGTCAAAACGGGACTTCTGATGAAATTTCTTGTAAATGAAGAAGTTAAACAAGGTAGAGACGTTTAGCCGCAGTAAAACATTTGAATAGTGCAAAAGTTTTAAAAGAAGGTCGTACACCTATGAATGACGATCCCGGCTGAGGTGGCTCGAAGATCACTGCAGTTGTTTTAGTGAACATTTAATGAGTGGAATGCCAAATGCTTGAAAATTGGTGGAAAAATTGTCGCCACTGGCTGTGGAAACTGTCCACACAATCATTCACCAACACCACTTGCACATTACAGGACTCGGCTAGGAGTTATGACCTTGCTCCAAGCTTTTTCAGCATGTTTGTGGCATGAAAGGAGTTCCTGGGAGGCCAGTAATTCAGACGTGAATAAAGTAGCCTGTCCAATCATGACTCCATCGTACTGAGAAAACTTTACATCTACCTTGACGTAATCCAAGCACTAGTGAAACACTGGTATAAGCGGATTAGTGTAGAAGGGGATTATACAGTATATAGAAATAAATGGAGTTTTTACTCTCGTAACTGTGTTCTGTTATTCTGCACAAGCAAAAGTCCCAGTTTAACTTTTCTAAAATAAATAACATATAGTTAGCATTCCTTTAAAGGGTCTTAAAATTCATATAATATATTTTTGCTACACAAATGATAACATCACCTCACGATCAACTTGATATGCAAGTTACATAAGTGACATCATAAAACAGACAAATTGTTCATGATTAATCTGTACATTTGTCACAACACAATAGGAAGACGATGTGTTAGCACAGTTTTTAAATCTGTATGCACTTTACAATTCTTTTCTCTTTTTTTTTCCTTCTAAGCTCTTTCGTCTCATCCTAATTCATCAGAACTGTCAATCGAGTTCTTTGGGTGTTTTTTGTTCTATGACACGTTCAAATTGTGCAGAAGTGAGTTTAGTTCAAGATATCTACAGTGGTCCATGTCCTCCAGACTCTGATGATGAGGGATATAAAAATTCACATTTAATTAAGATTAAGTAATAAATTTCTGACTAATACCATTAACAGTAATATTGTGATGCAGTCAGTAGTTTGTATTTTAGTTCAAATAAAAACAATAATAAAATGTTGAAAAAAAGAGAATATAGGAATAAAAGGCACTCTAATAATAATAATAATAATAATAATAATAATATTTTAAATACAAGTTTGATATTTTTTATTGTTTACTTCTGCATTATTGAGTCAATACAAAAATGAGTCTAAAAAAATACAGGAAAATGTTGGCAGTAACGGAAAACACATATTGCATAATATACCACTTTTCTTAATCTTTTTTCTTAAACAATTGAAGTGTTCCATCTGGATTAATCTGCAAAAACAAAAACAGGTCAGTCAGGGTCCCTAGAAGAACTGTGGGAGGTTCCTTAAAATGCTCAGAACAATTTAACAGCAAATTTGTTTAAAAAAAAAAAACTGCACAAAGTGTACCTGAGACCACTGATGCATTTTTTTTCAACAGCAAAGGGCTGGTATACTTACTATCGACAGTGTTTCGTTTATTGCTCTTTGTTCTTTGTTAATAGAGTTTTTAAACATTCTAAGTTACAGGTACTAAGCTTGGGTCTGAATAATTATGCAAATGGAATATTTCAGTCTATTTTTTAATAAATTAAATAAAACACTTGTCAATGTGTAGTACAGGGTGTAAAATGATGAGGGGTAAAATAAAATAAATTTTGAGAAGAGTGTGAAAGATAAAATGTGGAATGCACACACTGGCCACATCATTAGGTACACCTTGCTAGTACTCGGTTGGACCCCCTGTTGCCTTTATAACTGCCTTAATTCTTTGTAGCGTAGCTGTAAACATTACTTTTGGACATGATAGCATTGTACAGTTGATGCTTATTTTATCGGCTTCACATCCACAATGCGAATTAGAGCTGTAATCGGGCCTTAAAAGTTAGGCCCGACAGGGCCCGAGCCCGACAAGTACATTTTGATTGACAGCCTTTTAAAAGCCCGAACCCGACTTTACAGCCCGACATTATTCAAAAGTGCGCAAACACACAGCTCTTTTGCCTTTGGTCAAGAATGAGTCATTTATACATGTTTTAAGATAATTTATTTATGACGAATAAACTACAGGCAACTTGGAAGTTGGAACAAAAAATAAACAAGCCCTCTGTAACATCTCAACACTCACATAAGTCCAGGCATACAGTACACTTACCCTATAAATAGGCCAACAATAGTGCCATAAAAATAAGTATTTCTTTACAAATTAAAATAAGATAAATTCAAAATTAAGATGTGGCAATAACGAAATTAAAATAAAGGCTCCGCGGGATTTGCTTCGCCACTTCCCTCCACAGTCCGGCCTCAACACGACGGTGAACGGCAGCTGAAATTTAATAAAAGGATAATGCCAACATTAGCCTACATGGTCAAAACTTTCCCACACTGCAGACTTTGCTTTAGTTGCTGGTGCAACCAAAACGTAATCGCCAGTGGCAAGCCTCTGTTTAACCTCCTCAGCATCCATTTTCGCATTTCTCTCACGCTAATCAAAACGCTAATCAAATTATATTAATTAAGCCAGAGCCCGGCCCGAGCCCGTGTAAAATTATATTAATTAAGCCCGAACCCGACCGAACCCGTGTAAAATTATATTAATTAAGCCCGAACCCGACCGAACCCGTCGGGTCCTGTCGGGTCCCGTCGGGTTCAGGCTAAGATCTTCAGCTCTAATGCAAATCACCTGTTCCGCTACATCTCAGAGGTCCTCTACTGGATCGAGATGTGGTGACAGTGGAGGTCACTTGAGTACAGTGACCTCATTGTCACGTTCAAGAAACCAGTTTGAGATGATTTTAGCTTTGTGTACCAAGAAAATCTCCCTCACACCATTACACCACCACCAGCCTGAACCAGTGCTATAAGGCAGGATGGATTAATGCTTTCATAATGTTTAAGCAAAATATCATCTGAATGTAGCGACTGGAATCAAGGCTTATTAGACCAGGCAACATTTTTCCAATCTTCTATTGTCCGATTTTAGTGAGTCCATGCGAACTGTAGCCTCAGTGTCCTGTTCTTAGCTGACAGGAGCAGCATCCGGTGTGGTCTTTTGCTGCTGTAGACTATCTGCCTCAAGGTTTCTTGTGTGTGTGCATTCAGAGATGCTCTTTGGCTTACCTCAGTTGTAATGAGATGTTATTTGAGTTACTGCTGCCTTTCTATCAGCTCGAATCAGTCTGGGCATTCTCCCCTGACCTCTACCATCAACAAGGCATTGTTGTCCGTAGAACTGCTGCTCGTTGGATATTTTCTCTTTTTCAGACTATTGTGTGTGAAACTCCCAGTAGATCAGCAGTTTCAGGAAATACTCAGACCAGTCCGTCTGGCACCAACAACCATGCCATGTTTAATGTCACCTAAATCATCCTTTTTTTCTCCATTCTGATGCACATGTTTCGATGTTATTAGATCGTCTTGACCGTGTCTACATTCCTAAATATGTTGAGGTGCTGCCATGTGATTAGCTGATTATATATTTGTGTTATAGAACATTTGAACAGGTGAACCTAATAAAGTGGCCGATGAGTGTGTGTGTGTGGTTTGTGAGTGACAGTTTTTTTTTTTTTTTTTTTTAATAATAGCCTTATCAAATATACCAGTTAATGATATACTGGCTGCCTGGCATTATACTTCTGTCTTCATTCAATGTGAAATGTATTTTATAACCCAGGCACTTTGGTATAAATTAATTACAAGCACATGGAAATTGCTTTTAAATTGAGTTTTAGTTGCTTCAATATGAGCTCTTGCAATTCCATTCTTTTGAACATTGCAGTAATAGAACACAAAAGTTAAACTAGCCTGAGTGATCGAGGACTACTGAAATTCACAGCTAAGCCAAAAAGAACAGCATAGCAAGTTTGACAAAAAAAAAAAAAGGAAAAAGTTCACACAATTTTTGTTTGACTGCCTTTAGCTTTGATTACGCTGCACAATGTGAAAGCCAATGCATGTGCAAAAATTATCCCTCATGGTCCTAGAACTCTTTCACAATTTGAGTCATGGATTATGTCCATGCAATTAGGGAAGAAAAACCCCACGCATGTGATAACCTGGTCCGTACATTCAAGTCATCAGCTGACTTCATTTTGTTGCCACATAACGTTGCTGAGCCTAAATCTGAGCCATCTGGCAGAACAATCCGGAGAGCGAGGAGCACCGACGAAGGCGGTTAGAGCTCCAACAGCTGGCAGGCGAGCTCAGCCAGCAGATCGGAATATGCCGGGCCACAGGGGATCATCTCCGCATGGCAACCCTGGTGGAACTGGGGGCACAACTCCTGGATCAGCTCGCTAAGTTCAACAGGGAGGCAGGTGAGACACAGCACAGCTCCGTCGCTCCAGAGAGCCCAGTGGAGGGCTCTCTTGCTCCAGAGAGCCCAGTGGAGGGCTCCCTTGCTCCAGAGAGCCCAGTGGAGGGCTCCCTTGCTCCAGAGAGCCCAGTGGAGGGCTCCAGTCTCCCAGAGAGCCCAGTGGAGGGCTCCGTCGCTCCAGAGAGCCCAGTGGAGGGCTC
>JAQQZS010000035.1:4592415-4615123 GCA_030068045.1 Platyallabes tihoni
AATTATTGTTAAAAAAAAACAAATGTTGGTATTGTTTTATATATAATTATAAGCAAAACATCAAATTAAAGAAGCGGCTAGCTTTTATCCGATTAATCGATTAATCGGAAAAAAATTCGCCCAGCTAATCGATTATCAAAATAATCGTTAGTTGCAGCCCTACTGCTAATTATGCAAAGATGAGAGGTGATTATTCTAAAGAAATATTTTTCACTGTAAAATAATGATTAAGAAATAAATTATGATAAATTAATAACTGCAACCTAACAGCTAATATAAAACGAACAGCAGAAAAACTGTGCTATATACTGTAACAGTAGTACCACTGTACTACTTTAAAAAAAAAAAAACTCTCACATGGATCAGACAAGGTCCTTTTTAAGAATTCATACGCTGATGTCCATATGGAGATTTCACGGCTGACGTGTTATGAATTTCTACAGCAAAATCAAGGGAGCATCTTTAAGAATATGACCAGGCACTTGGTGATTAGTATTCTATTCCCTATTGGTGAAAGATGGAAGGACGCCAGGGTGTGTCTACTTGGCTAAACAGATGTTTCCTTTTTTATTGTTCACATCTAAACAGGATGGCTTTGCACACAGCAGGAGATGCTCCTTGTTCGAACATACATCCTTCAGTTTGGACCAGGCTGAAGAGATTGTTAAAAAAAAATATCAGCTTCTATTCACTTTGTAGGTCTTACCGATTCAGCTCATCCCTTTTGCGTTTAAAGAACTCAGGGTTTAATATCAGCCATGTTTTCCAGCCATGTGAAAGCAGCATTGGAGAGCCGTGTCTTGATAGCCACATTTGGGGCAAGACTAAGCAGGGTGAACAAGATCTGACTTTGATGCTGAACATGCAAATAATCAGCAAGGAAAAACATATTATGTAGTATTTATCAAGTTGTTGGGCAGTGCATCCTGTCCCAGATGACTTCTGGCAATGTGTTGACTTTAAATTAATGAAGTCGTCCTGCTATGCCTTGCCAAAGCCTTCCCAGAGCTGACACGCCATTTCTGAATCTTGGTTGATGCTTATTCTGATATCCTGATGGTCACACACACCCCTCCGCGGGCTTGTGGTACTATACTGCTCCCCCTGCCGGTTACGGAAACATCCATGATTTCTCTCCTCTTCTACCGCTTCCCTGAACACCTGTGAAAAGCTTGTCGGCTCTTCAATAAAGCCCGACGTTCTGCCACTAGAGCTGGTTTGACTAATTTCAGCATCCTTAACAACCACAGAGGTGACAAAGTGGCTAGCATTCTCAGGGAATATAGCACCATGATGATAAATTGTGTGGCCTGTTTCTTCACTAATGAGCTCTTTGCTGAGTCCACTGTGAGACTGAGTACCTCAATGTGTGCAAAGTGGGTGGAGGGTGAATATCTCCTGAATGGCCTGGTTTTCGGTGGGGAAAAACAGAAACATGTTTTTTTAGTCCAGTTAGAGTTCTGATGCTGCCAGCCATCATACAAATTTAAAAACATTGGAGGGGTAAATAGAGGTCCGAAGGGAAAAGTATAGAGTTCTGACTTGGAATGCGTAGACTCGGAAGGCAATCGTTGATAATCATCCTTGTTTTGGGTTGATACGAACATGAAAATAGGCATTGTACAGATCCACTCACAGTATTTGAACCAGTCCAGTGGTTACACGCTATGAATTACATTATGAATGGAATCCACAATCCTTCTTCTAAGCAAGGAAGTCGACACCTTTGTTTGGGTGTGATTATTAATGAGGTTATGAGCTCCAAGGGGTTTGGGACTTGAAGCGGTGCGAGTATCCCTATACAATGAACCTTTTGGGGTTTTTGGAATATAAAGTGTTGATCTAAAAGTGCTGCACAGAGAACATCTGGCCATGAACTCTTCTCTCTAATTACACTTAATGTAGTGCTTAAACCAGGCTTTTAAAGAACCTTATGAGCCATACTCATGCAAGACTGTTTTTTTTTCAGCCTGCAATCCACACACTACTTATTAAGAAGGCTAATGCCTAAATTTATAATTAAACAAGTGCGACAGGGGAGCTGAAGTCAGGTCATCTGTAATTACAATACAGATTTATAAAAAATAAAAAAAAAAACTAATTATAAAAGTGAGACAGTGAATTAATATACAGTAGTTTTTTTCCCCAGTCAAGCTGAGACTTGTGGTTGTATAGAATACAGTTATGAGAGTAAAAACTACCTTAATATTTCTTTATATAATCCCCTGCTACACTAATGCACCATTTCACTAGCGCTTGGACACCATCAGGGTAGAAAGTTTTCTCAGTAAGCCAGACTCATGATATGACTGTCAGAAACGCTGGCCTCCCAGGAACTCCGTTAATGTCTCAACCATGTATAAATGGCCTGGAGCAAGGTCAGGACTGTATACGTAACTCCCAGGCAATTTCCTAATATGTGCTCATGGTGTTGGTGAATGATTGTGTGAACAGTTCCCACAGACAGATGCATCTCTTCCGCAAGTTGGTGACAAGATATCTATAAATTTTGAAGGATCAGGCGTTCTATTTACTGAATGTTCACGAGAATGACACGGCCTTCTTTTAAATGTTTGCAAGGTTCAAACGCTTTACTGCGGCTAAGAGTCTCAGCACCCAACTGTGTTAAAGTCTCTTTCATCACAGGTCCAGTTTGGAATCTTCCAACAATTTTGAAAGTACACATATAAATGATTCAGCTGCGTAAACATGATATGATGCATCTTATTCCTGATGGATTTGTTTAGCAAAGGCACCAGTGCTTTGAACCTTTTTAACATGTTCAATGAATATTAAGAATACCTTTGTTTCACTTGTTACTTTAGCGAGCAAATAACACATATGATCATCATAGGAGCAAAAACATATACATATATATATATATATATATATTGTTTGTGTCACTATATTTAAGCTAGAAGGCTGGAATTCAAAACCTCTTGCTCTGGCCCAAAGTGGGTCCTCGAGGTTATCAGATGTAAAACTTCCCCCGATTTCCTTCCATACCAAACATTCCATCTGGAATTGTGAAACTAAACTCTCACAGACTATGTGTCAGTGTCAGCACGCGTCATGTGCTGCTGTGTTTATACACTATGATACATTTTCTTTAAAGGCATTGAGGTTTGGTAAGGACAGGAAAAAAAAAACCCTCGCTAAACTTCAGTGGGTCCTTTTGAAGCACACACCAGAGAGAAGAGGGTGGAGGAAGCAGCAAGCCGAATAAAAAGCAAACAAACACCGGTCGTTTTTCCATCCACCCCAGCCGGATGTTCCTACTTCCTCCAGTGCTTCCCAGCTGGATGGGACTGGACGGCGCGCTATGCTCGTACTAGCACGTAAATCCCTCACCAAGGGCCTTATCTGCAAGTTCATCAAAGCACATAGTCATTATACGCAGTAGCTTGATTGAAACCGCTCATCCTGTGAACACACACATACACATATGCACATACAGCACATGCTTCGGCACGGGCGGATTTCATTTAATCAGCCAATCTGTATTAACGTCACACAATACCTAGTAAGAACCTATTATATATTTAATACTTCCCATCATTCAAAAGTAAGTGCTTCACATTTTGCAGACTGCACCAGGTCGTAATTCTTTTACTGTAGTGGTTTCTTTCGCTTTTGTGCACGAATAAATGTGTTAGTTTCATGTTTTTGTGAATGTCTCTTGGGTTTGTGGTGAAGGTGCATGCCAGAGCCTGTGCTGTAACCGAAAAACAGTGCACAATTACTTCTGCTGCAATAACTGTTTGAACTTGCATCCACATACTGAAATGAACAACTCTCACAAATATACGTACTGTAATAGATGCTACGTGTGATTTTAGGCTTAAGTTCAGGGTGAGAAACTTACCATCATGTTACCATTGTTTTCTGATCAGTAGAAGTAGAAGTGATCATGTACATGGTTGTTAATCAGAGTACAAGGTGGGTACTCTAATGCATTTTTGTCAGGAAGCAATGAGAGTAAAACTAATTTGTGCAAAGCCTTATCAAATGCATCGCTGTGTCGCTTAAAAACATACAAGGAAATCCAACCCAGTGTACAAAGCAGCTAACATTCCCAATGCAGCATTTCTTTCCAGCGTTTCTAAGACATTTGTATCGACGCCGTATTGTAAAAGTGTGTTTTGGTGATTTCAGGCCCTGTTAAAACTGGACTGTCAGGGGCTGGTGGCTCAGCTCGTGAAAGAATTTGCGCTTCTTACAGCAGCAGTGGAAGTAGCTGAGCGCTGGAGAGAGCTCGCGGAAAAACTGTCCAAAGTGTCCCGTAAACAGATGGATTCTTACGAGGCTCCTTACCGAGGCACGGACGGCAAGATTGAGAGTGAGGTGTGCAGCAGAAACACACACACACACACACATCCACACTTACTGTAAATAAAATCAAAGGTAAAAGTTAGGGTTGCAAATTTTGCAACAATAGTTGAACTTGTTAATCATGAAATTATTGTTGATATTAAGGCACTTTTTTTTCGCAGTTTAAGCTTATCTACACAATCTTAAAAGCAGAATCCCCAGAAATTTGTTATGTAAGGATAGTTTAAATAATAATAATAATAATAAAACAATAAGCCTGTTGGAAATATTGCTCTTTTCTCTGACTTTATTTAAAAATAAAATAAATAAAATAAGAATGCGAAAAATACCACACATTGCACATTGCCTGAATTGTGGGATAGATTAATAGAGCTACGGAGAAATATTGTGCAAAACTTTTATCTGTAAATTCATTTTGATTATATTAAATTCTCAACTATTAACATAATTAATAATTAATGATGATTACTACCATCTATTGTAAGTGATTTATCCAGGTTATAATGGACTACATGGAGCAAAGTGGCAGTTTTTTGTTACTCAATTCATATTGATTCTGATGAAAACACGAACATTTGTGTGGATTCCGGTTAAAATGCTGTACTTTCATAAACTCTGGCAGTCAAATATTGCCTGTTAGCATGCTGAATATTGCCATTCTCTCATAATATATTTCTTTGATGTCCTTGCACATTTCAGGCCATGTGGAAGCCTGCGTTTGATTTCCTGATAACATGGGCGGCCCAGATCGGCGACAGTTACAGGGACATACTACAGGAACTCCACACCGGCCTTGACAGAATGAAGAACCCCATCACCAAGCGCTGGAGGCACTTAACAGGAACACTCATCCTCATCAACTGCCTGGAGCTCTTACGCAGCACCGCCTTCAGCACCACTCCCCAGGACGACTGCGCCATATAACCGTCACAGATGCACCAGATGTTTCAAAGGAATCAGATCAAAAGAAGTAGCACTTTATGATATAAGGGGGGGGGGGGTAGTCCTCTGATACACAGTTTCAAGTGAACAAAGTAGAGTAGAAGGTTATAATAGTGTTTTTCCACTGGGGCAAAATCACACAGACAAATTCTTTGTCCAAAAATGACGCACTGAGTGCTTTTCTGCACAAAATTTAGTTGCCTTCTCAACTGCTCCTGGTCATCAGGTTCAGGTTTTCATCTAGAGCTTCACAAATCGTCTTCATGTCAATGTGGGTTTACTTCTAGGTTCTCTGGTTTTCTTCCACGTCTCATCCACGCATGGCGACTATGTGATGCCCTGCAATGGACCACCATCTCATGCGCCCAGTGTTCCTGTGACAGGATCTGGATCTCCCGTAAAGCCCTTTCTGAATATGAATTAATGAATAGGTTTGTCCTGAATGTTTAGCTTTCCTGCCTTTCCATCGTATTTGTTGCCAGTTATTTTACCATTCGCGTGTATGTTTCAATGAAATAAGCAACCTGAATGAACAATCATCACATGTTTAAATGTGTGTGAACAATTCTAATCTACTGTTGGACCCAAGTGAATAAAAATCATCATGGACTCCACACTGCACTTAATTTATATTATATGCTCCTTAATATTCACTCGGCTTCAATCCAACCTGTGATTTGATCGTGGCTTGATGGTGAGTAAGTACCCTCACGCCTACGGATTTCACATATATTAAACCACGTCTTCATTTTGAGCAAGATGTTAAGTCTAAGACTGCATGAACCACCAAAAGCCAAACCACAAAAAAACAGCACATTGGTATATTGTGTAAGTATTGATATTATTTACATTCAAGTTATTTTGCTGTAGATTTAAGCTTATTTCAAACACTATTTACTTTGTTGAATGTTACACATTAAAATGACTGATAGAAAGAAATATAATGCTTGAAATATGTACCAAATAGTGTATTTATGTACATAAATGTACATCCGACCATTAACACTGGTTTGTATTTGTACATAGATTTTTGCAAATATGGTTTCATGACATTTATCAAGGACCACTAAGATGCACATGGACCATTTGTCTGTATTGCCTAGTTTTATACATTTTTGCACCAAATGAAACATTTCATTATATTATCACATCTAAAAGGGGCGTTCGGAACTTTTGTTAGCACGGACCAACAGAACGCAGTTATGAGAGTAAAAAACTGTCTTTATTTCTCTATAGCCCAGTGTTTCACCATCAAGTTAGAAAGCTTTCTCAGTACACCGGAGCCATGATCGGACTGTCTGTTTCATTCATGTCTGAAACATCTTAAATGGCCCAAACATGTGGAAATGGCTTGGATCGAGGTCAGGACTGTACATGGGATGTGCAAGTTATCCGCCAATTTTCAAGGATAAGAAGCATTAGAATCGTTGAATGTTCACAGGAACGATTACAGTGGGCTGCGAGCCTCCTCGGCTGGGATCGTCAAACATTCGCACCATTCAGAGTCACCGTACTGTCTTCTGTGAATGTCAATCACGTTTACGCCTCCTTTCACCAGAATTGTCATCACAAGTCCCGGTTTAACTTGAACACCCCTTGTAATACATAATGCTTGGTATCTTTTGTGATATTGATAAGTGTTTTTCTCAAAGCATACTTGTTTTTCACTTTATTGTTCGATATGTGCACGTAAACCCATATGTGAGTGTAAATATTGCATCTAAATCGACTAAATCGTATTTAATGTCTTGAGTTTAAAACAGCAACCTTGAAAATGTACGGTTGTGAAATAAACCTGCACTGTGTATGTTTATGGTTATGCAAGCCATAGGGGGTAAAGGTAAGGGAAATCCAATAATCTGCTTTCTGTTTGCTCTTTTTTTGCTTGTCAAATGTTTGAATAGCATCTCTGCTTTAGTGAGATTAAAATAATATATTTTCTAAAAAACAAAAAAATACTGTATGTATTTTCAGCAAGATCACTGTTTTTTACGATTTTACAATAACGGATTTGATTCCACATCAAAAAAACAAGAACGATTTGGTAATAAATACTGAGAGCTTCACACTCTCCTTCACCCTGATCTTATCCATAAATCAACTTTTTATCCACGTTGACTCTTTTTTTGGAAAGAACCACTGAGAAACTGCTTGACGAAAAACACCAGGTCTTGATGTTCTTTCATTTCTCATGCTTAGTATAATCACTTTCTGCACTCGTTTTTAGAAAGATGCTTTATACAGAGCAAGTGCAAATGCAAAGGTCAGAAACCTTGTGAAAGTCAAGTCTACTTAGTGCATCACTATTTCACAGGGTTTTATCTCATTTAAATGTGTATTATTTATGGATGATGGCCAATGGAAAGGAAAAAAACTGTAGAAGAGGTGAATAGAGAGAATTTGCATTGTAATTCTATGTGACTTTTTCATTGCATGTCTGAAATAAATAGGTTTTATAGTACAGAATTGTTTTCAGTTTGGTCTTTTTGCATTTATTCAAAAGTTGCATTTTTCCAAGAACTCTGCATAATAATACCCACATCATTAATTTTTCAATAAGTGTTTTATCCTGGTCAAACTAATGGTGGATATGGAGCCTGTCCAAAAAAGAGCCATGCTATCCAACACATCTAGGAATATTGTGTATGCACACACACACACACACATTCAATTGGAGTTAATCTACTGGTGTGATCAACTTTTCATCCACTGGCATGTTTCAAGGAGACTGGAGAACATGGAGAATGGGTTTTGATAAGAGGACACGATAAAACTCCACACAGACAGCCTCCCCACATGAATCATGATCATATTATATATTTTAGATCCTGTTTTTATTTTGAACCTAGAATCTTGTTTATCCGTTTATTGGAGTCTTCCAAGGCACCGTGCAACACCTGAGACACACACACACACACACACGTCAGAAGGTCTTGAGGAAACACAGACACATTACAAAGGGCAGATTGTTCTCCCTGTATCTGTGGGGGATGAATGGAAAAGCAGTGGAATGGGATCGGGAGTCGAATTAAAACTTGGCAACCCGAGTCTTGGCTGCCTGCAAAAATCCTTTAGCTGATTAATTCTATCTTACTTATATTTAAAAAATCTGGTCATATATCACGATCCGATACACCAGGAAATTTGTTTAATTTATTTTGATCCTGACACACTCACAGGATTAATAGCTAAACAAGGTTTCAACTTAGAGAGGTTGTGTGGTGTGTTCACGTGCATGATGTGTTATTCAGCATGTGTTACTGGAATATATTACATTTACAGTATGTCAGAGGATAAAACAGGGAGATCTGACACACAGCCAGGCTTATCCAGGTCCAGGAGCTCAGCCAAATACCAGCTGGCAGTAATAATAATAATAATAATAATAATAATGTTAACGGGGTGTAATGGTGAGCACCATGGCCTCGCACCTCCAGGTCTGTGTGCTTGGAGTTCTCCCTGTGCTTGGTGGTTTCCTCCGGGAACCCACCCGTTCAAAGACTTGCAGATTGGTGTTCCAAAATTGGTGTGTGTGTGTGTGGGTGTGTGCTCTGTGATGGATTGGCACCTGGACTCTTCTGGGATAGGTTCCAGGCTCCTCCTGCAACCCTGTACAGGATAAGCAGTCTAGAACATGGATGAATAAACGGATTAATTAAATAAAAAGAAATCAAAATGATAATTTAATTCAATTCATTTTATTTATATAGCACTTTTAACAAAGTTTATTATCTCAAAGCAGCTTCACTAAATTATAGAAATGTGTATGAGATGTGGGGGGGAAATCATAATGCTCAATTATAAATCATAATGATCAGATTGTCCCTGAGGAGCACGCCGAGGGCAACGGCAAGAAAAAACTCATTGAGGTAGCAATAGGAAAAAACCTTGAGAGGAACCAGACTCAATAGGGAACACATCCTCATTTGGGTGATAACAGATAGCAGGAACTCTTTTCCAGACATACTGTGTGTTAGGCAGCTGGAAGTTCAATATAACAGAAGATGTCTAAGTTAACATGGAGTCCTGTTCGGCACCAGGATGGCACCGGGATAAGTCAGAGGAATGCAGAGGGGAGAGGGGGTCTGGATCACTGGGAGCTCAGGAGCAGCATGTGTAGCTCCAAACTATCATGAAGAGGAAACCAGCTGGAGCTCTTTCTTCTCTGTGTGCCTCAGGATCCTCACAGGGTTGTCCTCTGTCTACTGGAGCTGGCACAATCTCCAAATGCCCCGGGATGGGTAGAAAAAGAAAGAAGATGTGGAAAAAACTGCCGTTCGTGATGTTGGCAGCACTAGATGAGAATGTGTGCTTTAGTGTACTGGAGTACAAGGTTATTGGATGAATTATGTGTATGCCAGGTTAAAGAGATGTGTCTTGTGGCCACTATCAAAATAAAAATAATCATAATAATAATAAGTCCTTGTTTCAAAAGGGTCAAGTAATTGGGCTGCGTCAATTAAAGAAAAACCTAAAGAGGTTGCTGAAAATATTGGAATTTAACAGGTTATCTGAAAATACGTTAAAACATGGAAGGAAAACGTCATTAATGGGGATGACTTAAATGCTTGGTGAAGTCGCCTCATTAAAAAAACATTACAGTAAAAATTACAGATATGTTTATTACTGGAAATAAGAGCTTTTCTATACACACAATCCAGTAAGAACTCAGGGGATTGGGACTAAACAGCTGTGTGTCCAGAAAAACCACTTGTTATTGAGTCTAATCAGAAAAACAGGCTTTAATTTGCTATAGGGAGCATAAAGATTTGACTTTGAAGCAACGCAAGAAGGTCACATGCTCTGATGAATCCAGATCGACCCTATTCCAGAGTGATGAGTTTCTCTTTTAATTTAACCGGGTGGCGTCCCTGGTTTGCTTGCATGTATTAATGCAACCTTAAGCTCCACAAGCTCCAATTAGCCAGCTAGACATGTGGGCAATGGATTTGGGAAGCTGAGAAGTAAAATATTTGTTCAGATGCAGAAGTAAAAAGCATATGATGACATTTCATGAATGCATGACCTTATACACTGGTTCCCTTTCTGGTTAAACCGTCCTAAGTGAACAAACATTATAACACTGCTACCTATAAAAAAAAAATTATAATTTTAATAACCGCAAACTGTAATTTTTCTAGATTTTGAATTGAAAAACAATTACATTTACACCTTTGTTAATAAAGTTACACCTTAAAGCCCCCTGAGGTTTTCTGAGCATACTGTAAGTATTTCCTAAAATAAATAAATAAATAAATAAATACAAAGGATCTAAAGCTGGCATCATCTAAGGCTGAATCGATTAGCTTGACTCTCACACATTTTCAGTCATTTCCTGTGTTGGCCTCCACCAGCATCCAATAAATAATTGAAAACCTCTGGCAGAACTTTGGAGTTTTTTTAGTTTAAGTGAAAATCAAAGTACAAAAATTCTTTGGAAGCACAAGACACGCTTTTTAGTTAAAATGCATGATAAAGTCAAATAAGCAAGAAAACAAAATGCCCCTGTGCATGATCTCATAGGCTGTGCACAATTTGGTGTTCAATTTATTTATTTATTTTTTTGGAGGAAAATTACTTGTTATGACAAGAATTATAATTTTCAAGAAAGCAAATAACACATGTCCCATATATTTTTTATTTTATTTTATTTTTTTAGAAAAACTACTGGTTTCTCAGTTAGATATGGATGATAAACACTTATTTGCACCTGGACACCTCAATAGGAATTATGCATATCTTCTGTAAATCTTTTTTTTTTTTTTTGATAATTAAGGTGTTTGTCATGAAACTTTCAGTTTGGTTTCTTCCTGTTTTCCAAACGTCTGCACTGGCCACGCCCCTGATCATTGTTTCCAGCTGTCTGTAGTTTGACTCAACCTCAATCAAGCTATAAATTCTCCACAAGTTAGCATGCATTGCCATTAAATGCTGTTGAGCTAATGAGGTTGCTGAGATATAATATACTGCATTATATCTCAGCTGTTAACTAGGCAGGTGATATTCAAAGGCTGGCCTATGTTCCTTTAGCTGTGTTCAACTTGGCACCTTTTTAAATTATTATTATTTACTGATCAATTTGTGGTTGATTAAACTGATTTTAAAAAGTGGCTTAAAACATGAGAAATTGGCCTTGGTAGCCTTCACTGGTATGAGATTCCACTTACCCATCATGCTGTGCAGTAGGTAACTTAATGCACAGAAGATAATCATGCATAACCTTTTGGTCGTGTTACTGTATATTCCTGTAAACTTCTCAGGTTCAACAAAATAGAATGCAAGCATTCATATGCAATGATTTTTCATAATCCCAACTGTAAGCATAAGCCAATTCATAGGTTTGCTTTAGTTTAAAAAAAAAAAAGAAGAAGAAGAAGAAAGAATTGAGTTAATCAAAGGGTTACTAAATAATGGTAATGTAACATCAATCCTGATGGTAAATTCCTGCCTTATCTCGGCTTCATGGTTTCTGTTGGCAAAAATGGTTGCCAATCTAAACATACACACAGTCTGTTAAACTCTAAGCCACCCTGTTCTCTCGCCCTGCCCTCGCACGGAAAATAAACTTCCTATATACACACTCTACATGAAGAAACATGGGTCAAATGGTTAAATAACATTTTTAAAAAATGGTATTAAAGCAGATTTGCTATCAATACATGTTTTAGTTCACTATGGAGGTTAAACATCAGAAAGGGTGAAAAATCAGCAACCTCAATTTTTAATCTGACTAAATGTCTAAGTTCTGTTTCATTTGGTTACCTACAGTAGCACACATTCCTAATTAATCAGCTAACATGATACAATAAGTATTGGTGAAGTCATCCTCATGTTAAGGTGGAGTATTTGGCTACAGAAGATCACTGATCAGCCATAACATTATGACCACCCACCTAATATTGACTATGTTGCCCTTTTCCCATCAAAACAGTAATGATCTGTGTGTACTGACGCCTTTCTATTGGAACCAGTATTAAACTTTTCCTCAATTTGATCTCCAGCAATTCTATTGATTCGGACTACACGGGCCAGCCTTCGCTTCAGTGTATCAGGGCGCCTTGGCCACCCTGTTGCCAGTTCATCGGTTTTCCTTCTTTGGATCACTTTTGATCATGACCCCTGCAGCCTGGTTACAACCCACAAGAGCTGTAGTTTCCTGTTGTCTAGCCGTCGCAATTTGGCCTTTCTCACAGTAGCTTTATTTTCAATATCTCGTTACAATGGCGGCTGGAAGAGGGTGGGATATATTAGACAGCAATTCAAACTTTTTTCCCCGAAGTTGATGTCTAAGAAGCAGAAAAAATTGGCAAACATAAGGATTTGAGTGACTTTGTCAAGGACCAAATTGTGATGACTAGACAACAGGGTCCAAAATTGCAGCTTTTGTGGGATGATTCCAGTCTGCAGTGGTCAGGACATACCCAAAAGTGGTCCAAAGAAGGAAAACTGATAAACTGGCGGCAGGGTCGTGGATGACCAAAACTCACTGGTGCACATGGGGAGTGAAGGCTGAACAAATAGAAGCCCAATTGAGGGAAAATGTTAATGATGGTTGTTATAAAAAAGGTGTCAGTGCATTGACTGTTATGGTGGCAAAAGTGGGGACCTACACAATATTAGGAAGGTCATCATAATGTTATGGCTGATCCGTGTAAAATTGTGAAACTTTTTTTTTATTGTTTCCAGTTATAAAATCTTCTCCACCCTTTTATTAAAATACTGATCTACTTAAACAAGCATTGGTAACTCCAGTTCACAGGCCTCCCAAGGTGTGATTTAAACAATGACGCTCCAGCTAATAAAGCACTCAAATGGCCCCTAAGATTGCGACTGGGAGTTAAGCATGGGAAATAGTGAGAAGAAGTTGATAAAGTTCATACTGAGAATAATACAAGAATGTGGTTATATCCCAGCATGTGAATTCCCCTGAACTATTGAGTTTAATATAACTTTTATATATTTTGTGAGCAAAAATAAGGCAAATTTTTGAAATGGTGTCTATAGTAGTAACTCTTATAATCAAACGCCAGCATCTGCATTCATGTTGGGGCATTTTAAATGGAACTGACAGGCCAGTTCAAATTGTGTGTGTGTGTATATGTTTGGTAACTGGTACAGACTGGCCTTAAAGTTAAGTGCATTCCTGTGCACTCCTTAATCAGGACAGTGTAAAGATCGGGGGTGCATGTTACTCCACACCACACTGTGATTTATAGTTGTACCTGGAATATTTAATTCGAAAACACACTCTTGTGATTAAGGGTGTGTGTATAAAATAATTTGAAGAGCCAAAAGACTTGCACTCTCACTCAATGGACACTCACTACCGGGTCGCGGGGGGGCCTGGAGACTCTGGACAAGGGGCACACACGCACACACTCATCTGGACTGTTGGCGGAACCTTTAGTACCTGAAGGAAACCAACCAAGCACGGGGTGAACATGTAAACTCCATGCACTCAGACCCCAGGTGGGAATCGAACCCATAACCTGGAGATGAAAGGCAGCAGTGCTAACCGCTAAGACACCGTGTTGCCCGAAAAGACTTCTCTATTTATTTTTTTTATTTTTTTTTTGGTCTCTCATTACAATTAATTATGGGGAGAATTAATAATAAAAATTAATTTGTTGTCAATTAACAAACAATTAATTATAAATATATTTATATTAACTTTAAAAAAAAAAGTTGAATAACTAATAACCTTAACCAGCTACTGAGCTCCAATGCCCCCTAGTGGACAAAGAGCAAAAGCATAACATACCATAGTAGTTAACATATGAGTAAAATATAATAATAATAATAATAATAATAATGCCAAAAAGTTTATTATGCTAGATTTTGGATACTTTTATCTGACATTACATGCATCATGCAACAGCTTACACTTTAATGTCATGCTATCATGTTATTGTGAAATAGGAGAATGCATCTAATCTACTGGTTTATTATTATTATTATTATTATTATTATTATTATTATTATGTTCACTGCTAAAAGTGGTATACAAATGTATTTGAATTTAATAAACGCTGTAGTTGTATGTAGTTGTTTCATTAGAAATAGTGGAAAAAGCTATGACATTAAAGCAAATGTTGTTAAAACTTGCAGAATAGAAGGCCAAGTGAGTTAGTAGGAGTCAGGAGACTGTGTAAAAGCCATTATGATGTTCATGCAGCTCTCACCTTTCCTATTGGGGTAGGCAGTGTTGAAGTATCAAAGTCGTTAGTAACAATGACTATAGGTGTAGGTTTCAGAGATGCCTGCTTGACAAAAGCAACCCTATGGCCAAACAAAAGCGCTACATACAGTAGAAACTCAGTCCTCCCACAATCAAAACCACAGTACAACCCAATATATCGTATGCCTGACTGTTTTTATTTTACTCCACAGCACTACTGAATCTCTACAGCTACTACCAAGTAGATCGGCCTGCAAAGTAATAAATCACAAGTTAATTTTAATGTCATCATTATAACACTTTGTCTTCATAGTAACAATGCATTAAGACATTAATTGCATGACTGATTCTAATAATAAACAGCAACACATGCGTTTATTCAATGAAGATGTTATCGTCTACAGAAAGATGCAAAAGTGGCAGTTTGAGACAAAGTTTTCTGACTCAGGAAATCCTTCAGGATGGTGGACTTGGTGACACAACAAAGTGTGTGTGTGTGTGTGTGTGTGTATTTTAAACTTCAAGAGATAGAAAAAAATAGAAGCTGGTGAGGAACTCCTGTTTATAGATACCGCTTATAGAAGTAATAACAGGAACTGAGTTGTCTTGCAGACATTTCTCCAGAATTAATGTAACTTTAAATAGTTAAAAAGCATGACCTAAAAAGAAAATACAAAAAAAATAACAATATTTAGCAAATCTCGTGGTAGAAGGGAAATAAAACAGTTAATTAAACACTACCATGACTAATGTAAGGGGAAGTCTTTCACACTCCAATCAGTCTACAATGTGGGGGCATTAGCTCAGTGGTAGGTTTTGCACCTACCATGCAGAAGGCCCGGATTCAATTCCCACCAGTGCCCAAACCCCTGACACTGGATGCAGTGCGGGGTAAAAATGGAAAAGTTAGTCAGGAAGGGCATCCGTTGTAAATCCTGTGCCAAGTTGTTGTGCGTATCAGATGGTCTGCTGTGGCGACCCCTTGACGGGAATAGCCGAAAGAAAAACAACAACACCAATCGGCCCGCATTCGTGTGACTGGGGTTTGACGTCCACTGAGTAGATAATGGCGTTCGTGTAGCGGCTATACGACCAGAACGGACGCAGTTTCTCTTAGCCGTCCCAGAAATGGGAGCTGATCCCCTTCACTGCACTGTCGTCCAGCCCGAGCATCATGATGTTGAGGGACTCAAAGGTGGATATTCCCCATGTTGGAAATTCCCCATTTCTTTCTTTTCCGCAGCACTCTGATAGTACCTGAGAGGACTGATTCAGTAGTATAGTAGTTCAGTAGCAGTAGTATTAACAGCTTCAGGCTTTGGATGAAGCTGTCATAAGAAGTAGCTGGAAGAAGTAAACATTGCCTGTTACAACCAGAGGTAACCCACCAAGCATGGGGAGAACATGCAAACTCCAAGCAAACACACAGGAGGCATAATTCGCTCCTTTATGATCCGAGTGTGAACTACTAATCAACCAAATTCAAGTGAGAGGAAGGGAAATTGTAAAGACATTCTATGCTTTTGTGTGCTTCCAGAACTCATCTAGATGTGATGTTCACATACTTTTGGCCATGTAATATACACTATATGGACAAAAGTACTTGACGAAACCTGTTAATTATTGAATTCAGGTGTTTCAATCAGGCCCCTTATAAACAGTTAAGGGTGATAAGCATCTTAATGCTTCAGCATACCAAGACTATCTTGGACAATTCTATGCTTCGAACTTTGTGGCAACAGTTTGAGGAAGGCCCTTTTCCATCCCAATATGACTGTGACCCAGTGCACAAAGCAAGGACTATAAAGACATGGTTTGATGAGTTTGGTGTGGAAGACTGTGACCTCAACCCCATCGAGCACCTTTGGGATGAACTGGAATGGAGATTGCGAGCCAGGCCTTCTCGTCCAACATCAGTGCCTGACCTCATAAACGCTCTACAGAACGAATGGACACGAATTATCACAGAAAAACTCAAAAATCAAAAATAAAAAAGTAGACAGTCTTCCAAGATGAGTTGAAGCTGTTATAGCTGCAAAAGGGGGACCAACTCCATATTGAAGTACAGTATATGTATTTGTGTACAATGTCATTGCAGGTTTGGCCAAATACTTTTGCCCATATAGGTATGCCTCCGTTCACCATTCATCCTCTGCAGCCGAACCAGAATACAGCTGCACGTCTCGTTTTTAACCTTCCCAAGTTCTCCACTCCCTCCACTGGCTTTCTGTAGCTGGCTTCTCCCGCATCAAATTGAAAACGCTGATGCTTGCCTACAAAGCTTAAAATGGCTCGGCACCCACTTACCTCTTGGTTCTAATCAAATCCCGCACTGCACCACGTTCCCTCCAGCACTGCTCGGCTGGTCCCACCAGACATGCATCTAGACTGTTTTTTTGGTTCTGATACCTAGGTGGTGGAATAAACTTCCTTTAGATGTCCGAACAGCGAGTCACTGTCACAACTAAAAACATACCTGTTTCTTTAATATTGTGGCTAATCCCCTCCGCGCCCACAAAAATTTTAAAATAATAACCTTTCCAGCACTAAAGGTACTTATAGCTAGTAACCTAGTAAACGAGTGTAAGGATCTTTCCAACTATGGAAACTTCAAAGCATTTTTGTAAGTTATTCTGGATGAAAGTGTCTGTCAAATGCCAGGTAAATGTAAATATTGTGTATATTATTACTGTACTGCTCTGTGACTCTTAAGCACTTGCTGTAATCCCTAACTCTGACAGTAGGTGGTGATACAGGCTCGATATGTTTATGCTTGATATATGATGATATTATTCAGTGAACTTTATAACAAATGCGTTTTATCATTACACTAACACGAACACGCTGTGGAGAGTTTACCAAAGATTTTTCTTATCAAACTACTCAAGAAAAGAGTTTTCTTTGACTGATTTTTGTCCCAATATCATTGGTGAAACGGTCATTTTCCCCAAAAAAGTAAAAAAAAAAAAAAAAGGCTAATTTTGTGTGTGTGATTTACACACTATCATTAGACAAACATCATGAGATATTGCTGCATTTATACGGAACGGAAAAGCTCCTGACTCATCCGTCTGTTTATTTGCTATGTGCCGTGTGTTTCACTGAGAGGAAATGGTGCAGCTAGGCGACGGCAGTGGGCGGGACCTTTAAAAAAAAGTCTCAGCCAATCAGGAAATGATTTCGGAGTGTCAATCATGCTGCGCGCGCGTTTGGCGGCGCATGTGGGCGGAGTCTCAGGAAGGCTTTCCGCCGCTCTGCAGTTCCTCTCAGCATTCAGAGGCTGAGGCGCTGAGACGTGAGGTGGCTCTGTGTGTGTGTGCGTGTGTGTGTGTGTGCTCTGACTACTGATTCACCTTCGGCTTCGTATATACCTTTTTACTTTCTGTTTTACTGGGATTTATTTCACAGAACTGGAGCAGGATATGTTTTATTTGAGAAAAAGGCATCATGTTTAAGAAAAAGGACCAGTTTACATGTAGTGTGGAGTGACTGGGAGAGGAAACCGGTCAAGCTGGAAAAGGAAAGATGGCGTTTTAACCTGTTCATGGAGGAGAATGCAAATGTAAAGGAAATACTGGAATTTCTTCCACCTCTGAAGCTTGAGCGTCTCCTCATGACTGCGTCATCAAGCTGTTAAAACTACTGCTCCTGAACTGCCGTGCTACTGAATCATTCCTGTCAGGTACGTACCTCGTACAGCGTACTAAAAAAAGAAAGAAATGGGGAACGGCTTTTCCAACATATCCGCCTTCCAGTCCCTTCACATCGTGATGCTCGGGCTGGACTCGGCAGGCAAGACAACCGTCCTCTACAGACTGAAGTTCAATGAGTTTGTCAACACCGTACCCACGATCGGGTTCAACACCGAGAAGATCAAGCTGAGCAATGGTGCAGCGAAGGGCATCAGCTGCCATTTCTGGGATGTCGGCGGCCAAGAGAAGCTGCGCCCGCTCTGGAAATCGTATAGTCGCTGCACGGACGGCATCATCTACGTGGTGGACTCGGTGGATGTCGACCGGCTCGAGGAGGCCAAAACCGAGCTGCACAAGGTGACCAAGTTTGCAGAGAACCAAGGAACGCCGCTGCTAGTCATCGCCAATAAACAGGACCTGCCCAGGTCTCTGCCGGTGGCCGATATCGAGAAGCAGCTGGCACTGAACGAGCTGACCCCGTCCACGGCGTACCACGTTCAGCCTGCTTGCGCCATCATCGGCGAGGGGCTTCACGAAGGCATGGACAAACTGTACGAAATGATCGTGAAGCGACGAAAAGCCCTGAAGCAGAAGAAGAAGCGATAACCCATGTTCGCTCCAAGGAACTGTTTCCCCCGTCATTTATGCCCTCCTGCAAGCCTGGGACCCATCGTCACGTGCCAACGCAATGCTTGGATTATCGATTGATTGACTGATTTTGAGGCAGTTTGTTTGCTTTGAGTTGGATTTATTTTGAACTTTTGCAGATGCTGTACGGCTTGCTGGATGGTTTCGAACCACAGTGAACTCACAGAAAAAAATGAAAAAATGCAAAAACTTGAATTTCGACTCGAATATGACTCGTCACAATGAAAAAGGGCTGGTTCCCTTTTGTGCTGCTGTTGACTTACTGTGCCGTCGTCATACCGAAGGAGCTCTCTACTTTAGCACTGTGAAGAAGATTTACGAACAGTTTGTGGAAATGCTTGATTTCTTTCTCTGACGACGGCTCGAAGCGTGACCGCGCACGTCACGAGAATAACGCCGCCTAAAATCCTTTACGAGTAACTCTGTTTAGGATCCTGACCTGAAGGTTGAGGCCTGCGGAAGAGAAAAACGCTGGGTACATAAAGTCATAGACTTGTTGTACACGATCCAGGCTTATGAAGACACTCATGATGAACATGACGCGTGGTGGACGGTGCTTACTATTTTATGTGCTTGCAACCTCGGTCCACCACTTAGCACTTTTCCTTACCAAAACCAGTAGAGTTCAACACTGTATTGCTAAACTCAAGATTATTGTATTACAGTCAAAAGATGAATTCTGAAGTATTTTTCAATTAAAAAATTCAGAGAAAATCCTTGTAGTCTTTGTATCTCTTATCTTTACTGTTTTAATTAACCTTTCATTGGTGTGTTGTGGATTTGTGTTCAGTTTCCAGCTACATCTGAGGAAAACAAAACTCTTCAAAGATTGTTTTGTTTTTGTTCACAGATTCTCAAGAACTATTTTCATGATCCTGGTTTACTGGAAAATCCTGCTATGCAAATTATTCCAGTTTCCTTGGTAAACTGGCTTAAAATGTACACGGCCTCACTACACCTCATGCCTGTTATTGGGATCAGATGGTAGGGGTGGAAAAAAAAACTGAGGTCAATAAATTAATGGGGGGATGGTGAACCGGGGCAAATCTAACATGGTGCTTAAACTCGATGTAGTCCTTGCAGCCATTATCTAGTCAATGAAACGCAGGTTAGCTTCATGTGACACTGTCACATGGCCCATTATAGTAATCAATCAATTTTAAAACGCCGGCTAACTTAGCTCAGGTCTACTTTTACAGTGTGCATAAGATAAGATCCTGTTGTGTTTCAAAATTAAAAGCACCGTTGATTGTGAATACATTTATTGTTTTCCTTTTTTCCCCCAGACAGGTTCTTGAAGAGCTAGTTGCATTCACAGGTTCCCAGGCTCCCTGCCACACCACATATTTACTTTACTTTCTGATCTGAAAAGCTTTAAGTCCTTGAAAGCCACCAGCCAGTCTGCATTCTTGTTATATTACAGCTTCCCAACATGGCTGAGCTTGGGAGTTACGTGCGTTACCAGCTGTGTGGACATGTTGGGGACTGAAATGTTGGCTGTTGGTGGCTATCTTTAGGGAATGTTGTTGTTGTTGTTACAGCTCATCAGTCATTATTAGTCTCAATGGTCCTTAATCCCTAAGACCCATTTTTGTTTTGTCATGGGGGATATAACACAAGCCACATGGAACAAATTTTTTTAATTTTTCTTGCCAATTTTAGAGTTAAACCCCTATGTAACATACGTCACAGCAGTTTGTTTTTAATTTCTTTAAGAAAAGCAGTCATAACAAGCTAAATAAAAAATATAAGATGTTATTAAGTCATTACAACTGTTAAATTAGGAGGAAACTTACTTTCAGTGTCAAGAAAAACAAGCTTTTTAAAAATGAAGAAGTTTTATCAGATGTGTTGCCGAAGGACACCACCACTTTGGAAATGATGTCATGGGTGCACAAATTCACAGATTGTTCACATGACTGCACCAGGATGTTTACTAGGAGTCACTTATTGACTTCATGAGTTAGGATAAAGCTGAATAAGGAACTTCGCCAAAACATTTAAATGCTTTGTGACGCCTGTGTCACCGTGGGTTCTTATGGGATGCAGTGTCCTCCAAATTTGTGTACAAAATAAAAATAATTAAATAAAAGTTTGGGTGATATCCTCATTGTAATGTTAATATATTGCACTGTACAATATTTTGTATATAATCCTATACTAGTTCTGTGTTCATCCAGTTAAATGCTTTCTACGACATACACATGCTGTCCTTTACACGAGTAGCAACTTGGGCTTCCAGGACTCTGGTGCTAACCCTTAAACAACACAGAACTACATAAAGCTGCTCAGAACTAAGTAATACTCTAACTAGACTACATTAAGTGTACAAGGGTGTGCAAATAGTGCAAGGCAGTGCTTGAAAAAAAAAAAGAGTGATAGAAACAGCCAGATATAGAGTAAAGGCCAACCTGTACACAGATAGTGTTTTTTTGTTTGTTTTTTTTTAGATATTTTTTTTTATTAAGGATAGAAGTCCAGGGATCATTGATGTCATCAAATGGTCATAGATATTAAAATTAATATCAGTAGTGTTAATATCACTAATACTAGTAATAATAATGTATGATGAAATTAGCTGGCACGGTGGAGTAGTGTTTAACACTGTGGTCTCCAGGGTCGACGTCTGGATTTCTGCCTCGGGATCTGTGTGCATGGAGTTTGCATATTCTCTCAGTGCTTGTTGGGTTTCCTCCACGTACTCCCGTTTCCTTCCACAGTCCAAAAACATGCATCCCAAATTCCTCATAGTGTATGAAGTAGTGTGTAAGTGTGCGCATGTGTGCACCCCATCCAGGTGTATCCCGCCTCATGCCAGAAGTCTCTTAGGTTATGCTCCAATCTTCCCGCTACCCAATACAGGATAAGCAGTATAGGAAATTAATAAATGAATGAAATCAGGCTAAACTGACAAAGCATGGATGTATTTCAAATTTTAGTTTTAATTAGAAATGCAGGTGGAAAATCCTCGAGCACCTTCCATAATACTAAACCAATATTAAGTCACTTTGGAATTTGGATGAATCTCAACCACTTTTAAACAATTTAACATGAAAGAGTTTTTAGAGAAGGTTTGGCATCAGCTGATTGGCTTATGAACTGTCAATCAAAATGCCAGCCGGTGGTTACCGCCGGAACTCTTGCTACTGTACCTTCACCACACCTCAAGTCACATTTTCACTGCTCCAGAAAACTCTGAATCATGAAAGCCACTGAGTTTGATTCCTAGCCAATACCCTAAACCCAACCACTGGATGCAGGACATCCTTAATAATGCTTGTCCCAAACCCAGGTAGAAATAGGAGGGTTGCGACAGGATGGGTATCTGCTGTAAATCCTGTGCCAAGTTGAATGTGCAGATCAGATAGTCTGCTGTGAGAACGTTTTTTCAGGAGAAGCCAAAAGAACAACAACTACTGTATATAGTTTCATGAGTTAAGGAATGATTTGGATAGAAATCCTTTCAGCTTCACAAAAGCGTAACTAAGGCTGATTCTTTGGTCTGTGTTGTCCAAATCTCTGTAATTTGCAGCCGTCCCATTAGATTCAATTTTGTGGTCTTGCTTGACAGATATGTCTAGCCCTGCACTGCCAAATGAACAAAGGTGCATTTCAGCCTCTGTCTCATTTCAGGTAAATAAATCTAAAAAAAAAAAAAAAAAAGATGAATTGATTGCTAATTATTTGCCTACAGGCACTCTGCCAAGCTAATTTCTTAATTAACAAAAGTCACTCTAAGTGGCGAGGACTTTCAGCAGCCGTGAACTGTGGCAAAACATCTGTTAATAGGGGGGATTACTTTTTGATGAGTGGAGGATAATTAGGAAGAAGTGGTTTGTCGTCTTAATTTGATAGCAAAGGATTTTTATGAGGGGTCGGCCAGAGGAGGGGGGAACAAGTGTGTGTGCGTGTGGAG
>JAQQZS010000035.1:4651509-4668294 GCA_030068045.1 Platyallabes tihoni
CCTGGCCGGGGAATCGAACCCAGACCCTGGAGGTGCAAGGCGACAGTGCTAACCACTACACCACCGTGCCGCCCTGTATTATATATATATATATATATATATATATAAAATATACTTACTGCATTAGAAATACAGTAGGTTAACTTTTAATTATTTCCAAATCAGTATGTCATTGCTTGTCAAATGATCTTTAAATGAAGATATACGAGTATTGTCAGAACAGTTGGGCCAATCGCCCTTGTAAAGTGAAACTGTTTGTAAAGTGATGGGGTCAGTGGTGGTTCAATCGGTTAAGGCTGTGGGTTACCAGGCTACTGATCGGAATGTCAAAGGTTTGAGCCCCAGCACTGCCAGGCTTCCACTGCTGAGCCCTTAAACAAGGCCATCCTGTATCCTGCCTGACCCCAGCTTCCTAACTTGGATATGCAAAAAATTTATTTCACTGTGCCGTAAGGTGCATGTGACCAATTGGTACTTAATAGTACTGCAAAGCTTCTGCTTTCAACACAGCTGATGGGAAAAAAACTTTGTTTTCGCTTTTACACCACTGTAAGTGTAGAAAGTGTGCCAGTTTGTGGTCAGTGAAGTGAACTACACTCTAATAATAAAGGATTCCTTTTAAGTAGAACCTTTCCAACACTTTCAATGCATACTGAACAAAAAAATAAATACTTTACTAGTAGGGAAAAGTGTTTAAAAAATTGATTAGTTAAAAGTTTACTTTAAATGTAATCATGAGAGCTGGAATTCCAACACTTTAGAGATGGGCAATGTTAGGGAAGGTGATTTTTGGGAGTGAACTGATATTCGATTCAAACTAAAAATGTTGATGGAACCGGCTTCAGCAGAAAACAAGATCATGTGTGATTCTTAGAAGAGCTGCCTCGGGTCTGTGTAGAGGAATAAGACATGGTTCAAGAGATTAGTCTCTGGTCATGTATTGAAGACATGTGTATGTCTTGTATTGAACCTACTTTCTAGCAGGTTGGACATACGTACTGTAGAACCTATTCATGCAGTGAAGTAATGTAATGTGATTTATAAGGGAATTATTAAAAAGGAAAGTAGGACAGAGGACACTAGGACATGGCTCATATCATGGGTGTTTTTTTTTTATTTATTATCTCCTACATAATATGAGCTGTGCTTTTAAGAGCTAGAGAACTTCTTTTCATTTATGCCTGTTTATATTGAGGCAGATAGTTGCATAGAAATATATGAAAATGATCAGATATTATTTGGTTTCATTTTCCATGTCTATTTCATGTCTGATTTTTTTTTTTCGATGTTGTGCTTTGATATGTGCTTTATGGTTCATCTAGGTTGTGTGTGTGTGTGTGTGTGTGTGCGTGTGTGTGTGTGTGTGTGTGTGTGTGTGTGTGTGTCCAGTAGATGGCAGTCATATTTCATCTGGGGTTTGTCTTTTGGAATCCAGCCAAAGTTCCCATGTACAGTAGTGGCCAGAAGTATTCAAACAAATGTGCAATCTTTTAATGATGACGAAGTCAATAAGAATAAATTTGTATTTTATGCAATGGAATTGTTATTTAACAATCAATATTTAACATGAAGTCCTTGATTCTTCATAACCTGCTGGATACAGCTGGGCATAGAGTCAAAACGACCTCTGCACTGCTCTGGTGTCACTCAAAAAGATTCAGAAAGAAAAGAAAAGTCATAAATGGAGATCACTTAAACATTTGGTAAAGTTGCGTGGTTAAAAAAGGCAACAGTTAAAAACCATAGCTTGCTAGGGAGCATAAAGATTAGACTTTCGAGCAATGGAAAAAAGTTAAGTGGTCTGATGAATTCAGATGGGCGTGTCAGGGTAAGAAGAGAAACACGTGTACACATGTATCCATCATGCAAAGTGTCCACTGTACAAGCCTCTGAAGGCAGTGTTATGATCTGGGTTTGCTTCAGTTGCTCAGGTCTAGGCTCAGCAATTTTATGCGGCCATAAAATGATCTAAATGTACTGAATGACCAAGTTATCACATCTATGGACTTCCCTGATGATACAAGAATGTTCTAGCACCCAAATTGTGAAAGAGCGGTTCTGGGAGCGTGAGGAATCATTGTCACACATGAACTGGACAGCACATTGTGTACTGTAATTAGAGTTAAATGTGTTTGAATGAAATCTTACAGTTCATTGTTATTTTTTGGCCAGCCAGTATGTTATTTAATGATGATTATATGCCCAGGATGTAATTTTTAAAACGGCAGAAATTTGAAGGAAATTCAGGCAATTATTTTAAATTAAATTTGGTAAAATGCCAAACAAGAAAAAAGCAGCAGCAAATCTGGGATAACATTAATTAAAATAAAATATGTCATTATTTATTTTTTACACAAAATGAAATATAAATATAAAACAATATACACTTTTTTGTGTTGTTTTTCAAATATTTTAGCTGCTGAATATTGCAAAACATATTATAATAGAACTCATTACGGAATTAAGGGACCTATCGTACGTAAACTGGGCTGGTTTTTAAATCACAATTGTCTTGGCAGTCCCTTTCTTTTTGTTACTGACAATAATAATTTGACTTCATGTTGAGTCTTTTTTTTTTTTTTTGCAAACCTGAAGAGTCAAACCAGGAGACAACATTTACCAAAGCAGATTTTATTTCCATAAATAACTTTGGTCAAATCTAATCTATCTCTATCAGCTCTTTCTAATTTACAGCACATCTTCAGTAATACCTCTAGAATTTTTTACAGTCAGACATTTGTTTCCCATGCAAAGCCAAGGCAGAAATGGCTCAGCTAAGCACAGACTATTGCTAAATAACCAGCCAAGGCTTACACTACAGCATACAGCCTGTTAATGCTTTACTTTAAATAGAGTAGACGAAGAGACAACAAAATCTTTAGGTTTTGTATAAGTTTACAATAATAACAACAACCACAAGCAGAATTCAATAAGTTAACATCACGAAAATTATTATATGGTTTACACACAGCAGTAATATAGACAGCAGAAGTCCTTCGGTAACAGTGGGGTGTAAACCCAAGGTCCTTTTGATTTAACAAGAGAAATGATAAAAACAACAAAAAAGTCACAATAATTTGTTCAAGAAATACAGTATGTTAGAATCTGGATTTCTACAAGCCGACATTGGAAACTGTCATACAGTACAAGTGCAAAATATTGATGGTGAATTGATCAGCAGCAATGATGTAAACACTATGACTTTTGATGGGTCATTGATCAGCCATAACATTAAAACCACCATAGTTTTGGGTTTCCCATGTAGCAGCTCTCGCCCCTCAAGGTATGACCTCTGGGGGCTGTGCTGTGGTGTCTCGCACCAGGATGTTGTCAGCGGATAATTTGGGTGCTGTGGAGGATGGAGCCTCCGTGGATCGGACTTGTTTGTCTGTTGCTCAGTTGGATGGAATCTGGGGAATTTTGAGACTGGGGGGAGGCAGCCTTTGGGTGTTTACCTGCTTGGTCCCATGCATGGTGTGCTGTGGTGCACTGAGTGTTCTGATACCTTTCTGCTGTTGCCAACATTGACTTGTTTGGCAATTTGTGCTGCACTGGCTTTTCTGTTGGAACAGACCTGGAGGCTATTGGTCCCCACAGGCAGGGGTAGCTCAGCGGTTAAGGCATTTGACTACTAGTCAGAATGTCCCAGGCTCAAACCCCAGAATCACCATGTTGTCACTGTTGGGCCCTTGAGCAAGGCCCTTAACTCTCAACTGCTTATATGTGCAATGAGATAAAATTGTAAGTGTGTGCCAAATGCTGTAAATGTACATGGATGAGCCTTGGGTGCCCATGATCCTGTCGCCAGTTTACTGGTGTACAAATGATAAAGATTAATGTGCTAATATCGTGTGGTGCTAATGTTATTGCTAATCAGTATATAAAACATTAGATCAGCAGCGTATTTGATAATATTGACTGATTTCCATAAGCACTCGTTTACAAACTAAACCCAAAAAACTGCTGAGGTTGGTCATCAAAGATGACTTCTGACATACAGTAGCTATAATAGATTTTAAACATAAAATAATCAAAATAAATAAGCAAATAAATAAAAATAAGTCACAAAGCTAATGATCTCAACATTGCATAAAAACAAAACCAGCTTGGCTACAGTGAGCGATCAGCCGTTATGATCTGGCCTTGATTGTCGTCCAACAGTAGTGGCGCTACATATCAGTGTGCTGTAGGTGAGCTGATGTCAAGCTTTGAGCAGATTATACTCAATTCCAGTTACATCATATAAGAACATCTCGGATTACTGAGTGGAATCTACTTGAATAACATACAGTCACATGTATACATCTATGTTGTTTGAAAATGTACTTAACATCAGTGAATACCCAAACCTTCTATAGGCTTGTGCATTGTTGTTGTCTTGAAACCATTTTATTAAGCATTCAATGTGTAAGCATGGTTCCAAAACCAGGTACCGTGGGTAACCTTCTTGTGTTCTTTTAAAACCAATAAATATCCCTGTCATACAGGGTGAATTCCCTATAACCTTCTCATAGAGTTGTAGTAAGGGGTTTAAATCTGAAGAATAAGGGAACAAATAATGATGGTTACCGAGGGTTTACAGAACTACGGTTGCATATGCAATTGAAAACTTGCATTTCACCCATCCTTATCACCATCCTGGGTAAGAACCACCTGGATATCACATGCCAACAATATAATGAGGAAAAGGACTTATTACATTAGGTCTAACTGGAAATGTGTCAAGAGATGACCTCCACACTCACACCTCTAATGTTAGCCATGATGTTCAGGTTTCATAAATACACAATTCTTGGACATAGCCTTTTTATAATCTTTCCCTCTTGCTCAAGAAGAGATGATTCTCCTTGTACAGAGGTATATCACAGTAGGAGCTTGGCATCCAATACCATTAAAAAGGGAAACCACTGTGTTTTTCCTCTGTTTCAGATGAACAGTTTGACTGAGGGATGGGATGTCCAACATAACGCCGATGAATTATGTGAGATCAAGACTTGTACAGTGGGCCAGGAGTGTCCCAATTTAGCCTGATTTATAGTGGAAGCACACAGGAGCCTGTCTGAATAAGCTGATGGATTGGGATTTGAAGTGATGTCTTGGATGTCAAACCTTGGACATGGACTTGACAATGAGTATTAAACTGATCCACCATTGTATCCACCAAACCAAAATTCTGCATATGAAAATGAAGGGTTTTTAAAAACTGATCTCAACCACCAATCCTCTCCTGACGTGGCACTGAAAGGTGAGGTCTTCCTCTTTGATTGTGTCTATTTCGAGAACAGGACAAGCTTCTTGATTAGCAACAACTTTGTTGAAACTTTGTTCCTATTGTCTGAAACCAGAGATGGTTGAGGACCAGCAGTACAACTGTACAGTACTTTGCAAGCCATAACTTTACATACTGTATTAAAAACACCTAGGTTTTAGGTTTCCCTTGTGCTGTTGCGGTGGCTCTGCCCCCCATCCCCTGCCCCCCACCCCCCTCCCAAAGGATGTTGGCAGCAGATCTTTGTGGTGCTATGGGTTACAGGGTGGGGTCTCCATCGATCAGTCTTATTTGTCCAGGGAGATTTTGGAGGACGAGTCAACAAACTTGAAGTCTTTGTCCTTTAAGCCTTGTGCATGACAGACTGTAATGCGTTGGGTGTTTTGACCTTTTATGCCATGGCCATAATTTTTTTTGTGTATGTGTTTTTGTTGTGGCTGATTGATGTTTGCTGGACTCAGATCGCTTCCAGGATCTTGAAAGCATTACTGTTCCTGTCTGTGCAGGACAAGCCAGACCCTTGTGAAAATTGTAACCCAGAACAAGGAAGCAATGACCTTAATGCAACAAGAGATCCATTCATGAATCTTAAACATGTGCTTTACTTTCCACAGCTTCTTTAATGGCATGCAGGGAAGTTTGCAGGGTTGAGTTCAGGACAGATTGTGCTAGCCTCACTTAACACTATTTATAAACCAGATTGGTGGACACATTTTGCATGCTACCACTAGGAGCAAGGTGTCACTCAGCACCTTTAAAGAGTACATTGATGTGGTGGTATGGTTATTATAAGTTATTATAATACTATTATTAAAACAATGCTGTCATCAGGGTGTCTGAATTCAGTGCTTCGACAACACACACTTGAGTATATTGCTTTTGTCTGTTGAGACCACCAGAAATGAAAGTTGTGCCCTCATTGTGGTCTATAACATTTCACAGAAACTCACCAACTAAGTTTAAGCAAGCTGTCTACCTAAATCCCACTTAGGCGATAGTTCAACTCTGCAATTCATCTCCTGGGCCATAAGCAGTCAGGAAGAATTTTTCTCATGCAGTTGTAGCCACAGTATCCTCACATTCCTTGAGATGATAGTAATGCACTACAAGGATGGCTTCTTACAGATTATGCTCATCAGCCATCACAGTATTCTGGCATTTGTGACTGTTTAGGCTTTGGTTTGGGGTCAGTTGAGCATATTGTTAGTATCAGCATTACCATGCAGTCAGCTAAGACAATGTCTGAGTTATGATCCATACATAGTTTGTGTTCATTGGAATCAGTCTCCAGACATCAGCTGTACAAGTGGTATGGCTCATTTCACTAACGTCTTGATGTAACTTAAAAACATAGGGGGAAAAAAACAACAGAAGTGGGTTCTGTTTTAACTGCTGCATTATTGGAAAGCCAGCAGTAAACAGACCATTAAATATGGGGGGATATAACACTTATCCGCATTAGTGCCGCTTAGTGAGCAAAGACGAAATAACCACTTCATTGATCGTAGCCATTATAATGGAAGGAATAGGGAAGGCATACTTGAAGTGCTCTACAAGTGGTATTTATTGCAAGTTTTGGGTCATACATTACATGGCTACATGATTTTGTTGCAAGGTCTTGGCATGTTTCCATGCTCAGAATAAAGTATCCAGGTTATTCTCAGTGACCCTGGCTATTAGGAAGGGTGAAAAGGTTGCATGTAAGTGTGATTTAACATGTACCTTTATGCAAATTAATGTAACTGAATGAACACAATGATTCCTGGAATAAGAGGAACAAATTATTGACCCAACATGTGCTTCAATTCAGATTGCATTGGTATAGCAAAACCTCAGTAAAATATTGTGATTGCTTAGGTAGTGTGCTTATTGTTTTATTTTTATTTTATCTCAAATGAAAAAAAAAAAAAAACCCTGAGTCCTAGGGATGAAATGCTATTGTCACGGAATAACAGACTCCACAGACAAAAATGCAGAAAACCCGAACGGGTGCTTTTATTGATACTGAAAGGGGTATGGTTGTCGATGAGATGTGGATAAGGAGAGTCCTATCTGGTATGGTGCCGGAGCTGATGGACAGATGATCACAGATGATCTCCTGGATCTTACGCTCGGTTTGGCTATTGCTTTGAGGGTGGTATCCAGAAGATAGGCTTACCGTCACACCCAGAAGTTGAAAAAAGGCTTTCCAGAATCTTGACACGAACTGCGGTCCCCTGTCAGATACAACGTCCTCCAGGATCCCAAAAATACGGAAAACCTGGTTGAAGAGGGTCTCCGCTTTTTCTTTCGCAGAGGGGCGACCTTTTAAAGGGACCAGGCGACAGGACTTTGAAAACCGATCCATGATGACCAGGATGCAGGTGTTGCCCTCAGAGCAGGGAAGGTCTGTGACAAAGTCTACCCCTTGGTGTGACCAAGGACGCCGGGGAATTGGTAAGGGTAGCAGTTTTCCCGAGGGTAGGTGTCTGAGTGTTTTGGTCGTGGCACATTCGTGGCATCCTCTCACGTACCTTCTGACATGGTCGGGTATGTTTGGCCACCAGAAACGTTCTTCAAGCTGTGAGAGGGTTTGATTGGCCCTGGGGTGACCAGTGCCCAGTGACAAGTGCGTTTGGTAAATACAGTAAGTGGATCATGTTGAATTGCAGGGCTCAGAGGCAGTGACTTGTTGGATTTCATCCTCCAGCACCCACTGGATACGAGAGACAAATAGGGTTGGGGTGATGTTGTCAGGGGGTTCCAGTTTCTCGTCAGGCTCGTGGGGGCGGAAGAGAGCATCGGCTTTGGTGTTCTTTGCTCCTGGTCGTTCCTGGATACGAGATGGTGAAACTGAACTGAGTAAAGAAGAGCGGCCATCTGGTCGGTCGGGGATTTAGGTGCTTTGCTTCTCGTGATGATCAGTGAGGACTGTGAATGGATGTCGTGCCCCCTCCAACCAGTGTCTCCATTCCTCCTGAGCCAATTTTATTGCGAGAAACTCTCGGTTTCCAATGTCATAGTTCTTCTCTACCTGAGACATCTTTCGTGAAAAGAAAGCACATGGAAGGAACTGATGGGTTTTCCCCTGCTGCTGCGAGAGCACTGCACCAACTCTAGATTGTGATGCATCAACTTCTACGAGGAAAGCTTGTCAGGATGAGGATGGGTGCTACCATGAATGCTCTCTGGAGGGTAGACATGACTTCTGTGGCTTCGGGAGTCCAGGATAGAGCTTTAGGTTTGCCTTTTAGAAGATCGATGAGTGGGGATATGAGTGAGCTGTAATTTTGAATGAATCTTCTAGAAATTGGCGAACCCTAAGAATCGTCAAGGAATAGATTTTCCCTTTGGGCAGGGGTTCACCAGGGATGAGATCAATGGCACAGTCCCATGGTCGATGTAGGAGTAGTTGTGTGGCTCGCGTTGGGCAGAAAACGTCACTGAAATGGGAGTAGATGTCAGGGATTACTGTAGATTGTTTGTCACCAGGGCTTTCGATGGAAGTGGTATTGATAGAGATGATGGGGCGAATGTTTATACAGTGTTTGACACAGGTGGTCCCCCATTTCAGGATTTCTCCACTATCCCAGGAGATGATCAGTTGGTGTTTTGCGAGCCACGGGCGCCCCTGAGAATGAGGTCAGTGGTGGATTGTTCCAGAACCAGGAATTCGTTCTTGATGGAGCCAACCCACTTGCATGTGTAATAGATATTGCTCGCCAGAGGTCGAGGCGGCCAACGGGGACATATCTGATGGACATGTCCCTTCTTTGCACAGTAAAGACAAAGTTCCTGGGTCAGCCGGCATTGTCTTTCAGATGGTGTGAGGTGAGAGAAGGAATGGTGATCCAATTGCATTGGTTCCGATTCTGGAACAGACCTCACCTCTGGTGGGCGGAGAACTGCGGAAGATTTTTGGGATGCAGAGGTTTCGGCGATGCATTCTTGCACACAATTCGGATGGATGTGCTGATGAACTGCTCCAAGCCGACGGAGTCATCCTGCACCGCAAGTTGTAGCCTCAGGTTGGGATCTAGTCCTTGCCGGAACTTGGTGAGAAGGGCTGCTTCATTCCAACCACTGGGGGCTGCTAGAGTGTGGAAAGTCAAAACATAATCATTAATTGAGTAAATTCCCTGATTGGTTTGAGCAGTTTTTCTCCAGTGGTGGAGAAGCTGGCCGACTGATTGAATACTTCCTTAAAACATGACACAAAACCATCATAATTGTGTACTACGTTTCCATTTTGATACCAAATGGCTTCGGCCCACTGCAGTGCTTTTCATGTAAGGAGAGAGATGATGTAATCAATTTTCTTGTATTGGGTCCGTGCCTGTCAGGTTAATTTTTGTGGGTCTGAACTTCTGTCATGGAATAACAGACTCCACAGACAAAGATGCAGAAAACTTATTTTATTGATTCTGAAAGGGGTATGGTTGTGAATGAGATGTGGATAAGGAGAGTCTTATCTGGTATGGTGCCGGAGCTGATGGACGGATGATCACAGATGGGAAGGATGATGAACACGACACAGAGGTAGGAGAGAGGGCAGGAGATGAGGCATAGGACGATCGCTGCGAGTAGCCGATCATGGAGTCCTTTTCCATAATGAAGATCAGGTGCTGGGTGATGGGAAGTGAGGTGTCTTTATCTTGTGTTCAGGTGTGTGTGTTTAGAATTCGGGTGATTGGAGACGTTGAATGAGGGCGGAGTCTGGTGTTTCCGTGACAGCTATCTTTAATTTAATTTAAAATAGTATGTTAACCAGTTCATGTGTAACATGGGTAAGATTAAATTATTTAACAACAGAGTAATAATTTTCATAGCACTGAAAAAAAAATCTATACCATGGTAGGAGGTTTTAAAGACTTGTGCTTCAATTAAAAATAATTAAGAAATTTAATAAAGAAAGTTAGCAAATAAAGTTGTGTTTACACATTATTTCAAAATAATTTCAGCACCTCACATCTGAAGAAAGATCCCTTCAGCCCCTTATATCATTACTTCTTGCATCTAATTTTAGTCTCTTAGTTTGGGTCTGGGACATAAAAAAAATGGAAAAAAGATACAACAATATGTACTAGGCAAATTGCAAATACCATAACCTAAATATTGAATTTAGATATTAGGTATTGCTGGTAGAGAAATAGTGGGTACTGCAAAATATTTTTGAAAAAATTGGAGCAAATAAGCTGTGCTTATTCTTCACTTATCATGTCATACTGTTCAGTGACTTTGGCTCGTTGTTATAAATACTGCAAGATATCTGACAAGTTGTCAGTAGCACAAAATATGTGCTAGAGCTACCTACACTGCTAAAAATCACACTTCCTTGGGTTGTGGGTTCTTAAATGACTGTATTCAGTATTTATGAGATCCTCATATTGGGAAAAAGGAACCTGCATGGATTTTACAAAGCTATCTAGTTTTTCCATTCTGATTAAATATGCAGATTCTTGAATGTAAACCATTCAATTGATTAATGTTTTGAATCAGTGGAATGACCTTCGATACAACATAAGAACTGTGGGTTGGGATCAAGACTAAGGATGCATTTAAACCCTTTAAACTCATGCAGTTTAGAGTATAAGGGTTTTATTCAATCAGAAACCTCACTCAAACATGTTATTTAACTCTATTTAGATCTGTTCAAATAGCTGGTATGAAAAAGTGATGTTTATGCATCAGGGTACAAGCTGTAAAAACCTCTTATTGAAAAGGACCGATAATGCCTGATGGTAAACAACACCATACTAGGTACTGTATGAGCTGTTATTTGTGTTTTGGTACTAATGCATCCATATTCTGGAACAGTTCTGGAACCCAGTTCTTGTGGACAATCTGTGAATGGTGACAAACAACAAAAACATAAGCAATAAATTTCAAATCCTTTGTTATACATACACCACACCTGGCAGTGGAGGTCGTCATAAATAAGTTTTGCATTTCCAACGATTTGATCCGGCTACCAGGATTTGCTGGCTTTGAGTTCCTTACTTCCTTTGTCTGGATCAAACTCAGAAACTATTTCCTGCTGTGTCTCCATCACCTCTCTCTGAGGTGTGTTGTGCTGAAAGCCTGAATATGGAAATTGGTGAAGATAATGAGGTGGTAATTAGTCCTGTAACTGCTGCCAGAATGCAGATGGTGTCACAATCTGTACTGTTGCCTGGAGTGATTGTAGATCGGTATGTTCTGTGTTGGAGGTGAAGGTGTAAGTATGCTGTTTTCGCCTTAAAGCTGCTCACTCAAAGCGCTCATAGTTCCTGGTTTGTCTTACTCGTGGTACCATGTCAAATAACAACCTGTAGCAAAAAGAATAGCGTTTACTGTTCAGCCTATTCCACTCTCATTGTCTTACAGCATTACATCTCATTGGGAACAAATATGCCAAATGTAAAGATTTAATTTGCAGGCAAAAATGAAACTCTTACTTTATTCCATAAGCTAGGATGATGAGGCCGATCAGAACTCCAGTGGTGCCATCCAGGAACCAGACAGAAGGCTCATGACGGAACACCTCAGCACTGAGCAGGATGGAGAAGCTCATGATAGCGCCAACCAAGGAGTTAAAACCTATTAAATAAATCATATACATTATGATGTGTAATTACTGAAATATGTAGTATACATTGAAAGTTCTAAAGTCTCAGTCAAAACTAGAAAAATTATACCAAATTTATTATGAATCTGAAATGAATGGACTTTGTTTATTTTATCGGATCATTTGATCCACAAGATCTGGCACAGGTTTTCCCTGGAGGCCCTTTCTGTTGCAACTCTTTCATTTTCTAACTGGATTTAGGATTGGCACTGCATGCCATGGCTGGGTTGTACAGGGCCTAGAGTTAAGGGACCCAACAGTGGCCAGGTCTTGAACCCCTGACCGTCCGATCAGCAATCGAGAGCCTCAACTGCCTGCACCCTAAATTAAACACTTCAATACATATTTTCCTTTCATTTTTAGCAATTGCATTTTACCCAGTTTTAATTCAAGCGCACTTTAGTTCCTAACACACAGTGACAATTGTTAATTGAGAAATGAATAATTAATTGATATACCTATTCATGATTTAAAGCAGAAAACTGAAATTAACTCTAGCATTAGTCATGATTCTAGTACTGAAGGTTCTATCTGATAATCCAGAACAGGGTTAGGAATGCTGTCTGGTGAAGGTTGCTTATAAATATCTAATTAAAGAAGTAATATACTATTCCTATGTAATAATTTCTATGTACGTTGTAAACTACATGGCCAATTAGAACAATGTTAAATATGTCCTATTTTATAAACTTTTGAATCTTGCATTGAGGCTGCTATCACTATTACTGTTGTTAATGTGAGTGCTAGAGTTATCACATAACTTGGTAGAAATCGCGCTAGAACCTCAAATTGTATTGGCTCCCTGTGGGTAATAGGGTTTTTGAATATGCAGCAGAAAAATTAATTTTAATATTGTTCTTATTTAATATTGACAAATGCTTTTGTCCCCTCTTCTTTGTGTTCAAGTCAAATTTTTGACGTTTGATTGTGCAGAATAACAGAACACAGTCATGAGAGTAAAAACCTCCCTTTATTTCACTATATAATTTCCGGCTACACAAAAACACTAATCCCAGAGTTTCATTGGTACTTGGATACCATCAAGATAGAAAGCTTTCTCAGTACACTGCCAAATTGCCTGCTTCATGTCTGGCCTCACAGGAACTTCTTTAATGGCTCAAACATGTGGAAATGACTTGGAGCAAGATCACAACTGTCTGGGGGATGGTGCAATAATTCCTACGCGAGGTCCTGAAATGTGCAAGTTGTGTTAATGAAAGATTGTATGTGCAGTTCCCACAGACAGATGCATCTCTTCCACAATTGGGTTCCACAAAGAACTATCTATCAATTTTTAAGGTACAGTGGTTCCACGAACTGGATGTTCACAGGAATGACTGCAGTGGGATCCAAGCCACGTCGGCCTTCTAAAAATCTTTTGCACCATTCAAGTATTTTACTGCGGCTAAGAGTCTCATTACCATACTGTACTTGAAGTCTACTGTAAATATCAAATGGTTTTATGAGTTCATTTATGGGAAATCATCACTAGTCCCAGTTTGACAGAACAGGGTGGGTTTCATGAAACATTTACAATGATATGTTCTTAAATTAGTTAGTATTTCCAAAAACCCTCATTATTAATGTTATATTTGAACATATTCAGAAATTATTAAGTAACCTGACCTATATGTTATTCAGTAATAAAAATGTTACTAAGAACTTGCAGGCAGTTCTACCTCAAAAAGGCAGATGATACCATGAAAAAAAAACTTTGAGATCTGTCAGTAGCTGACTTCTAATTTATATTCAAACTGATTGCTTAATCATTTGCACAAATAAAAAGAGAAAGGCTGATAATGATGCTCATGTGGACAAAACAGAGACTCTAGAAAAATTAAAGTTCTAAATCAAAGTTGTTGTTTAATACAACTACATCATCCATAAGTTTATAGTAGTTTGTCCTAATGGTTTTCCACTTGATCTTGGTTACACTGTGCTAACTGGATACCCAGGGGTGAGATCATGGCCCATATTGACCTGGTGCAAGAGGAGCTGGCAAGAGAAACTAGGAAAATCTTGCTCTTAATCCCACCTTGCAGTTCCTTTGAGCTGTCTGATGCCACTAATCCTCTATTGAAGAGAGCAAGGCTCTGGTATCCAAATCTGTGCATGTAATCACAAAAGCCCTGCTGCACCAAGCACAAATATACTGTAGATAAAATCTACATGCTGTAATGCTGATGCATTGCAAGAAGCCAAGTTGGGTTTTCATGCCAACTTGTAGATGCAGTAGATGGTACATAAACCTTGCCAAGGAGGAAGATTAGCAGACAGAGGAAGAAAACAGTCTTGTTGAACTACCAGAAGAAAGGACAAAAATAGTTGGCTTGGAAATGTGAGGGCATGTGAATTATATTGGTTGTTGGGCTTTGGTTGCATAAATAATGTTGTTGGTCTATCGGCTGCTCCCATCAAGAGGTCACCACAGCGGACCATCCAATCCGCACAATAACTTGGCACAGGTTTTACGCTGGATGCCCTTCCTGATGCAACCCTACCATTTTACCTGGGCTTGGCAATACATCCAGTGACTGGGGTTTGGGCACTGGGTGAGAATCAAACCTGGGCCTTCTGCATGGCAGACAAGAAACCGACCACTGAGCCATCAATGCCCCAGTTGCATAAATAATGTACACCATGCCATTTCCTGCATTCCCATGCTTTTACTGATAAAGCTTTATTTTTGCTCTGCAACGAAATAACTGATAAATTGTTGCACCACCAGTGGAAGATATTATGACATGAAGTTAAGTTTGACTGAACTAGCTCCTCATGCTGCCTTTCCTGCTGTAAGCCTTCATGTTTCAGCTGGAGCTATTCTTTCTCTAAATGCTTTCTTTTTCAAGACACTCACAGGTTTTTCAAGAAATAAAGCCAACTCAGTTTAAGCCTTTGCCTGGGGGTTTGCATAGGAAAGTCCAGGAAATACCTTACGACTAGTACAGGGGTAAGGATGTTCAGGGGGAACAAGGCCGTTGTGGGATAGACATGAGCTTATTAAGTACACATCTACAGTATACCACCAGAGAAGGGCTGGTAAAAACAACTTGCGTTGATTCATGGTATTTCGTTATTGAGCATTTTTGGATTTCTTTTACATATTTTGCTGCCTTTAAACAGTGATGTGCACAATGCATACTTCATCCTTCAAATAAAGCTCTGAAACAGCACGACTGTCTTTTTTTTTTTGAAGATCTTTCCGTTTTTAGATATACTTATAACTTAACATCTATACATTTATACAGATATACATCTTTAGCTTCATTACTATCCTTGAGAAAGAGATAGTATTTTCAATTCCACTAGTTCTCAAAGTATTGCATTAAGTATAATCAAAGCTATAGTTTGGATCATATATTATGACCATATTATCTGTCGTCAGAAACCATGGATGCAAAATCAGTCGGACGGACGGAGGGATGGCATAGTTTCTCTCCTCTGCGAATTACCAATCAGTTATGATCATCTTTGAGCTCATGTACTGTATACAGAAAAGTTTGGATAGCACTGTCTGAGTATGTAGCATGAAGAGCAGTCTGAAAAAATGTGATTTGCTAGCATAACATATGTTAGCCTTCACCTGTCCCAGTTTGTAGCTATTCCATGATAAGGGTGAGATGGCTGGTTGGAGGGAATTCGCAAGTGCCCAAATTGGGGGTAGGGGCAGGGCTAGCTCAGTGGTTAAGGCAGTGGAGTACAAGCCCCGGCATCACTATCACGGCTGCCACTGTTGGGCCTCTGAGCAAAGTCTTTCACCCTCAACTACTCAGGTTATACCCAATTGTTCCCACCCAATTGAAGTGTGTCAATTTGGCAATCCCACTCTGTAAAAATCTGCCACAAAAATGACAGATACCTCTCCAGGGGTGGGGAGCATTCGTCACCCAATATGGCCCATGGCATGTGGACAAACCCTTACACCCCAGAATAGTTGTTTGAGTAACAACTTACACTGTGAATGTATTTTTTTACTTTTCAAGTGCTTTACCCCAACCCAGCTCATGGTACAATGCGGGACCATCATTGATAGCTTGTGGAATGATGCACCCATCCATCTTCAGCTTTACCTCTGGGAAAATGAAGGAGATTGTGAGGAAGAAGGGGTCTCCTTAAACCCCAATTTACATCCACAGAGAGACTGAGTGACAACTTGGTGTAGAGACTAATCAACCAGGCTCTAAAAGAAAACCTTTACATGTTAATCGATATGCTGCAGATTGAGGTGAAACCCTAAAACCTGCTGTACATATTCTGCTGGATCAGTTGTGTCCTGGAGCCGTACTAACAGCAAGGCCACACACAGACTCTATAAGGTCATTAAGAGTTCTGGCTCAGGTATAGGGGTTCAGATTGGACACAGTCGAGATGGTGTTGGGGAGCAGATTTCTGCCAAAGCTCTCAGCAATCATGTAACACCACTCCAAACCTCCCCACCAGACAATCAGTGTGTTGTTGCAATGCACACTGACCAGCGAGCAATACTTGCTTCAGCACAGGAACATTTTTGCAACTGACAAAACACCATGATTTGGTGTTTATGCATAGTGATATTCTCCAGTGCTACAATGAAAATGCTCTTATTAGTGTATAATTGCCATTGTCAGAGTCATGGGAAAAGACTGTAATATCCATAAGGCACTAGTATAATATAACTAATATGTGTCCTGTATTATATAATATATTGTATTATTATATTCTGCTCATATTCAGTACTGTGCAAAATCTGGGGCCACCCCTTATTTTGTCTTATTAAATAAAAGTAAATTAAGTTATAAGTTAAATTAAATAAATGTTTTACTGTGACAGACTGCTATATATATATATATATATATATATATATATATCAGGGTTTGACATTGGCACCAGCCCACCTGCCAAATGCGGGTAAAATTCGGCTGTGGCGGGTAATAACTTTAGTCTCACTAGC
>JAQQZS010000035.1:4680034-4690697 GCA_030068045.1 Platyallabes tihoni
GCCACAATTTGATGATGTGGGACCGATGTACACATTAAAATCAAGTAAATTCAAAGGATTATTTTTTTCAGTGTAGGTCAAATAGTGGTCATGAAACCATGGCTTATTACAAATAATCAATCTTCAGCTGAAAGAGGATGTCCATACCCAGAGAATCGATGAAATAGACATTCAGTCTGTTCGTCAGTTTATATTGTACGTGGGTGGCTTTCCAGGATAGATAGAGTAGTGTTGGTTACTTCACAGCATCAGCTACATCTTAAACATCCTTGACACGTTCAGAATTACTTCTCTATTACTTCTGTGTGTGTGTGTGTGTGTGTGTGTGTGTGTGTGTGTGAGCAGCTCTGAGCAGCTGAGAGTAGTCTATCTTCACTGTTCCTCACAATCCTATTGCAAGTAATTGGTCTGATGAAAGGCCCAGAGTAACATTATTAGAAGCAAGTAAGCACCGAACAAAGCTTCGTCAGCTTTTTAAACTCTCAAAAGCACAATCAGGCCAATGCTTAAAGTCACAGTTTTATTAGGCTCCATGTACTGACTTCCTCATATCTATCGTAATTCAGGTGGGTTTGACAGCAAAATTCCATTTTTGCAGTTTTGAGAAAAGCAAGAAGCAAAAAAGTATTGCAAACTGAGAGAGTATTTTTATGCACATATTCTTTAATTCACATGAGTTAAAAAGCACAAATGCCAAAATACTTTGTTAAATCAGTTTGGGTTATATTAGTGTGTATTTGTGTGAAATTAACTCCACCCCTTACATTTTTGTGACGATAGATAAAATCAGCCTGTAGTTGTGTTTGTGGTTTGTTTATTGTGTTTTTATGGTCAATGTAGTATCAGTAATATGTTGGCTGAGTTTTAATGAACAATAAACTCAAGTTTATGCTTTGATTGTGATTTTGTAGTGAGTCTAACAGCAAATAGTGGTAGCTAATTAGATCAAGGAAAAAGTTGCCCACAGAACCTTCTTAATTACAAGGAATTGTTGAATATCAGGAGAAACATTATAAACAAAATAAAAACTTTATACAGAATAAAGCAGTATAGAAGATGAATGAATGAATCTTATTAAATATGGTCTTTTCTTTTGTCCAGTAAATGTTGCCAATAGTGAAATTTCATACATCATGACATTACGACATAAAACATTGATACAATATTGTATGCAATATAACAACATAACATAGAATATTGTGCTACTGGGATGTCTCCCACTGTGATACCGGGATGTCTCCTGTCCCAAAGGCATGACCAAGACCGCTGGGAGTGTGCTGTGATGTCTGGCACCAAACGCTGAGCGCTGTGGGTTGCGGGGAGTGGCCTCCATGGATCAGACTTGTTTGTCCGGTGCATCTCATTGATTATCGATAAGATTGGGATTTAGGAAACTTGGGGTCAGTTTGGTGGCTTTGGGCTCTTGGCCTGCTGATTTTTTTGGTGAGTTCTGCTGCATTGGGTATTTCCATGGGATGAGACCAGGCAGACTAGCCTTTGGTCCCTGCAGGCATAAGAATACTGTAAATAAACCTTTGGTGCTCATAATTCTGGTACCAGTTTATGGGTATATAATTGATCATCAGTATTAATAAGTTAATGTTATGGCTGATTAGTGAATATCTTAATGATTTATCTTTCCTTTTCTTATAATGTTCTTTCTGTTAATTGAAATTAAGGTTGCATGTAGCTTTAGGTTTTTAGCCAGTTGCATTAATAGTCATCAATATACAAAGTCACCAAAAACGTCAAACAAGCATATGTGCCTGTGCATGTGTGAGCCGGCAGTCCTCAGTCTGTGTGAAGACTGCTAATGACCACAGTTCAAGTCGCCCACGACTGTAAGTCTCAGTCTCGGTGTCAGCAGAGGGCTGGGATGAGAGACGTTCCTATTACAGCGTGATGTGTGACATGAATTCCAATTGAATCATGAGGTGTCTCTGAATGGTGCAGATGTTTTATCATTTTTAGATAACAAAAATTCACAAATAACCACGATTATAATTACTTAATTTTCTTGGGCCGTCTATTTAGTGTTGGGTACATTCATTGTTTGTTGTGACTGTATAACTGGTAAGTTCACCAAAACTAGGTTATCTAGGAAACAACTGTCCAGCCATATAGCACAGATTATGTTTATTATTTGTAATGATTTGATAAGATTCAATATAAACTAAATGCATCAGCTTGGAACTGAAGAAAAAAGCCTCTTTCTCCAGATAATTAAAATAACCGTCTTTAGCTTTTCACTTTTGCCAGAATTTAGACTCCCTACTGAACCTCAGCCAGACAAAATCAGCAGCTGCAGTATGGAGGGTGTGAATAAGTGAGCACTCACCCACTGTCATCTTTAATAATGCAAGACCTACAGTGCTGGGTCATTGTGAGTGAGTGAGTGCTCCTTCTTCTGTAGCACAGAGTTATCTGCTTCCTCTCCATCCCTCCGTGACTCTCCATGCAGCACTGATTGTGTTTGAGGGGAGGTGATGCTACAGAATCATACCAAATATACTGCAAGGGTGAGTCAAAAATCATCCTCACTCTGTCTGTAGAATTTATTTTAATGAACTTTTGGAAAAAAACAAATACATATTTTATTTTTTACATAATCTCCTCGCTTTTCAATACACTTTGTCCATCTGTCAACAAGCTTCCATATTCCCCCGTTAAAAATGTTTAAGCTTGGGCCTCCGGGTGGCGCAGTGGTGAAGTGCTCGTCCTATCATACGGAGATCGCGAGTTCGATCACAGAGGGATGAGAGGTACTTAGTGCTCCCGTATTAATCCCACATTAATCACGGCTTTACAGCCAATCAGGGTTCCACACTACCAGACTGAGTGGTAGTAGTAGCTTAATGTGGGAGCGCCCTAGTGACGGGGAGGAATTAGATACTACTAAAATTAGGGAGAAAATCAGGGGAAAAAAAGAAAAAATGGTTGAGCTGCAAGCCACAAATGCACCGCTGTCTTCACTTCTTCATCAGAAGTGAATCTTCATCCAATAGGTGAAAGTCCAGTGGAGCAAGATCAGGACTATAGGGGACTACGAGGATGTTTTAACACCTCACGGAATGAGTGTAGCAGTCCTCTTCGGATTAAATACGGTTATAAATCCAAGTCTCATCCTCAGTAATGATTTGTCAGTAAAGAAACTTTCTCCTTCCTTAAAGTATCCGTCTAAATTTCATCTGCAGATATCCAATCGCTTCTGTTAATGCTCTTTTGTGAGTTTTTTCGACACCAGATACTGTAAACCCTCAGACCACAAACAAACTAATCACTACACGCTGCTCTTCTTTTGTGCAAATTACAAGAGGGGCGTCCATTTCTACTCGCACTGCAGTTATAAATTAACTGATGTAACACGTTCACACCTGCGTGGCAGTGACTGGGGAGACAGCAGCCTTGAAAACAAAGCACTGATAAGACACACAGAAGCGTTAATATACAGTAACTGGAGTGCGAATCATTTTTGACTCACCCTCATGTATGGATAAAGTTTTGGGAATGCCTGACTATCACATCCATATTTGTTTGTCAAACATCCCATTCCAGATTTCCTCTTATAATAAGCCTCCACTCTTCTGTTAAGGCTTTCCGTGAGATTTAGTGAGATCAGGTACTAATGCTGGGGTTCAGTCAGGCGTTTTTATCCGGTGTACAGTGGTGTTAAGATCAGTCAAGCCTCTGTGCTGGCAACTTCAGTTCTTCCACACTAACCTTATCACACATCTTCATGGAGCTCTGTTTGTGCACAAGGACATTTTTGTACCACTTAGTTCTAGTGAAGGGAATTTGTAATGCCACAGTGTACAAAGACTAGGGAAGACCCTCATAAGTGGTGGGGTGAACACAAATGTTTGGCTATACAGTATAATCCCATTATAACAAACTCAGTTATAAAGAAATGTTTCTGTTATAGCAGCATGTCTGCACTGATCCGACAGACTGATTAACAGACGACCACATAGTTTATAAATAACTACGATGTAAAACACCAGCAGGGATGCTACTGTGTTGCCAATGACGTTGAAGCTCTGCTTGGGTTCAGAATCTCTTCAGGATCCATTGATAGCTTGCCAAACTCCATCAACTACTCTTGGAAGTCGCATATGCTCCCTGTTAACTACTCTTGAGCAAACGGAACAACAACAGCTCATACATTGTTTTGTGGAAAATCTTGTAGAAGTCCACTAGTCGCTAACTCCTGATAGTCAGATAACTTGAGATACTTGTATAGGCTGACATTGACTATTCATACCTGCCATAATGCAATATCATTTTAAGAAGCACTCTAGGCATTTCCTTATATATGGCATGACAAACTCTGGTTTTAGCAGACTTCGGATATAACGGACTCCCCCAGAAGCGCGTGATGTCCGTTATATCGGGATTGTACTGTATAATGTATTTCTTTGAGCCTGGAGTCTATTCCAGGAGGCTTTGGGCGCGAGACAAGGTACACTCTGGAAAGGGTGCCAATCTATCACAGACAATTTGGGAGGAAATCCACCAAGTACAGGAGGAAAATGCAACCTTCCATGCACGCAGACCCGAGGCAGGGATCGAACCTTTGAGTGCTAATCACAATGCCACCATGCCGCCCAAGCAGCAGAATCAAAATAGGATGGCACAAATAGTTAGATTTTAGCAAGAGGCATATACTATAGCTATAATACTGTAGGTTACTCAAAAACCCAATTAGATTGAGAGAACAATAATGCACTGTGAAGTCTCATTAAAACTTCTACAAAGTCCACTGTCTGTTTATGCTGTCCATTTGGAAATGATGAACTCTATAAGCAATTTCAACTGGGAACACGGCAAAGGTGACCATTTCTAAAATGAAACAAGGAAAAAGCCATTTTAATTCAGGGCCTCATAAATGGTCCTTTTTGAAGAGAACGACTGATGCTCGACACACTTTGTTCTCAAGGTTCCTTTGAGCACAGTTTTAGTGCTGAATGTTTACCTACTGTATGAAAGTGTCAAAGTAAGAAACATGAAACATCTGAAAAATAGTGCCCCGGCAAATGAGCTCTAAATGTCAGGTATAACCCCTGGATGCCACTCTGTGCCTGTGGACTACTCCACGTTTAGTTTTTTCTGGGACTTTAAGTTGGCATGGGTGTTTGTTGGTTGATGCTTCACAGTCTAATCTTGTCTCACAGGTGTGTTCAGTTGGGTTGAGTAGTATTATTATTATATGCATCTGTTTGGTTTCATAATTATTTTCTGTTTTGATTACTCTATATGGATTACCACTGTTCCTGATCTGTTTTTACAGTGAGTCCCCAACATATGAACAAGTTCAGTACTGAGAGCTCGTTTGTAAGTCTAATTAGTTCATAAGTCCAAAAAACTTGTCTAGGTACTAGGATACTAACATAATTGGCTATAAACAGTTTATTACAATACAGTGCTGTTCAGAATCGTGCCGATGGTTGAATGATTCATGTTAAAAGAACTATTCTCTCAATTATTTTCACTTTTGTCTCTATTGTTATTGCTTGGCGCTTAGGTTTTTTACTTTGAAACCTAATGATGGCAAATCTAAAACCGAAAGAACACATTTCTTACTGAAAGTATGTCTATATTTAGAAAAATGTTGCTTCAATCATATTTTCCGAGGCACGGAGGTAATAAGGAGGTAATCCAGGAAGGACGTGATAATGGATTGGAAACAGCATGTTCTTGTTTCATGCTGCCTTCCAGGGACAATCATTCTTTATTAGAAACAGGCCTTGGATGCTTGGATTCATGACGAGTTAGATGAAACAAACATTAATTTCAGATGACATGCTGAAAATGTATTATTACTAACAGTTTCATACTAACATTTGCATAATCTGACTAGTGAGAAAAAACAAACAAACCGGTTCCACCTGCAGCCATAGTGCTGAAATGACATCGCTCTGGTTTTGTAACTGTAGTATTTTCCATGTAGTTTTATGTTCCACAGTCTGGATGGTGATTTTGTTGCTCAAACCACAAAAGCAAAAGAGAATTCACTCAGATGCAGAAAAAAAGAGTATTGTGACCCACTTTATTAGGTGATGTCTGGCATTTTATATTTTATAAAAAAAATATATAAAACCTAATTCCCTCAAATGTTGGAATAGTGACTCTGGCACAATGCAAACCGTTGATAGACGTAATGGTGTTTGAGAAAATATTAAAGATCATGTGAGTGGAGATGTGTACTCAAAAGTCACAGATTTTTTAGCAAAGCATGACTTTAAGCAATTTCTCTTCTAATCAAAAAATGAGCATAATGATGCATTGTTTTGTAATGTATTAAAGGAAAACTTATTTTTAGACTTTCTTTTTGCAGCCTTAAGGACAGGCAGCACTGTGGCTTAGCTCTTAGCACTGTTGCCTTGCACCTCCGTGGTCTGGGTTTGATTCCCACCTGGGGTCTATTTGTATGGAGTTTGCATGTCCAGGGTGTACTCCACCTCATGCCCTAAGTCTCCTGGGATAGGCTCCAGACCCCTGCCACCCTGTATACAGGATAAAGTGCTATATATGATGAGTGAGTGAGCTTTAAGGACTACAATCAGGATTTGCTAAATGGATTAATGTTAAACCTTATTATTATTAGATACTGTAGTGTGTTTAACATGTCTCTGCTGCTTGATGTTTTAATCGTCTTGGAATTTCAATGTCCCACCAAAACCACAAACTCAGTTATTGTTGCCCTGGAGTACTGTGTTGCAATAAGTATCCGTAAAAATATATATTTTTATTACATTTGAACAGTTTGACTGATTTATCTTTTATTCCCTGGAGCACAAGGTTGTCTATAGCAATGCAATTACACTTACAGTAATTAAAAAAAAACATAAACAGAGAAGTAAAACTAATGCAATCAGGAGGAACTCATAAGATATTACGTGAGATATGTACACTGTGTGTGAGAAGTACTGTATCTGCGTTTGCTTACTCTTGTTACATTCACTCCATCCAAGGGACCAAGGATGAATATGACGTCAGATAACACCTGAGAAATGTCACAAAAACTTAACATCATGTATCAAAGTGGAACATATAGAGGAGGAGACTGATGTTGTAAACTATAGATTTTACTTATAATGTTTGTCATGAGCTTTAACGATCAATGGTTTTGTGTGCAACAATTTTTTATTTTTTTTAAAGTTGCTACCAGTGACTCACCACACCGACACAATCAAAGCATGAGTTTTATTTATTTATTTATTTCTTTATTTATTCATTCATTTTGTTTATTTATTTTCAAATGAAAACCCAACAAGCTTTTTATTGATATTAAATTGCATACTGAAAATACCACAAAGAAATTGCAGGCTGATTTATTGTGACACAGCTCTGGGAGTTGGAGTTATAGTGTTTTGCAAAAAAAAGAAAATTCACATTGATATATAAGGGAAAAAAAATTGAAATAATAATCCAGCATTTGTGTTTTTTGCACTTAATGCTTCATTTGAAAGAAAAAAAAGCTTGTTCTTCTTCAAATTGCAGAAATGGAGATATCTCATTTTACTGTCAAACTGTTCATTTGTGTATTTTGTGGTCTTTGGCAGTTGTATGCCATTCATCAAAAGATTTTTTTTTTTTTTAATTCCTCGCACCTTCATCTGCGCCTCAGATCTGTGTAAGTGGAGTTTGCATGTTCTCCCCTGTGCTTTGTGGGTTTCCTCCGGGTACTCTGGTTCCCTCCCACAGTGCCAAAAGGTACAAGATAGTCTAATTGCCATTCCTAAATCGGCCGTAGTGTGGGAATGAGTTTGAAGTTAAATTGCCCCACCTCGTGCCTGAAGTCTCCTGGGATAGGCTCCAGGCCTCCCATGAATAAATGAATGAACCAGTCTAGTATTCTCCTCTCTCTAATCAACATGGTGTTTCAGCTTGCAGACCTTGCACTCAGATGATGGTTTTTATTTTCAACATACATAAGCTGTTGTGTTTGGAAAATCCAAATCAGCAGTTCCTGAAATACTCAAACAAGCAAAAACAAAAATGTTAAAGTCACAAAATTCATAATTTCCATCGACTTGATGTTTGATTTGAACAACATCAAATGAAATTCTTGACCTGTATGTGTGTGTGTGTATAGTGTATATAGTATATAGTATATAGTGTATATATATATACTGTATATGTGTGTGTGTGTGTGTGTGTGCTTACAGTATACGGAAGCCATGCCAGTGTGTGTTAATGGGGAGGCTTCAGATATCAAACTGTTCATTTGGGTGGAACAAAAGTTATCATTACTTTTGTAACATGTCAATTTGAGCACTAACCAGAATATGGGAATGACATTGCAAATATATAGAACTTGCAAAATGAGCATATTTATTTATTTTCTGGCTTATAAACAACCTAAAAACAAGCATAAAATATGTGACCATGTGTAACTGTTATATGTATTTATTATATTTATATTTATTTATTTTAAAATTTTTAGTCATGTTTGGGTAATTGGTTAAAATTAAATCAAATTCAGTTTCCCTATTTTGTGCTGAAAAAAGGATACGTCATTCTGTATTACACAATTCTGAGCCCTATATATGTTTATTTAAAAAAAATAAAAATATAAACAAATAATGGCTAAAATGCTGTGAGCTTTACAGAATATATACTGCTACTAGTTAATAAATCATCTTTTATTCTATTCATCATGTTAAGAGGCGTATAGATGATCTGTCCCGCTGTTCCTGTACTGTTCCTGTGCTGTCGTCTTGTTGGTGTTCTTTATATTTTGTAAAGAAATCTTCACATCCACTGCTAAGCACTGACCTCAACAAACTTTCTGTTATCCATTACAATAAAGGAAACGGGGCAACATATTCTTTCCTCCTCCATGTGACATGCTCTCTATTCACTCTGATATCTTGATGTTTCAAGGTGCCTGTGAAGACCTCTTAGTGTGTTAGGATCTTCTAAGAGTACCAAGATGCTCACTGCAGTCCCTGAGCGATGTCACAGAAACAAATCATGCACCCGCTTACTTTATAGTAAAGAATTTTTAGCATAAGATTTAGTGTTAAAATGTTTTCTTAAATGAATGCAACACACAAAAACGAAAAAAATATAGAATTATACAGCAACATTCTCCATCATTAAGAGCTACAATTTACCTTTCATCTTATACAGCAGTGATGAGGATGAGGCTGAAGTAAATACAAAGTGAGTAGAGATGTTTACACAACCTTTAAATTGGCATCAAGCATTGGATTAACTTTAATTAATGAATGTAAGCTATCAGTAATTTGCTAATTCACAAGTTTTCTGCCAAGAAAATAAGATGTTGCAGGGAAAACAGAAAGACAGCATGGATGAATAAAGATAAAGTTTCTGGTGCGTGTATTGTAATGGGTCCTGCTTATTTACTGTATATGCTAAGCCATGTCTTAGAAATAAGTTTTATGTAATCAGTATTAATTTTTTTTATGAAAAATAAAACCATAAATAGAAGCATAATAAACCAAGAATATGGTGAATATTAAAAACGGAAAAACATCCATCCATCCATCCATTTTCTTCCGCTTATCCAAGGTCGGGTCGCGGGGGCAGCAGCTTCAGCAGGGATGCCCAGACTTCCCTCTCCCTGGCCACTTCTTCCAGCTCTTCCGGGGGAATCCCAAGGTGTTCCCAGGCCAGCCGAGAGACATAGTCCCTCCAGCGTGTCCTGGGTCTTCCCTGGGGTCTCTTTCTGGTGGGGCGTGTCCGGAACACCTCACAAACAACTCATTAAAACTCTCTCTCTCTCTTTATGCCTATGAAAAAATATTCCTGATGGATCACAGATGAAATTGTTGAACTTTGATACAAATATTAATTTTCACAAAGTCCGCAGCTTCAGTGTTTTTAGATCTTTTTGTCAGATGTTGCTATGGAATAATGAAGTACTGTATAATTACAAGCATTTCAGAAGTGTCAGAGGCTTTTATTGACAATTACACTGAGTTTATGCAAAAAGTCAATATTTGCAGTGTTAACCCTCTTTTTCAAGACCTCTGCAATTCACCCTGACGTGCTGTCAATCAACTTCTGGGCCAAATCCTGACTGATGGCAGCACATTCTTACATAATCAATGCTTGGAGTTTGTCAGAATTTGTGGGGTTTTGTTTGTCCTCCTGACTCTTGAGGATTGATGTTTTTTTTCCTTTTGTCTCATGGTGAGGTGCTCCATCATGCTGGAAAAGGCATTGTTCATCACCAAACTGTTCTTGGATGGTTGGGAGAAGTGGCTCTTGGAGGATGTTTTTGTACCATTCTTTATTCATGGCTGTGAGTGAGTCCACTATCTTGGCTGAGAAGCAACCACACACATGAATGATCTCAGGGCGCATTACTGTTGGCATGACACAGGACTGATGGTAGCGCTCACCTTCATACATCTTCAAAAAGGGAAGCCAAGAAGCTACTGCTCTCCAGATCAGGAGCTGATATTCTGCAAAAGGCACAGGGATTGGACTGCTGAGGACTGGGGTACAGCGATTTTCTATGAAGAATCCCCTTCCAGATTGTTTGGGACTTATGAAATGCTTGTAATTACTGTAGATTTAAGTACATCTGACAAAAAAGTACCTGATCTGGGTACGACAAGATGGCGCCGGTGAGGTCGGCTGCCGTCACGACTGCTCCGACCTACTTTTCTTTGTTTTTGTATTTTAAAGT
>JAQQZS010000035.1:4738707-4760029 GCA_030068045.1 Platyallabes tihoni
GCTCCCTGAAGTGTAAAGCAAACAATCACCTCACAGTCAACAAACCTGAGTGATCAATGAGAGTGAGGAAGACAGCAGCTAAACATAAAAATAAAAAATAACTATATAACTAAATAATATAAAATAAACAAATTATAGCAAAATCAGTCAAACTTGTACCTGAAAATATAAAATTGTTGCTGTTAATCCATGGCTGAAGTGGAATACAGTGTGCTGCAGGAACTAAAACAGTGTGGACTACGTGTGACGTACACTCTTACACAGAGACTAATTTGATTTGAACAGTCACTTTGTGGCACCAGTGTGCATAATAACCTGGCTTATGTGCTACCTAGCTGTTTGTAATGTCTGCATTAAAGTTCCACAACTATGTGTTTTAGTGAATCCGGAGATTAAAAAAAAAAAACAAAAAAAAACATTTTTTAGGTTTTTTCTTTTACACACCATTCTGTGGTTCAGTTAACAACCATGTACAAGCTACCAATAAACACACTGACAAAACTCATGCCGTTGATTCGGTGGCTTCGCTGAAATCATCGCCTCTCAGTAAGAGACGTGGAAGCTCCTTATGGCTTAATGATGGATGGAGGAGGATATCGGACATCAAAATGAGTCTGGGTCAGCTCCGTGGATCTGGCATGGCTCGCTGATCCAATCTGATCTGATCTGAAACTAGCTGAGTGGGTTCGAAAAAAGACGTATAACTACTGCTAATCAACTTAAGTGGTAATTACAAAAACAAAATGTAAAGTCAGTCTTGTGCATTTGATTATAGGACTTTTATGTATTTATTTTAGACTGTTTGCTTTTGTATGCCACGATACAATGGCAGCTACTGAACGCAACAGAGCACTACTTGACATCAAAATCATGGTAGGTTGTTTGAACCAACGATCATCAGCACATGCCTAGTTATCAGCTTTGCCCTGTATTATGCAGTCTGTAGGTTGTTTTTGTTTTTTTAATTTCTTGTAAAATGTTTGCATTGAACTGAAGCCGTTTGTGATGCTAATGCACTTTCTTTTGCAGGCTTTGAAATAACTATTGAGCATCCTCATACTGATGTTGTGAAATGTTCCCAACTAGTGCGAGGTAGAGACTTTGTTCCTTAACCCCTTTTTTTTAAGTCTCTACACCTTCCCCATAAACGTAAACATTCTAGCTCTAAACATACTCAGTGTTTGTGTAACAAGCCATTTTGACTTTTTTGAGATATTTCTAAGCATAAAGTACAGTACAAGAAGAGGTAACCACCCCTCCCCTCCCCCTGTGTATTAAAGAGAACGTACAGCTCTTGTTAAACTCGCAGCTCCGACGTCTCAAGTGTCTAATACGCTGTCTCTCTCTTCTTCTTTCCCCCTCCACAGCAAGCAAGGATCTGGCACAGACTTCCTATTTCATGGCTACCAACAGGTTGTTATCCTGAACCTCATTTGTTGCACTGTGACTGCACACTATAGCTTCCTTTACTGCAGGTTCCCCTCAAAGTGTCCAACACCCTCAAATGCGCCGGCGGCTCCTGGGACGCCTCTTCCCTCTCGTTAAGCAGAGGGAAGGTTCCGGGCGGTACCGGCCCCGGTCGCAGTGCGGTGTATTGTACGAGGGATCACTGTTGGCACAGAGGGGTCAAATGCACAATGCGAAGTGTAGTGGTGCTCTTGAACCTCACGTTTGCTTGGTTACAGAAGTGCATTTGTCTAAAAAAAAAAAAAAAAAAGACACTTTGGTAGCCTGAATAGCAGCTAAAGATTACACAGATGTAAACATTACATAGAAGGCCTGAAGGTAAGTCCCCAGACCCCTTTAATTTTTTTTACCTTTTTTTTATTTTTTACTTTTTTTTTTTCGTCAGCAGCTTGATAATTTGCCTGATATGTTTGTTTGTTGGCCTTTTTTATGTTTTATACATGCAGTGTGTATTCATGTTTTATCCTTTAAATTAATTTTTTTGCTTAATTTAGAAAACCCTTTAAGGACCTGGTTAAGGAATCGAAGACAAATATGGTTAGGAATACAAAAATAAAATAAAACATTTAAATTTTACAATTATACATGATCGATCGGGTTCGACCAAACCTGCCTGATTCACGTCGTACCACAGGTTTAAAAAGGTGTCCAGCTTAAGTGAAAAGGTCCTCAACGGGTTCGTCAGCTTCTTGTGTCGGATGTTTGTGCTTAATTCACCAATCACGGATTGCTTTTTCTGTATAATTGATACAAAGCTATTAATAATTATTAATCTGTTTGTTTGGATTATTCAGGGTTATTTGTATCTGTTTAAAATCGCACAATGTTTGGAACCCGGGACGAGGTCTCAGTACTTAATTTTTAAGTCAGTTTTTTTACTTTACTCCTTGGTCAGCCAAAAATTAATTAATATATCAGAAATGGGTTAAAGGTGAGGTTTTGATTGATGCATGTGCTGTATGGATTTTTCTTGTAAGAGGTAATCATTTACATTACATATGAGATTACAATATAAAGTTTTTATAATATTGCAATTTGCCATTACCGTTGCTAAGGGAAAGACTTCATAAATGTACAAGTACCATATTGGACATGTTTGTTTAAAGGCGACCAGTTATGCAAAATTCACTTTTTAGTAATTTTTAAGCCTGTAGATGCAGTTCCAGTCTGCATGAACATGAATATATGAGAGTAAAACGTTCCAAGCTTAAACAAGCAAATTGGCTTTTCCTCATAATTTGACCTCTTAAATACCACAGTACACTCCCTTACACTCAGTGTTCAACTCTGAGCCCCGTTCTGCAGTTTTCTGGGCACCATTTAAGAACTACAATATATAAGGCAAGGCTAGCAGCTATCAGATAACTGCTGAAGGCTAACCTATCCTTCTTTACCTCTTAAGAAGGGATAGTTTACCCTTTTGCCATTAGCCAGACAAGTTATGTTTAACTTTTATATCGATAATTATTGAGGATGTTTTTCCTGCCTAACTTACTTTGTCAGAAGGGCAGGTGGGGCAAAAGTCTGAAAATGGCTGGGAAACACTTGATAAGGTCCCAAAATATGGATGTTCAGGGGCAGCTCATTTACAGCTACGGACACTGAAACAGTGCGTTTAGAAAAGGAGTGAAGCAGAAAGAAAATCAAGCAGAATGCAGAAGTTGTTAACAGATGCATTTTGGAGACCTTTAAGACTTCTGTTAAAAATGTCTTATTGAAAGAAAATGTGAGCTTTAATGAGCCAAATATTTGACCAATTTGCATGATGGAGCTATAGGGGGAGTGCAGACATTCATGCTGATGAGCTTCTATCTATTACTTATTGTACACTTTTCTGCCCACAAGCTTGAGAGTTTTAGGGGTTGCAATCCAGTTAGCGAATTATATTTCAGCCCATGGAAACCTGAGGATCATTAGAGGGTGTATTAATCAGAATACTGGAGTTTTCAAAACCATAAAATAATACACATTACAAAAACAGGTATTTTAAGACAAAAATAGCAGCTTTTCTGAAACAGTTATGGCAAGAACAGTATTGTCAAGTCCATTTGCAAAACCCATCAAGCACCATGATGAAACTGTCTCTCATAAACACCTTCCCAGGAAAGCGAGACCAAAACTTACAAGACTTTAACGACATTTAGAGTTCCCAGCCTCAGAAATCACCAATTAACAAACAGCACCTCAGATTAGAGAGGATAAGTAGCAGACATCTAGACATCTGTTCCAAAGAAATTATTGCATATTTTGGACGCCTTCAGTATAGAACTACAGAGTAGAAAGAGAAGTTTTAAATCAGAAAAGATCATGGAGATAAAAGGTATGTCCACACTTTTGAGAAGGGATAGTTATGACTGGTAGTATATAGTTGTAAGTCTTTAGTCACTGAATTGAAAGCTTTGTCATCACTTAAATTGACTGTTAAAGTTTGATAAAAAAAAAAAAAAAGAAACCACGTATTGTTTTTAATGCCTCACTCCTCACATTGTTGCGATGTCATATTAAATAGGGATACAGATGTATCCGATCCATACAGCTATGATTGTTTTTGTAAATCTGTGTCTCTAGTCCCGGCCTGTTAGGGTGTTTTGAGCGAGCTACTAGTCCCATTTCCAAACATTGATCTCATTTATAAGCACAAGGGTTACCATCCAACTTTTACCATTACTCAGACCTAGAATTGCAGTTTCCGCAGAGCCGCCCTACATTAAAATCTACAGAGCAGCGGCACGGTGGCGCAGTGGTTAGCACAGTCACCCTGCACCACCAGGGTCGAGGATTCGATTCCCGCATTGGGTCTGTGTGCATGGAGTTCGCATGTTCTCCCCATGATTGGTGGGTTTCCTCCGGGTTCTCCGGTTTCCTCCTACAGTCCAAAGACATGCACGTTGGGCTAGTTGATGTTCTCAAATTGCCCGTAGGGTGTTTGTGCGCACACGCCCTGCGATAGATTACCACTCCATCCTGCTTTATGCCCCCAAGTCTCCTGGGATTGGCTCCAGGCCTCCCCCGACCATGTACACAGGATAAAAACGGTATGTTCGAGTGAGTGACTGTGGAACATGAAGTCAATCTTTGTTCCTTCCTCCTTTTTTTTTGGTTGTTGTCCAGCTGAATGGATGTTTCCTCAGACAGGTAGTCCCCGACTTACAAACTAGTTTGTTCCGGGAGGGAGCATGTCCGACAAATTTGTTCTCGGGTCCGACAAAGCGAGTCTTGTACACCTTTGCCACGAATATACAATGTAATGCATACCAATCCACTTGACTAAATCTTTGTCCGCTTTACCAACACTGCAAAACCCATGTGGCCAAAAACCATACCCACTTGCCTAAGGAAGTGAATCTTGCACATGAAATAAAAGTGTTTGGACCAGTGCATGCGCCGTTAAATTGCGAGGGGAATCTCGGACACCATTTTGTCTCAGAGCTGTTTTCCACTGTATTGGACTGTGAACTTCAGGACACCCATTTTCTATCCCCGTGCTCCTGGACTGGTTCATTGAAACCAGTGAGGTCGACTTATTCACCAATCCCCAATTAATTGTAAATGTTGGTTATGGTGCACTGCATTGTACAATACACGTGAGCTACTTCCTTGGTTGAACCGGAAGTAGAACTGCGGCCGGTTTCGTAATGTTTGCTCATCACCACCTCCTGTTCGTAAGTCCGGGACTACCTGTTCACACACAGACATGTATTGAACAATACTTTCAGTCTGTCTCAGCTTTATGGTAAATATATGGATGGTAACTAAAACATGCTTATCACCACCTCCTCTTCTAACACATAAACATCTTTGCCTCTTTTTAGGACAATAAATGCATGGCTTTTGGAAAGAAATGAATGTCTAGTATTTTTAATGCTGTTACGTATGCACTTGGTTTTTATGTTGCAGAGCCATTGTTTCTTGTACAGCCTTGAAACTGAGTAAAAGCCCAGTAATAGGGTTTGTGTATCAGATAGGGCTGGGTGATGCTTGACATGCCTGACATATTGTTCTTTTTGGCAACGGATAAAAAGATGAACAGAGAGGCATCATTTATGAAATTATGAATTTGACTGCTATTATCCAAATAATTATTTCATACTTATTATTTATTTTTATTTTTTTTTTCATTCTGTGCATTAAAAAAAAAAAAAAACCCAGGCATAATAATTTGGGTTGTCTTGTGTTAGCATTATTTTAGGATATCACCCAGCCCTTATGTCAGATAATCTCAGAATGCAGGGTTCAAAAATCCATGAGATAACTCAGTCCTTATTTCTTCCTGATCTATTCTTAAGTTTGATTTGGACAAAGCACCAGTCCATTTCTTAGTAACTATGAGGTGCATTTTTTTTTTCCATCTGAAGTTTACAGCTGTGTAAATGTATGAAAAAGCCCCTCTGTGTCTCCTGTTCCTAATGAAGGTCTGCTCTCTGTTTTGCTTGCCTCCTCTTCTCCACACAGCCTCCACCTCACCACGTTCTGCCTGCAGTACAGGCCCACTGTTATCGCTTGCGTGTGTATTCATCTAGCCTGCAAGTGGTCTAACTGGGAGATCCCCGTCTCTACTGACGGCAAACACTGGTGGGAGTATGTGGACGGTTCAGTCACGCTCGAGCTGCTAGACGGTGAGTGGACCAGTTCGACTGCTGATCATGTCATGCGAGACGTGTGCATAGAGGTGAACATGTGATTACTCTCGTGTTGCAGAACTGACACACGAGTTTCTTCAGATTTTGGAGAAGACTCCCAGTAAGTTAAAGAGGATTCGAAACTGGAGGGTAATTAATTCTGCGTGTATGCTATTCTTTTTTTTTTTTTTTTTTTTTTAAGTACGACTTGAAAGTACAACTGTGGCTTTTCCCTCAGGCAACACAAGCTGCCAAGAAACCTAAAACAGACGGATCGTCCTTGGAAAGCGGCTCTTTTCCTGGCCCGTCGTTAACCCAGGACCAGTCGATGGTGGACGGCCTTTCTGCAAACGCAGCCTTTTCCAAACCTTCCACGTCGTTTTCCATTTCGCTGCCAGGCAGCGCCCTTCCACTGGACCATATCGCCAGCGCTGTGCAAGGTGCCTCGTACACTTTCACAGCCCCCGGCGACTGGCCTCAAGACCAATCCCGCTCGGACTCGTACCTTCTCAAACAGCTTCCCCTGCACCCACACCGGCCCGACAGAAGCGCAGAGTTTACCGCCGTCAAACATGAACACAAGTCCAGCAAACACCAATCTTCCTTGTTCCCCCCTCCGCCCGCAGCTCAGCCGCAAAAAATGTCACTGGAGAAGTACAAGGAGAAGCACGCAGCCGAACTAGCGGCACAAAAACGCAGGCAAGAGCAGCAAAGCGCAGAATCCGAGGCCAGAGATTCATACGGGAGCTCCAGCCAGGTCGAGCACCGGAAGCCACAACTGCATTACGGTCACGGGCAGCACGGCTCAGGCGGCACCTCTACCAGCTCTCCGCTGAAGGTGAAACTGCCTTTAACAGGCCAGGAAAAAGTCCAAGCTGAGAAATGCGACAAGGGGAGCTCGCTCAAGCTCCGGCTTCCAGTCCAGGCCGAGAAAAGCGGAGCAAGTAAAGAGGAGCTTAAGATGAAGATCAAGGTTTCCTCAGAGCGCCACAGCTCTTCAGATGAAGGAGCAAGCAAAAGCAAGCATTCCAGTCCGCTAGTGAGCAAAGAAAAGCATCGGCACCACCATAAACACGGCCACTCGAACCCACCACACTCGCACAGCAGCAGCGGCGGCTCCGCCCTCAGAAGCCCTGTGAACCTCGGTGGTGATGGGGTCGGCGCCTCACAGGGCCCAAACTCTTTCCGTAAGAGGACGCACGCCGAAGGCAGCCATAACCACCACTCGAAAAAGAGCAAAAGCACCAAGCCGGCCGCTGGTAGACTCTCTCTTGTTGATTTGTAGGACAGTGTGTGTCATCCCGCAGCTGTGATCTTAACCCCTTTTACTCTTCCCCTATCACACAGGAGGTGGTCTCCGGCCGTCTCAACACGCCGGTGAAAGCGGACAAGGAGACAGCGGAGAGCCGTGGTCCTGAGGACACTTCTACTACGAGGACTCGTTCAACATGCTTGAATCGCTGTTAAGTGCCCATGGAATAAGGAACTCGTGATCTTGTTGAGAAGGAAATCAAGGTTCATCCTTGAGAGAAAATAAAATATAATGTGAGAGCAAAAGTTAAAAATATATATATATATCTATACTTCCTGATCATCTTTGCAGTTCGGTTGCGTGCTGCTTTTTCTCCATATGTGTAATTGCTGCTTTGTGTTCCATATTTTCAAGTGTGTGTGTATGTGCGCGTGTGTTATTGGGCCATTTTGGTGCAAATAAGTTTCTCCACAGGATAAAAGAAAGAATGCAGTAAGTCAAGAAGCGTGCAATTTTTTATTTATTGATTATTTTTGTTTTTTTTTCCTCCCCACTTTATAATCGAAACGGTGTGTGTGGTTGTTGGAGAGGTGTTTAAAGCGAGTGCTTTTTAAGTTGCGTAGTTGTAAACACGCCACTTTTTTTTTTCCCCGTCTCTTTCCCTTTTTGCGGCCTCGTACGGATGGTGTGCATGTTTCAGCCGTCAAAGGGAAGAAGTAGACCGCTGTTTATAGAGTGGAGATAAATATACATACATTTTTGTATGTTTAAAAGAAAAAAAAAGCTATAATATAAATACTCAGGTTTGGTGCTGCTTGTATTGCTATGTAGTGGAGACGTTCAGGAGTTGCTATAAGAATTAAGGCTGATTCTTAGTGTAGCATTTGAGTGACACGAGAGCCTGTTCTGTGCATGGCTGTCAGAAGAGAGCACAGTGCAGACTCGGTGCAGTTTGTAAGTAATACTAATTATTTTTCGTGACCTCCAACATGAACTTAAGCTCGATGCCAAAGGCTGTTTCAAAAAAAAAAAAAAAATGAGAGAGAGAAGAGAGAGAAATCAATGTCTAATAAGGACAAGTATAGTACTATGAAGTTTACATAACCTTTTGCTGTGAAGTACATTTAAAATCATCTCGGCTTGACTCTAGCCTACGTGTACAAAGCTGTAAATCAATAACAGGTTTATTTGAATAAGTCATGTTGGATAACAAGTGACCAGGCCTGTTCCATCAGTGTTCACTTTCCTCCATGGATATGTTATGTTTTTGTTTTGTTTTTTTTGTACATGCATTCAGATTGTTCTAAGTGCAGCAAGAAATTCGTGAGTGCAAAACTTTGCGTCTAGATTATTTTGTTCCCTTCCTTAATTTCATTTAGGTCCTAACAATAAATCATATGGTTTCCATCATGATTAACCTAAGCCTTTGTCTTTGTTTTCAGTGGTCATGTGTGTGTTTACGAGTTGACTCAGTAATTGGTGAAAAAAACAAAAAGGTAGTAATCACAATTTTTATTTCGGTCATTTTGTGAAAAAGCAATATTGTATGATACAAATCAGGCACGTCTGTACTATCCATTTAACATTTTAGTATACAAATAATTCACATTAATTTATTAGGTAAAAGGGACTTACGCAGACTTCAGTGTTTAGTCATTAGATTTTCGCATGGGTCTCCAGTCTGCGTGAAGGAAAAAAAATGTATTCTTTCTCCACTTTCCTGTTTTCTGAGGCTTAAACAAGCAAATCAGATTTTCTCATCATCTCATATACAAAAAGACTTTCGCCTTACTCCGGTTCTGTCTGATTCTAGGCTTCAGCTCTTTAAAAACACCTAACCCAGCCATCATAGCTGTGTTTTAACATTATCACAAAATATTGAAGATGTATTTGTGAATAAATAGTTTCATATGTAGTCCTGTGCAGAAATCTTGGGCATCATCATATCTTTAGTGCAAATGTTATATATGTTTATCATGTCTGCATTATGTACAAAATCATTAATTATTTCCAAACACCTTAAAAATTAATAACTAAACATTACATAATGATATTTGCAAGGCTGTATAGAAAGCAACATATTTCATGATGGAACAGAAATGGACAGTTTTTTTCAGAAAAAAATACTATGGGCTCTTGGGTTTTGCATAAAAATAAAAGGGAGCAAGTATGACAAAATTACCAGAAGAACTCATTATCTCCAGCACGCTCAATAAAACCTAACCATGGATTTACAAAGAAAAGCAGTTTTCACACCAAATATCAACTGTGGTTGTTTTATTACTCTTTAGTACTCTTTATATACAGTATAGAAGTGTCTTTAACTGTCATAACAAGGCATTTTTCTTTTACATGCCAAAGACTTTTGCACAGAACTGTAAGTAGAACACCTGTTAGGTTTCACTGAGCAAGCTGGAGTTTGAGTTCTTCCCAGGAGCTTACATTAGGTTTTTTTTTTTTTTTTCTGTATGAAATCTGGTCCATCATGTAATCTCTTGCTTCCTTTAGAGCCATGGAAATATTTTTCTGTAATGTTATTTAATTTTTAAGTTATGTTTGTGAATCCTAAATGGTTTTGTACATAATGCAGAAACAATATAGCAACATATGTACAACATTTTTTGCTAGACAGAAATGTGGGTGGGAAAAGCTTGTTAAGGTCCCAAACATGGATGTTTCTGGTTCCTGCATTCTGATTGGCTAGAAAAATGCACTTCTTCAAAGGAGCCATCAGATGCAACTCATTTAAAGCATTATACAGCAGGAAAAGGAGTGAAACATTTCATAAACAGTGGACACATTTTGGATGAAGTCTTTTTTTTTCCTTCAAAATATCATGCAAGTTTTAAAAAGCAGGGGATAGGAAACTGGCCCACAAGCATTCCCATAAATGTCTCCCTTTACATTTGTAAAGTTCTTTTACCATCTTTTCAAGAAACACATTGGCACGGATTAAACTGAGTTTTTCTGATGAGCTTATTGGTGAGAATTTGAAGGTGTGCTACCCAAAGGCTGCAAGAGGTGAAAGACAAAAGGATGGTGTAATAGATCTGCTGCTGATGGCCTCTGTTTCTGGTCACTGCAAAGGAGAAAAAAGAAGTAAAAATATTCACACAAGGTGTTTAACGATTAATGAAATGTTTTGTATAAGTCATGTTTGTTAATTTTACAGTGCTTTTCTTTTTTGCATTCATAATTGAATACTGTTTATTGATCCTGAATAACATTACAGTGCTGTTCAGATGTTTCTTAAGTGCGTCATAGAATGTGGACAAAAGCTACAAGAAGATGAATCACTTACTTGATTAAACATGCTTGTACAAAGCCTTTAGCTTCTTCAGAAAAGTCATCAGGCAGTGAAGGCATTAAACCCTTTTGTGCTCCGATATAGAACAGCGCTGCCATCTTGCCCATATGCGCCAGTGGTGGCTTTCCCGTGGCCATTTCAAAGACTGTGCACCCAATGCTCCAGATGTCCGATTTCTTGCCATGACCAGTCTCATTAATCACTTCAGGAGCCATCCAGTACGGTGTCCCGTGCACAGACTTTAAGTAATCGCTACGGCTTCCGCTGTGCATCAAACAGTTAAGGCGTCGAGCACAGCCGAAATCGATCAGCTTGATGATGCCACTGGGCATCAGCATGATATTGTTTCCTTTCAAATCCCTGTGAATGACTTTGTTGTCATGAAGGTAAATCACGCCTTCTAAGATCTGACGCGTGTACAAGGCGAACACCTTCTCCGGTAACGGTCCGAAGCGATTGAGGACGCTGGAGATGGAGCCTCCTGGGATGTATTCCATCAAAATGCTGATTACATGTCCTGACAGAGCTGTGCCCAGGAATCCCACTATGTTGTGGTGACGAAGGTTCTTCAGAAGATCTACCTCCCTCTCCAGACAATCGTAGTCCTTCATCGCTGTCTCTGAATTGGAGACGTCTAACGTCACTTGCTTGACGGCAATCAACTGGCCTTGACTCGTGAGTCCGCAATACACCTGCAATAATCAGTGGATGATCATAGTTGAACTACGTCAATTTGATCAAATTTTCACAATCAAGATGATGAATTGTTAAAAGAAAAGAAAAATTAAGTTTGAGTATGTAGTTATTTACAGTTCCATAGGCACCTCTACCCAGAATTTCCCCTTTGGTCCATGTGATTGTCTCATCTACAGTGGACCTCTCAGCATGAAGCAGATTGTCCAAAGGAGTAACCTGTTAAAAATATAGAATGGTCAGTTCCCTTATTAGTAATATTAATCATATTGAGTTAATTTGCCCTGTTATATTTATTGCCATACCTCACAAAAGATTTCCTTGTGTTTTGATGAAGCATCGTTTGTCATTTCTGGATTCTCAGACTTCAGGGTCTCCACCTCTTTTTCTTCCAATGAAATCAATTCTTCGGCCAAATGTTTCAGCAAATCGTCCGTAATGGGCCCTTCACCCACTTCGTCTAAAAATCTCTGATATATAGGTGACTTTGTCCCATCAGTCGTCCACGTGTTGATCAAGGGTTGTGATGGGAGCTGATCTCCAATGGTGTCCTCTCTATTATTGTTACGATCCTGTAAGAATTTCTCACTAAGATGGCGTATTCTGTTTGACTGAATTGAGCTGGAGGAATCTTGCTGATTATTAAAGGCTATCCTTAACTCTGTATCTGAAGGAATTTCTCTGATGACTGACAGCACAGGACTGCATTCGGGCTGCAATCCTACGTCTGAACCATGCCTCTTATCTACCTCACTTGTAAGAATTTGATGCTTCCTATTCTGATTTCCCCCAGTGCCAGGTATTACACCTACATCATGTTTTAGGTCAATATCTTGTTCATGGTCTTCCAGTTCAGGTGGTTGGATTTGCTTCTTCTTGCGTTGTTTACCTTTAGAAGTCTTGCATTGTTTCCTTCTGTTACCTTCCATAGGTTTGTGAGCTATATGTTGTCCACTTGGCTGTCTTTTAAACTGAGGGGCACACTGCACTTGCTTGGGCCTGCCTACAGAAGTGCTTGCTCTAAGGTTTTCATATATTGGCGTGGCAAACATTTCGAAAATAGCTGGTCCTTCATCTGCCTGATGGATTTCCACAAACATGTCCCTGTAGCTAACATGGTCCAGCGATGATTTTGTTCGCTGCAGACCTAAAATCCCTGGCCTTTTACCTTGCCTCACTGTTTTCTTTGTGTCCCAGTTGAGAAGTTGCTTTTGACTTTGGAGCTTGTTTGATATTTTTTTTGTTCCATTCAACCTTCCTTGATGTAGAGACTCTGGAGTCCTTCTCCTCTGGTTCAAGGGTCCCTCCTTGAGTTTGGGAACATCTTTAACAGGTGCCATCTTTGTCCAATCCAATTTGTTGCTCATCTCCTCACTACTAACCTTAGCTATTACCTCTTTACCTCCTGTTATGTTCTTCTTAATTCCTTGATTCTTTTTGTTCCTTTTGGGCTTTCCAAAGCCCTGTTTTGAATTTATTTGGTCCAACATAATTGTTTGGATAGTGTGAGAAGATATGCATTTTATTTCCTCAGCGCTGGTCATCTTACTGGCATTACTGGTTTCCTCCGGAGTGGGATGTAATACAGTATTCACAGGGGAGGCATGTTCATTGTCAACAAAAGAGCTGGACTGTCCCTCTCCAGGTGCATGTCTGCCATCTGTGCCTGTGTCGTCAGGTCCATCAAACTTACTTAAAAGAGGCCGTATTAATTCTAAACTTTTGTTTATTTTTGGAACATCTGAATATATTGTGCTATTCTCCTCGCATACATCTTGAGTCACACTTCTGTGTTGTGTCCCCAAAGTCCTCTTAAAAAGGTTGGAAAATTCTGTTACAGACTGCTGCGTCATCTCTACCTCAAGTTTTTGACACCTCATAAATTTAGATTTCATAGCCTCTGTTTTATTGGACTTTATATGTTCGGTAGTCTCAGAATTCATTAGTTGTTGAGCAGATGAAAGACCAATGTGTGCTCTTTGTAAGGCTCCAAAGATCTGCCCTGTCTCCTGAGAGCTGTTCTCTTCCTCCTCATCCAGAGAGCTTTGGCTGCTGCAGCTGCTCTCCTCGCTGCCCCTTCCTGTGCCTCCTCTTAATGTTCTGGAGCTCAGCCGGGAGAACCTCTTTGCCGTTTCCTTGGAGCCAAGGGATAAGAGGCTGGTCGGCTTGGGTGGAAGTGGACGCCGGAAGTTTAAAAGCCCACACCCGTCCTGGTACTCTGGGTCAAGTGGAGCCAAATGTTTTGGAGTCCGTGAGCACAGAACAGGGAGTGGATCCTGAATGTTAAAATATCAAAGGAAAGTTTCAAGAAGCAAGTGATATCAAAAGAATTAAGTGCTAACACGTTGGAGGAATCTTACCCTTTGTCCATTAACATCACCGGTACTAAGCCCTGTAATTTGTTGAAAAGTTAGCTTCATTAATTTTCAATTTTCCTTCAATTAAAATGATCAAAGTAACATTTTTCCAGCACTTACTGTTATGTATATTAGTTTGTACTTGTAGTAGAAAGCTTGCATCAAGGGGGCCCAGACTTGGAGCAGATTGGCTAAGCTGAGAGCAATGTGGTGCTGGAGGAGTCTCGAGAATGGTTTTGGTCTTCTCTTTAAGCCTTGGAGGTATGGGTACTAAAGATGTTTTCACTGGAACATCAGAGGTAGGATACAGGAGGCCAAATCTGGTCCAACATTTGTTCCTCTCCTTCAAGCTTGGGAATGTTGTCCACCTAAGGAAAATGGTAGATTTTGTACAGTACTGTAAATTCAAAGGAAATGCAGAGTCACGCTATTTCTCCATGTCCTTGTTCTGGGATAATGGGGATGACCTGGAAACATGGTCTTGTGCTGACAGCTGGTTCAACCTGTAACAGTATACCTCTGTGCAGTCTTTGTGTAAAAGCGAGAGCAAGACATTTGAATGTTCAGATGCCAAGAAGATTTCTTGTTTTATGGCTTCGTGTGCACAGGTGTAGCTCTTCGATTGCTGTTTGCCCCTACTGTGCGATTGTTTTTTCACCACCAGATGGCTCGTTTTCATTATTTGAATGCTAATTAAGCCTAATTATGTTGTGCTTATGTGTTCAGCTGGCTTACCCAGTTGCCTTGCTGTTCATCTTGGGCTCTGTCGTGCTTTGGAGGCACAAGGCAATGATCTTATCTGTAAATACATTGAAAGTCAGGTCACACCTGCTCAAGCAGTTAATGTGCTAGTGACACCAGTATTTCGATAAGACCTTGCCAAAAGAAAATAATCCCTTTATTGGGAATACACTTTCACATCCATCATTAATTCTGGTTAGACAAGGCATCTTTGCAAGACATGCAGTACTACTTAATTAATAGCAGTTATATTTATTAGAAAGATGGAAATAAAACCTTACCCCTTTCTCCTTCCTTGTCAGCCAAAAATCAGATATTTTTCATGTTATGTCTATTATAAAAAAAAAATAATTTCCCTTATAAAAGCTTGGTGTGATCATGTGTTGCACTTTGTGTTGTATGAGTCCATACTCTGAGATCACTTGGCTGTGTTGTGCTTAGTCAGACCCTCCCCTTTCATTGTCACCATTGCTTTGTAGGATGGGCCAGGCTTCTGAGTATCGATGTGTGCTGACAGGGGCAGGCTGGTGCGTTTAATTCAGCCAAGTAAGCTGCCTCAGGGGGTGGATGGGGAAGGACAGGACAGAGAGCTACTGTATTACTGGTAATGCTGTACAGGTGGAGCTTTGGGGTCTTTTTGGCTTTCAGGGACACACACACACATTGTTTAGAAAGCTCACCTTGGTGGAAATTTTTGTCTTTTTCTTGAACATCAATATGTGCGTATGGTTCCTTTGCATCCTGTGAACAAGAACATGTTTGTTGTTCTGGAATACACAAGTCAAATTTCAAAGTGGTTATATTTATTTACTTTAATGGTCTAAAATGAAAGTCTAATTATCTGAACTAATTTTGAATGGGATTAAAAATACATACACATCCCAAGGAAAATTCGGACACACCTAAACATTACACACTCTAAGGCCAAAGGCTTCTTCTCCAAGTTCTTGTAGACATTTGAGGCACACAATCATAATTGGCTTTGTATGCTGAAGCCTCACTCACTCATCATCTATACCGCTTTATACTGTATACAGGGTGGAGATTATCCCAGGAGACTTGGGGCACGTGGTGGGGTACACCCTGGACCGGGTGCTAACACACATAATCATACACTACGGGCAATTTGGGAAACAGCTTAATTTGTAGGAGGAAACCGGAGTACCCAGAGGAAACCCACCGAGCACGAGGCACAGAAACTCCATGCACAGAAACTCGAGGAGGGAATCGAACCTGGAACCTGGAGGTGCAAGGTGACAGTGCTAACCACTACACCGCCGTGCCACCTATGCTGAAGCCTTCTAAGTTCTATTTACTGGAAACCTGTTCCAGCACTGCCTTTTGCACCAATGAAGAAGTCATCAAAGCATCGTCCCACCAAACACTTAGTTTGTTTTATTAATTACTGTTTTTTTTCTCCTTTTTTGAAGACATTCTTGCTCTACAGCATTTATTTGCATATGCCAAAGGCTTTTGCAAAGTAGTGTAAATAACCTTTTTTCTCTTTTCTTTTATCATATTTCTAAAACAATGCTAAAAATGTTGCGAAAAGAAACTGGTATCTTACCCTTACATTGTCCAGGGTGGAGAACAGGTTTGGAGAGGAGATGCTTTGGGAATGGTTACAGCGTTCTGCAGGGAAATGAAACCCTGGCACCACGTGTGCTGGCACTGTTTTTAAAAACACATCGCAAAGGAGAGCATGAGTCAACAAGTGAACCCCTAAGGATGTCTTTACGGGAATTAAATGTAAATTAGCAGTACTTAAAATCCTGTTATATTTTTTCCCCCTCACCTGACTGAGCCTGATCTTCTAAAATGATCTGGAGCAGCTCATCTTTGATTGAGCTCTTGATCTGAGAGATGTACGTAAAAACAGTGAAGCCCTTTCGGTCTTGGATGTCCGTATTTCTAAAGAAAAGATGATTGAAGATTTAGAGTTATGCTACTAGATCTCAGGGTCCGGGTCCGGGACCTCGGGTGTGTGTGCGCATGGAGTTTGCATGTTCTCCGCGTGTAGGTGGGTTTCCTTCGGTTACTCCGGTACTTTCCTCCCACAGTCCAAAGACATGCAGATTAGGTTAACTGGCGTTCCCAAATTGCCTGTAGTGTGTGAATGAGCATGTGAGTGTGTGTATGTTTGTGTGCCCTTGCGATGGATTGGCACCCCATCCAGGGTATACCCTGCCTCCGGCCCTAAGTCTCCTGGGATAGGCTTCCAGGCCCCCCATGACCCTGTACACAGGATAAAGCAGTACAGTGAGTGAGTGACCCATGGAGCTCAACCTATTGATGGCTGAGACCAAAACTGAGAACCTCCTGTATAAATCTTTCCCAGCATTCCACTCTCTGGTCAATATATGCTGAGATATTCTGTTTTCATTGAGGTGAGGCTTGTTTTACTACCCATTTGGGGTAAATGCCGAAAGTGCAAACTGTTTGGGAAACAAAATTATATGAGCTTGGGTTTCTTACGCAGCCTGAGCCAGCAGTGTCTTCATTACTTTAACAGGATCATAGTCCAATCCCATGGTGTCTTGAAATCCCTCAAACAGATCCACATCCCTAACAGCCAGCATCAGCGGGGTCAAGCCATCTTGGTTCTGGATGTTCACGTCTGTAGAGTCAAACTAGACAAGACAAGGACAAGACAAAGCTGTTTACTAGGATTCATATATAAACTCATTCATGTGTAATTTGGGTGGAAACAAAAGCTTTATGTAAGACCTCAGGCCCTAGGGGTGGAGGGGGGGGGGGGGTGATTGGGGGGACATTTCCTTTAAAGCAGGTGGCCAATGTTGTAAGGCCAATCTTTTCTGAACTGTGCTTCATTGTCTGGCAGTAAATAAAAGCTTCTGAACGTGGTGTCATGTTTCCCACCTGCCAAATGGTGAGTGGAATCAGAGACTGGTCTGCTTACCAGCAGGCGCTGTAGGGCGTGAATATCTCCTCTCCAGGCCACCTCTAAGAGCTGAGCACGATGGGTTAAAGGGCTCAACAAGGCATCCAACAGCTCCTTCTGTAGGTCTGGCTGACTCACATGCAGTGGCGTCTGATTGCTGTGGTTGCACAGGGTTACATCTGCTCCTCTTTCCAAAAGAAAATGCATGACCTGCATGAATAGAAGTGTAGCATCATTTGCAGTGTAGGTCAAGTCGGGCCACAGTAAATTGTTTTGTTGCTTTAGCGATTACGTAATGAAAATCAAATGGTCATGTGAGTAGTAGAGGTGGCATGGGGTTTGAGAGCCTTCCTCCCACGGGACCCAGGACTCTTATAGGAAGTCATATGCTTGTTTTGGTTCTCAGGTTCATCTCAACCATGGCATCATCTCTTCATTCAAGAGATGATGCCATGCTGTATCAGATGAATTAGATTTTTGCTAAGTTTTTGTTTTTCACAGTACAGCACATACCTGTTTGTTTGACTCTTAAACTGTATTAATTGGCCTCATTAGGCAAGTCAAGGACCAATTTAATGATTTATTTGTAAACAAAGAATCCCCATTTGCCCTCCTTTGAATGAAAGCCTGTTAATCTTTCCATTTTTTTTTTTTTTTTTTTTTAAGTATTCCAAAGTCATTAGATATCACATGATTTCAAGAAGCTACAGCATGGTCATACTGTATATGGACACCTAACCATACCCATACCCATGTGTATTTCTTCCCCAAATTTAAATGCACGAATGTACAACTGTGTACAATTTCTTAAAATGTAGTAGCATTATTATTTCTCCTCACTGGAACTAAGCATGTCTCAAAACTGTTCCAGCAAAATAATGCCCCTGTGGGCCATGTGCTCCATGAAGACTGATTTGTGAAGATCAGAGTGGAAGAACTCAAGTAGCTTCCACAGAGCCCTACAGTATATAAAATATTTACTGTCTTCTGAAAATAACTCAACATACAGCCATTATTGTCAAAATAGCTGGCAACAGAAGTGAGTACACCCTTAGTGATAACAGCTGTACATCTTTAACTATGCAAAGTCACATGTCCTATTCATCATGTTCATGTGTTTGTCAGTGGCCGAGTCCGTCTCCAGACCTGAACCCTATTGAGCACCTGTGGGACGTTCTCAAGCAGAAGATGGCAAAGCGCCGTGTGTCTAACATCCAGCAGCTCCATGATATCATTATGGAGGAGTAAAAGAGGATCTCAGTAACAACATGTGCAGCTCTGGTAAATTCCAGGCCCAGGAGGATTAATGCCAGGCTAGATAACGATGGTGCTCACAAAAAATATTGACACTTTGGACACAGTTTTGACATGTTCACTTAGGGTGGACTCATTTTCGTTGCCACGATAAAGTCTGCATGTTGAGTTATTGCTAGAGGACAGTAAATCTGCACACTGACTACTCTAAAGTATATAAAATTTTCATTTTTTCACTTTTGGTTGGGATAGTTTTTTTCCTTTAATAAATACAATCATAATTTAAAAACTACATTTTGTCTTTACTCAGGTCATCTTGGTTTAATATAAAAATTTTGTTTGATGATCGAAATCATTAGGTGTGACAAATTAGCAAAAATAATAATAATAATAATAAATACTTTTTCACGGCACTGTAGGTTTTTCCAACTACCTTAATGATGCTCCAGAAAAATCATAATGCTACAACATTTGAAGAAATCATACACATTTGTATATTTGTGCCTTCAAATCTGGATAAGGAACGCACATGGCACATTTGATGGCACCTCAAGCCAAGAGTTAAGGTTTCTTTTTCAGTTGCTGTTAAACCAACCAACCCATCCTGTTTACAGTTAGTAAAGTTTATTTCTATGTTGAATTACCAGGAATCCCTTACCACGTCAAGGCCCATCTGACAGGCACTGATTAGAGGAGTGTCACCCTGAGCATTGTGAGGCTGGTCCATCTCTTCCCAGGAGAAAAGTCCATCTTCCACTCCTCGAGAAACCGCGTCCAAGTCCCCCTTCAACAGCAGATCCACAAAATGTCTTTCCTCTGTCTTCATGCTCTAGTCCCTGGAGCTGCATAAACCCAGAGCTGAGAAAGAATTCATTAACTTGTTCCTTTCACAGTCTTCTCTCCGTAATTCCGAAGGCGCGAAGGTGTGCATGTAAGTCAGCTGTTCTTTCACACATTATCATCATTATAATAAGATCTCCTGTAGATCTCCTGTAGATCATGGCCATTGGGTGGACATACTGTAACTGGACATTTTCTAGATTGGACAAGAGTAAGGGTGTTTATCAAGTCACAATTTTAACTACTGTATCTTAATAGATTCGCACTTCATCAGTAAACATTCCAAAGGAGTAATGAGTAATTCTTTTTTTCCCCAAACTTTCTCAATGCACTAGTATTATTTTTTTTCTTTTTGGAATTTAATATACCTAGGAAAAATATTATTACTCACCGCTCAACTTAGTCTCTCACTAGCTGTCCATGCAGAAGAAGAAGAATAGATACTATGCCAGACATAAATGGTGCAGTCGTATGTGAGCGCTCGTGTATTTTTTAAGCGTTATTAGTCTTCATTGCACCCCGTGCTTGTTTTGCTCCGTTGAGTTTACAGCCTGTTCCTATGGAGATGGTGGTGCTGGAGATTAACACTGATCTCGGATTCAGCCTGGCGGTTGCCTTTGTGTTGGGTTAAAGGAATGAACTTGAGCATTCTGAAAAAGTTTTTTGGTTAATCCGGTAAAGAAGTTCCTTACTTCTGTGTTAAAACAATACATATGCATTTTTAAAAAAAACTAAAATAAACTAAAAACACTTTGACACCTGGAACTACTTCTTTGAAACTAAGGTCAACTCCACCCTTACATCTCATATACAAATATAACTGTATATGAACAACAATAGGTTTGCCATCTATCCCATCAAGTGATATCTGTGTCATCATTATCATCTTTGCCTATGCTTAATGTATTTGTGCCATACAAGGCATTATGAATGTTGTACTTATATTAAATAATAATGTATTAAGAACAAGTGCATTATTGTAATTAAACCTGAAATATTTTTTTTGGAGTTGGAGCTAAACTGCTGTCTGAGGCATGTTGTTATAGAAAATGAATCAACACCTCCTCATCCATTGGAAACATTAATCAACCTCGCCATGTTTTAAATAAGATTGATCTTCAAGAGCAGATCTACGAAAGATTTTAATATGAGAGATTTCAAAGGAATATAAAGTAATCATGAAGTCAGAGATCCAGTGATGCTGTAAAGTGTGTGACACAGAAACAGGAAACCATTTAATTATCAAGTCATTGCAATGTACAGTATGTCAAACAAGGTGGAACAATGGTCGCTAGTCAAGGCTCGTGAGTCTTGCTAAATGCTCCAAAAGTATATCTCTTGTTTTGACATACTGTATGCATTCTGACATGTGTTTCTGCTCTCCACAGTTGTACATAATTGTTGTCTGAGTTTCTGCCTTTCTATGATGTCAAACCACTTTTTTTTATCTACAGTTCTGCCGTTCTAGAAATATTGATACCAATACATCTGGCAGCAAGAATCATTCATGGTCAAACTCAGCCTTTATCTGCATTATTTTATGCATTGCAATGCCGCCACACCATTGGCTGATTACATAATTGCATTAAAAAAGTCAGTGTACCAGTGTTCTTAATGAAGTGTTCGGTGAGTGTATCTCAACCACCTCTATCCTTCACAAAACTGTCAAACTGTTGTTATAGATTTACATCATTTATTTTTCACCCAAAGTGGATGTAATCTTATATTGATGGTATTTTGGCGCCCCCTGCTGACAGAAGAGATTAAGAACAAGTTTATAACTTAATGTTAATATGTTGAGTGCCTTAACTACGGAAGCGCATTGCATTCACACAATAAAAAAAAAATCACGGGACTTATGTCATAATTATGACTTAATATCTCATAATT
>JAQQZS010000035.1:4811363-4822016 GCA_030068045.1 Platyallabes tihoni
ATGAAGCCCCCGACAACATAGCTCCCAGGATCATTGGGACACGCAAACCCCTCCACCACAATAAGGTGGTGGTTCAAAGAGGAGACTTTTAATTTACAACACATCAAACAGCATATGATATAGCCCAGGTTGCCAGATTGCAGAATCCTATACAAACCATGCAAGAATTAAAGAATTTGCTTTTGGTGGTTGTAAGTATCCGGAGGGAGAAAAAAATCCAAAAATCTTGTTGTGAATTTGCGGTAACTTGAGTGTGTGTCTTTGTGCTTTCGTCACGCGATGCAGTCAGCATTCACACTGCTTAATTACTGTCAAAACTCTGACGCTCGCATCATAACTATTGACTCAGCAGGAGGATCAATCCTGTATGATTTTTAAGACCGAGCAGCATGAACACGGCAGAGCTTGCAATGTACGCACGCCCGTACATTCTCTCTGTCTCTCTCTATCTCTCTCTCACACACACACACACACACACACACACACACACACACACACACACACACACACACTGCAACCTTTCTGAAATGACTTGGTAGCAGGCAGTAGAGACATTTCGAACACATCCATCTCATCATGTAAAAGTCGCCGACAACATTAATGATGTGTCACGTTACTTACAGTATGCGTGATTAAGCCTTGTTTTTTCAGCCTTGCTTACTGTATAGTGGTTATGAAGGGGGTGAAAGTTTCCATCAACATGCCATCGGGCGATGGAAACACCCCACCCTGGGGATATGTCTGTCGTTTCTGTGGCAGTTACAGTACATATGGGATCGGGTTGTATCTACGCACTCGGGTGCTCAAGGCTCCAACATTGGGAGCCCGGTGGGTTCGGGCTCAAACCAGGAACCTCCTGATCAGCAGTCCAACACCTTAATCACTGAGCTACCCTCTTCCCCTATAGTGGTTATGGCGGACTCTTTATTCTTTGTTCTTAATCATGAACCGTTTTTTAAATTATTTAGATGAGCCCTAATATAGAGCCCTTTAAAAAGAGCAGAATTTTTTGTATTACAGTATTATGGGTTACTCATGTACATGTACATGAATTCCGACTCCTTAAATGTCAGTACAATGTTTGGAAAGGGGAGCATGACTGATGGGGCTTTAATGTACCTTCTAAGACTCTTTCCTGTGAGCTAATCATGTAATTAGTGGTTCGTATGAATGACATAAATCACCACGTCCAGCTAAATCCTGACAGAACTGCTAAACACACACAACCTCTGGCTATATGTTAGACTTCACCGAGCCTAATGCCTCTTTCATTGCACAATCATTAGAATGTTTGTTCGTTTAAATTGTTCCTCAGTGTCAATACAGCTTTATTTATTTATTTATTTATTTATTTATTTATTTTTGGGGTGTGTGTAATGCATACGACCACCGCAGCTCCGCCCGTGAAATCTTAAAATAGCTGATGCTTAAGATGCACCTGGATGAGCATCTGAGACGTCGTGTTATCTTAGATTTGCCAAACCAATGGACCAAAAATACTCACTGTACCGAAATGATGGAGCCAGGAGTAAGAGTTTATCGAGTGTAACTCGAGGACGTTTCAGTGGTTCCTGGACTTGGCAGCAGCTCAGGAGGTTTTTAGCTTTTAGGTGTTCTTGCCTACGTGAAGCGTGTAGAGACACAACAGGGAATGCAGGCTGCTTTAGGGCTCAGACTGTGTTGTTTCTAAAGCAGGAGACGGTCCTGTAACATTAGTCATTACATGGATTCATAGAGCAAAAGTAAATGCACCCTCAGATTTAATATATTTGTTTTTTTTTTTTTTTTTTAATCAATTAATTTACATTTGCACTTACACTTAGAGATTTAGATTTGGAATTCATTTATTTCTGCTATTTATTTCAGGGATTTGTTAAAAGGATTTGTTAAAGTATCATTATTTATTTTTTGTGTTATTAATTATCGCTTATTTTTGTCATACTGTATATTCTGACTCTATATTTTATATTTTCATTGAACATCTCTACTCTTGTATTTAAAAGTGCACAAGACATGTTTTAGTGCTTTGTTTTTTAAATGTCTGAGAAAGCATAATGCAATCATCATTAACGAAAACAAACAAACAAACAAAAGACGACTCCATGTACAGTATGCAGATGGCCAAAGCTTGGAGAATTGTTTTTCAGAAGATATAAAAAGATATAAAAAGAACAAAACAAAATACGCTCAAGATCTGATGACCTGAATGTACAGGATTTGATTGATTATAGATCACGTCTCACATCCTGACGCAGACATACAATATTTTGCAAATGTAGAATAAGGAATATACCAGGGGTTGTTCAAGTCAAACTGGGACTTGTGCTGAAATTTCTTGTGACTGAAGCTGTAAAACTGATTCGCATTTACAACAGAATTCAAGCGCAGTACGGTGATGAGATTTTTAGCCACAGTAAAGCATTTGAATGGGTTTAAAGAAGACTGTATGTGCGTGAATGACGAACCCAGCCGAGGTGACTCAGAGCCCATTAAACATTCAGTGAGTGGAGCGCCTGATCCTTGAAAATCGACAGATAACTCGTCATCTTGCGGAAGAGACGCATCTGTCTGTGGGAACTGTACACACGATCATTTACCAGGAACTCAGCTGGGAGATATTGCCAAATCCACTGTACAGTTCTGACCTCGCTCTAAACCGTTTAGACATGTTTGGGCCATTATAGGAGGTCCTGGGAGGCCAGCGTTTTAGACGTAAAGCAGGCAGTCCGATCATGGCTACAGCGTAGTGAGAAGACTTTCTACCTTGATGGTATCCAAGCACTAAAAAAAGAGAGTTTTTACTCTCATAACTGCATTCTGTTATTCTGTGCAATCAGAAGTCTCAGTTTGACTTGAACACCCGTCGTAGTACTGTAATCATTTATAACATTTAAGAACATAAGGGAATAAGAGAAGGATTTTTAGTTTTGCTTCTTTTTAAGGAACAAGGTCTTAACAGAAGTTCCTATGAACACTGTTATAATATATTGTTAAATCTTATTAGTGCAAAAATAAAGGTTTGACGTTGTAGTAAAAGCACAAATAATTTGCCTAAGATTTTTTTGATGCAAAGCGCCGTCTTAAAACATTTTTCTATCAGACCTTGTTGGTGAGATTTAAGGTTCCTGCACACAAACAAAAGGAAAAAGCCATTTTCATTTTACACTCAGTTAAAAAAATATATTTTATTTAGTTTCTGTGTCGATGCTGACTAGCCACTCAGTCCACTTGAGCAGGCAAAAGTGCAAGAACACAAATCGTATCATATCTACCTCATTTACATCAGGATACAACAGGAGCCGAGCGAGTGTATTCCTGTTGTGGTCATGCTGAATAAATCAATCAGCATATGTCTATAGGGAAAACTGGATCTTTTCTTTTTCTTACACAATAAGTTGTACATTTTGCAAGTTGTAAACCTTTTAACACTTAATTTTAATGTGATTTTTAGTCAAAAAATGCAAGATGGAAAATGGGATCATTTATAACTGAAAGCTTAAATCATATCTCTTCCTTTCGTCCAAATGATCGAATCATTGTACTGTATTGTCATGTTCATCAAAAACGTGAGGTTGGGAGTAGATATTGCGCCCATGATATCGTGTCACTCTTACAACGAAAGTTATTCTGCTCATCACTGATCAGTACAAACACCTGCACCATGTCTAACGCCATCACACTTGTACTATAATGTTTGTATTTGTTCACACACGGTATGATGATGCATCACAGATCCATTCCGACTTTGTTGTTAAAATGTCTTGTTTAAATTGTGTGTGTGTTTGTGTGCTCATAAGTAAAACCGCCTCGAGTAAACAAGCACAAAGGGAAGAAACTGACTCATTGTACAGACATCCACATTACATCATCTCTGATGGTGCTTCTATGAAAAATCAGTGTTTAACAGTGATGACTTTTTATATTCTGTCTATTAATTAAAAGATAATCACACTGCAGTGTTTCACATAGATATAAAGGTGCTCTGATGAATGCTAAACTGTACTGGAGGAAACAACACAAGTGATTTGGATCTTTCGCAGCTGCATGTTGCAGAAGGAAATAAATGATCGAAACTTTAATCAGGTGTCGTTTTGTTAAGCTTATTTCACACTCATACAAAGTGGTATCAAAGAGTTTTGAGATTAGTTTTGTAACATGCCAACAGATGGCAGCACAAGGCTGCAATCACAGTCAGAGAGCGCCAACCTTCATAAGTCAGCGTGCCAAAAGACATCATCCTGTGTACATTGGAAACTGTGCAACTGATGTGCAATTGATGCAATTCTGACCACCTTGTATACCCATTTTCCACCAAGGCGGTTCCAGAGCTAGTTCGGAGCCTGTTGACTGTTTCTAAACATTTCTTGTTTTCAGACAGCCAAAGCTCTCAGACAAATTTTTTTTTTAAATGTATAAAAAAAATTATTCCATAGTGGCACCAACACTTTGCGGGGATAGAACAAAGATCCTGGACAGGAGCTGGGAGGGAGTAGGATTATCAGGTTTTGACTGCCATCTTTATGGGCAGCTTAAATGTTTTCTAGTAACGTTAAAGCCAGGAGGACTGCTCACGGAGCCATGTTGAAATTCACCTTACCATCTTGCCGCTAGTGCTAACATTGTCGCTAGCATCGCTGCTAGCATTGCTGGGAAAGTACAGTAGAGACTTACACAGACGAGTGTATGGTGATGTAATGACGTGACTGTCTAGCCCATGGAAGAACAAACTCTGAGGTTTGCTCTGAACCGACACCTGGCTCATTTTGGTGGAAAAGGAGTACTAGACCCTATACATAAGAAAACCTTTTGTTATTTATTATTTAGTGCTCCTTTTATCCTCCCTGGCTATGTTACTTTGAATTGTATGTTGTTGGTTTGTGCAAAATAAAATAATAATAATAGTAAGAAGAAGAAGCATGCACTAACTTTGGCTTTAGTCAAGCCCCTAATCACGGCACTCTTTCCATGTTTTGATTTGACCACGCCCCCTGTCTCATGGCCGGCCTGACTTGGCCACGCCCCCTCCAATATACTCGCCCCGCCTCCGTGTTTGGTCCTGTCTCGCTCGCGCTCTGCATTAGGATGGAATTCTTCTTTTAATCGACAGCCGCGGCGAACCTCTAAGGTAGGTTTGTCTGATGCTTTAATGTTTTTATCAATTTTAAACAGATAAAGCAGTGAAGATGTCTGAGCGCGGTGTGCGCGCGTGTGTAAATCCGGGGTATTTAGCGCACGAGAGAAGGCACGCGCGTGAGTTCGTGCTGTAATGTTAAAATCATGAAGTAAATAATAAACTGGAGCTGTGATGCGCGAGGATTAATTCATGAGTTTATTCTGTAATGTTTTACTAACTGCACTGATTGAAGAGCAGGCTACCGGTTTAACATGACGTGTAAACCATCCTGCGTGAAAGTGAAGAGGGGTTTTATTGTTTTCAAGTTTTAAAATAATGGGAGAGAGGTTATATGGGGACTTTCTCTCTCTCTCTCTCTCCGTGTCCTCAAAAGAGGTTCAAGATTAATGTAGCTTTACTGGGATGACAAAAACATATTCCCAAAGATCAGAAATAAAAAAATAATAAATAAAGATGGATAAAGGAAAAAAAAAAAAAATATATATATATATATATATATATATACTGTGTGTATATATATATATATATATATATACTGTGTATATATATATATATATATATATAGTGTGTGTATACTGTATATATTTACTGTAACTATATATATGTATATTTTTTATACGCGCTTATGAGTGTGCAATTGAAATCTAATTGTTTAACGCGATCTCACACCTTCATTCCACGCACTTCATGTTAACAAGGGAAAAAAATTGTTAATTCCAAAATTCTACTGATGTAGAATTTATGCGCTGTTAATTTTTTTTTTTCATGAGTCTGCAATTAAATTCTACGCAAATGAAGTCGCAGGCACATCTAGAATATATACCTGTATATACAGTATATACTGTATATGTATGGGGTGGTATAAAAAGGTTTTGAGACTAGTTTTGCAACACGCCAACAGACGGCAGCACAAGGCAGACATTCATAAGTCAGTGTGCCAAAAGACATCGTCCTGTGTACAACTGTGCAACTGGTGCAATTCTTACCACTGCTGTTTCATCATGGACAGCAAGTTAGAACAACGTTCGACATGAATCGGCAACTTTACAACGGTGCTGCAATGAGTCATTCAGGGGGTTTTGAGTGGTACAGTATGTGCGCTTCAAGAACGGAAGAACATCACTGGAGAGCTGCAGTTGTCTAGCCATTACAGTTTGATCCTTCTGACAGTAGCTACATTTTCAATATCTCGTTACACTGGGGGCTGGAAGTAGGTAGGATACATTAGGCAGCAAGTGAACCTTTTTTTTTTCCTGAAGTTGATGCAGAAAAAATAGACGTGTAAGGATTTGAGTGACTTTGACATGGGACAGATTGTGACGGCTAAAGGAGTGGGTCAGAGCAGCTCCAAAACTGCAGCTCTTGTGGGATGTTCCTCGGTTTCAGCGGTCAGGACTGTCCAAAAAAGTGATCCAAAGAAGGAAAACTGGTGAACTGGCAACAGGGTGATGGGTGGCCAAGGCTCACTGATGCACATCGGGAGTGAAGGCTGGCCCGTGTAGTCTAATACAGAGCTAGTATAGATCAAATTGAGGAAAAGGTTAATGCTGGTTGTGATAGAAAGTTGACAGAACACACAGTGCGTTACTGTTTTGATGGCAATGGGGGGGCGTTACTCAATATTAGGCAGGTAGTCATAATGTTATAATAATAATAATAATAATAACAATAATCCGCACTGCAGATATTATTTAACTAACACAATAAAAAAAGAGCTTTAGTGTTTCATTTAGCTTGGTGTTTAGATTAAGGTGTAATATAGAACTATAATTATTTTGTCAACAGTAAGTCATTGTGTCCCATCTCTCACCACTCACACACGTTTCATTTTTTAAAATTCTTTTAGGCATACAGTACCAATATTTTAAATGTTTGATGTCTTTTTGATGTTCTGGTTGCAACCGCACCTGCTCTTTAAAAGCAGCTGGACGACAGGTGCACGGAAAAGAAGTAAAGTAGCAGAACGGCCTGTGAGCTCGAGGGCTGGTCGGGTTGCCGGTTCACACTTACTGTACAACTGGTAATAAATGATTGTCCAGTTTGTGGGGTAATCAAATATGTCAGAGAACAGCTTGCTAAGTTTAAATGCTCAGAAACCTCAATGCAAAATATTTGACAAAAAAAAGAAACTTGCAAAAATGTCTAAGATTCGTGCACTTGGAGGAAAAGGGGTTTATATGTGAAACTTTTAAAAACTTTAATTACTAAAGAATTACTGTTCATGGTGTATAATAAGATTGTACTTCAAGTAAGTTATATCAAGTAAGCACTTGGTGGTAATTAATAATAATGCCAAGTATTTATGTTTCATGTGAAAAAAACCTTTATCAGTTTAATTACATTTGTAGTTGAAAAATAAGTATATCGACTAACACCACATGCAAATCCTTCACCCTTGTGCTTTGTTTCTTTTAAAGTTCATTCAATGTTACAAACATTATAAATATAATCCATCACTTGATGTCCACGTTACTGGACAGTTAAAGGCACAATACAGTTTGAGGTTCCTGGTTAATATCGTACGGTCTGCCTTCTAGAGTCATTTGTTTTTAAAACGTCAAAAATAGAATTAGCGTGTTATGCAGACCTAAATCAGTTCGCCTAGGTTTGTTTTAGCCTGATCGCTCATCAGGATAGGAGATAATCTTTTTAATGATGCTTTTGTTGTTGGTTTTAATAATGTTAAATAGTGCTGATCAATGAATCATCACTTTAAAATCTATGCAGTTATTTAATCACAAAATACTGCAATTTATTTCAGGTAATATATGCATAGTTAGGAATTTATGTACTTTTTAAAATACTTTTGAGGTGATGAATTTTTTTTTATCGAATCGTTCAGCCATAGTGTTAAACGTATTGTTCTTTAAAGCTTTCCAAATTGCATTGTGGCCTTAAAAACAGCAATTTAAGCCAGTGTTGTACTGGAGTCTAATATATACAATATAGACTTCAGGGGTTTGGCCTTATTTCCCACCCATACATTTAACCAACAACTCTACATATGAGTAAATTATCTTCTTTTATTATCATTTTTTTACATGCATACATGTATAATTTATAATAGAAGTATAACAGGTATGTTGTAGTTAAAAGAGTTTAATAACTCAACTGTAAAAGATTTGCAGCCCTACACTGTTGTTTTTAATGTTGCTGGACATCTGCTGGATCAAAAAAAAAACAACACGGCCAAACAATAAAAGTAATTATGTATAGAATAAAGATTTATTCTGAATTTTAGACCGAACTGTGAATTAAAATCAGACAATGATCTTTATTGATGATATTGGGACCGAAAAGTGACTGTGTTGAAGCAAAAACCTTTTTTTCTGGTTTTTGCTCTTTGTTGAAATTGAATCTCAGAATCTCAGTAAAGACTCAAACAGAAACAGTTGTATGAATTAAAATATAATTGATAAAAATGTGGTTCTCCAGAGAGAGAGTTTTTTTGTATGCTGTTTATTAGGAATGATGTTAAAGAAAACTATTTATATGTTTTAACATGTATATAAAAAAAATTATATGTGTGTGTATTTATATACTAACTGTTTTTTATTATTATAATTTTTTTTTTTTAATAATTAAGAGAAATCACACCAGGCCATAACCTTCAAATTCTCCATATTGAGAGCAGGCTTTAGTTTTTTTGTTGCCTGTTGCGCTGGTTATTAGAGACACATCGCTTCTTCTTTTGGTCAGCAGTATTTTGGACAGTACAGACTAAGTGGTCTGAACAGAAACGTGCGTCTGAAATAAGATGTAATTGATCAAAATGTGGAGAGAGAGAAAGAAAGCGAGAGAGCGATTGGGAGAGGAGCTGACGAACGTATAGAGCGGTAGAGATTTGCAGACATGATTGATTGTAGTCGTAGATAGGATTTCCGCAGGCCTGTGAGCAGCGTGGAAAACAGGTTTTATGCAACTTCTTAATCTGTTCACTCATTCATCATTCATGGGAAGCGTCTTATTTTCCATGTTTTTTAAACCCTGTTTTGTTTTGCATTCCTTCGCTTTAAGGCTAGATTAGGGTCCATTCTGGGGGACTCAGGATGTTTGCAGTTGTTGGCGAATTCTGCCAGGCTGTGAACCCCTCCCTTCAGCTCCACGCCCTGCATCCGTGTACAGAGTGTCACTCTGAACGAAATGAAATAAGAGACTTGTAACACACTTGGCGCTGCACAACTTCATGGTGTTCAGTTGTAGAAGTTGAATGATTTATAATCACACTATTCGGCATCACCGTGAATAAGACGGGACGGCTTAAGTTTTCCTCACTTCAAGTAAAATTCTACTGTAGATCTGGAGTTCTGTAAGGAATTCTGTACAGTCCGATTGGAGCAGAGCTGCCGGTTTGGCTCAACGAGTGTTTTATTTGCAGTGTGTTGATTGTGCTGAGTGCTAAAACTGACCCTTTCATTAAACGAATTGGTAAATATCCATTATTATTTGATAGTCATGTTTTTCAACTAGCTCTGTTTTCATTATTTAATATGATGTTTTCAGTTCTGTTGGTTTTTCCAGGGGAGTTCCATGCAAAGGTCAAGCTTAACATCAGGGGGAAAAATAGGCATAAATCATAGGGTTCACATCAAACCATACTGATCCACTACAAATGCTGCATCTGCTACTACTGACCTTTAACCTTTAACTTGTAAATTATACAGTATGCTGAGCATCAGAAAGCACAAAGAGGCACAGAAATGAAGAAAAAAGAAAGAGGTAAAGAAAAAAAATCATTATTTAATAATTACGTAGTTTTTTCTCCTTGTAATTACTATAAATTAATTACTATTTCAAATATTTTAGGTTAAAATTAACTATTCAGTTATGTTTTTTATGTAGTTTGTAGAGGACTGATTGAAACACGTAACTTCCATAACAGTTTGTCTGAAATTATTTACTCAAAATTTCAAACTACTCATTACAATCAAAAATTCAAGTCTCTTTCATGGTACAAGCGTAATGCTTCCTGCAACTGTCTTTAAAATTCACAGAGTAGGGATGGTTTCTTACGCTGAAACACCCATCACTATGGAGTAGGGTCAACGGGACTCATCAGACCACATGAGTGTGGTTCCTTCAGTGGGTCAGGTCTAGTTTTAGCAACGTTATGTGGCAATAAACTAAAGTCAACTGATGACCTGAATGTACTGAATGACCACCTGTGGAGTTTTTCTTCCCTAATGGCACGGCCATATTCCAGGGCTTTCACAGATTGTTAAGTGGTTCTGGGAGCACGAGAAATCATTTTCACACACAGACTGGCCGCCAAAGTGTGTGCTGTAATCTTCTATAACATATAATAAAGCGAACTTTAATGGGGTTTTCACAGGTGTATTTGGCTGAACTTGAGGTAATGTACAGTACAGGCTGTGTTTCGTCGCAATCGGCCCACAGGAAGAGAAGATGATATGGTAGTTTAAAATTTAAATGGAAAACACTCTCATTCATTCATTCATCTTCTATACCGCTTTATCCTCTATTCAGGGTCGCGGGGACCTGGAGCCTATCCCAGGAGG
>JAQQZS010000035.1:4837246-4869696 GCA_030068045.1 Platyallabes tihoni
TCGGCAGCAGAGAGATCCTTTTTCTTTCCCATATCGCTTGAAACCTGTGGCCTGCTTAATAATGTGGAACAACCTTCTTCAGTACTTTTTCTTTAATTGGGCTTATCTGGCAAACTAATTATCGCAGGTGTCTGAGATTCATTTCAGTGATCCAAAGAGCCCTGAGACGCAATACCATCCATGAGTTTAATGTAAAAACTAAACATTTAATGTTTATGACATTTACATCCAATTTGCATAATAATTTGGAACACAGTGTACTATTTGCACAGGATTAGTATTATCTTCGTTTCGTGTGGCACATTCGCACGGGATAAGCGAAGCCTGCGATTATATTCGAATTTACTGACTTGTCTTCCGGATATGATGTATTTTTATACAAATAAATATTACTTTTATGTTATAGTACATATTACAATATATATTAGAAATCCTCGAGCACACAAAATACATTCACTCCAAAACTGCCTCCATTCTTCACAGACGATGGATAAAAATCGCGGCAGGAAGCAAAAATCTTGAAAAAACTATATATACGACCCGGCAAATTAAAATCACGGGACTAATATTATCACAGAACCTCGGTGTTCGGCGAAATATGGTAGGTCATTGCAGAGGGAATTTACAAATTACAGACATGGCCGATTCAAACGAGATGAAAATCACTGACAACCTCTGCAATTTTTACAAATCACACGAGGTCCCCAGGTAATACTAGTCCCGTGTGAATAGGACTTAAGTTGTTGATTCAGCACTATCCTTGCAGGTTTTAATAATGTGTTGAACAGTTCTTATCTCCTTAGTTGTTTTCATTGCCGTATTGTTATATTTGGCCAAGCGGTATATTTTATGTGTCTCATGCTTGACTTTTCCAATAAAAAAAAAAATCAGGTTAAACAAATACATGGCTCGTCAGTAACCCCAAGGCCCTGCGGTGTCAGTGTGTCAGTCAAGTCCTAACGTCTGCCGTTGCATTTTTGTCCTGTATAATTGGGGCTGCAGGTTTTTAGCAAAATGCTATAAATCCTTCAGTGGTGTTACTTTTTATGGTGGTGGTGATGATGATGATGATGATGATGTACTCTGAATTCACCATCGTCTCACGGACGTTCAAAACAACCTGGTCATGACTAAGAGTTACAACGTGTGTGGCCACAGGAAGGTGTTTATTCTTAAATAGCGCTGAAGTGGCTCTCTCGCGAGGTAGCGTGTCGGTGTAATGCCGCCTAATCTTCCTCATCCTGTCTCTGACAGATTTATATTTGTGCACTGATATTTTTCACATCGTTAATCAAGTTCGACCCGAGCCGAGCGATCAGCGCCGTGCCGCCGTAAACAACAGTTAAACCTTCCGTCCAACGGATTACTGCATGCGAGTGACAGGAATATTTTGTGCAGCGATTTTCTGCAAAGACCGCCACCCAGGATCAACGTTTACTCAGGATGACTACATTTACCTCGTCACTTTGTTCTGCTCTGAATAATTGCTAGCACGGCCATAACTCTTGGTGAGTTTTAAACGGTTTTACAAGGAAGCAGATCAAATAAGTATGTTTTACATAAGTCTCATTGCAATAGTGTATTTTGTGTGTGTGTGTGTGTGCTAACATATATAATGTTAAAAGTCCTTGATGTTAAGAGCTAGCTATACAATATGTTACAAGGCTTAAGGATTAACCCCTGGTATGTAAGGATGTGGTTTCAGACTCTACAAAGGGATTAAGATAAGCACTTCAGTTCAGGAAACTGTATAGCCAAGGATTCTGTGCTGTGTAAAGTAAAGTTTGATATCGCGACTCGCACCAAGAGAGTCGACAAATTCTCCATTCTGATTAGCTCGAAAGGGTCGATTTCATATACCATAACAGCACGATTTTAAGATTGCAGCCAGCTCGTGAGTGTTTGAGTCAGTTTTGTGATTCAGAAGTACAGTACGTCCTCAATGACTCCAGGAAACATTAAAATACCAAGATGTGTATTTTAATTGAACTGTTTATAAACTGCAAGCACGTGCAAGTCGTCTATTTACAGCTACAGACTCGTAAAACGCATTTGTACGCTATTAATAGCGTCGTTTCCACAGAGAAGTGGCACAGCAGCATTCTTTCTCGTGAATGAGCTCATGGTGTGTCTACGCCAGGATTTTTGTAAGAGACGAGCGTCATGTCTCGCCTACAGGCGACCATGCGTTTCGAAGCGATCGGGTGCCCAGTCACAATACGGTGACGAGCCACTTAGCCGCAGTAAAACATTTCAGTGGTGCAAACGTTTTAAAGACAGGTGAACATCTGTAAAAGACAATCCCGGCTGTGGTGACTCAGGGATCATTGCAGTTGCTCCTGATCCTTCATCCTGAGAATCGACGGAAAACTCGTCGCCAACTTTCAACTTGTCTGTAGGGACTGTACACACGATCATTCACCAACACCACTTGTACATTACAGGAACTCGACTAGAAGTGGTTGCCACATCCCACGTACACTCCTGACCTCATTCCAAGCCATTTCCACATGTTTGGGTCATTAATTGAGTTCCTGGGAGGCCAGCATTTCAGACGTGACGTAGGCAACCTGATCATGGACTAAAGCTTTCTACCTTGATGGTATCCAAGCACTGGGATAAGTGTGTTAGTGTAGCAGGGGATTATATAGAGAAATAAAGGGAGTGTTTACTCTCATAATTGTGCTCTGTGCAATAAAATGTCCCAGTTTGACTTGAACAGCCCTTGTATAAGTGAACGCAGGATTTTAGGAGTAATAGCTAGATATTTTTTTATTAAAACGGAAGGAAATTATGCATCTTTGAAATTACACAATAAATTGATCTTTTGTTTGTCGTTTGTTGTTTTTCAAATCACACTTTTTTAGATAAATGTATGAATAGTCTTAAATTGAGGAAAATTCTTTAAAAATCTATCTAACGTTTGCAGAAAACAGAAACCGTTTCCAAATCTTCAGCTTCTTTTTCTTTTTGAGTTTATGAGTGGTTGGTTTAATACTGCCACCTACTGGATTGGAGTATAGAGCAGACAATTGGCAGGGGGGAAAAAAGACAACACTAGTAGTTTTTTAAAATTATACAGTAATCTGTAACAAATACAGCTGCTTAAAACATTAAGCAAGTGCTAGAAAATAAAATCAAAATCAAAAAGCTCAGTAGCCATACAAATCAAATCGGATTCGAAGTGACAGTATACCCATGCCTCACAACTCTAATTTTCACTTGCGCTCTCAGACTGGTAATATCTTTTTTTCTTTGGTGAGATATTTTATTTCAGGGATCCATCACGTATCCTTTCTAACTGTTACATGCCGTCACAGTAACACATGCCGGGGAACGGTACAGCTCTGGAAAAAACAACTGTTGCTGCTGAATCAGTAAACACTCATGCAGGGTGTAACAGCATGAGCACAAAGCACTTGGCAGGTGGTGTGGTGTGTGAAGTGTGCAGCCAGGTGCTCGCTTCTAAAACGAGCTCTCCGGAACTGGAAGACCATTAAACCTTCCAAAAACCTTCCGAACCCCTCCTGCTGGTAGCGCACTCAAAGAACTGTAATCCTCACCGCCTTCTTCCGCGGACCGTCATGGGAACCGGCATCCCATAACCTTCAGGGAATCCTGTGGGGAAAAAAATAAACGCTAAATAACTTCCTGAAGTGTGTTTGAAGAACGGAATGTTGTCAGAATGTTTGTAGTGGCGGTGTTAAAAGTGGGAATAGAGTAGATTAACAAAAACTGTCCTGTGTGAGGAATGAAACAAAACCAGGTGTGCCATTATCGGAAAATAATCAGTGACAGCAAATCCTGAAGCGCTTTATTCCTCTTATACCGCCTGTTTTTTTTTTGTTTTTTTTTATATTGGTGCATGTGATTTATTTGTTTATAGTTGCGTTTTTTGTTATATAAGTCAAGTTACTTTTAGTCCCACTTACCTAATAGCAGCTATAAACAGTAGTTTCCTCACCAGTTTCTTTTTTTCTCTTACTTGGCATGTTGGTGAGAAACCACAAACTCCTCCTTCCTGAATATTCGAGATATGCGAGAAAACGCAAAGTTACAGAGTAGTGACACTTTACTGAGACTGGAGACTCCATGCATTACATTTTTTAACATAAATTAATAGGAATGGGAATCACCATGAAGCATCCGTTGCGCGTACACCCGGAAGCCATTTGCGCCAGTGGAAAGCTAAGCGAAGTGAGTTTACAAATTTTGCGATTATTACCATTATTACGTATATTTTTTTCCGTCAGCAAAAGCTGTTTCAAAAACATTCAAACCACGATGCCAAAGTTGCATTCGGTATACGTTTAAAAGGTATGTGATTTTACGTGTGTTTTTTTTCTTTTTTGTGTAATATTGGTCATATTGTTGGCTGGCTGGAACAGATTATCTGCATTTTCATTATTTCTTATGGGAAAATCTGCTTATACAATATTTCTGTTTTAAGAACTCTCCTCTGGAATTAATTACATTCGTATAACATTCTGCTGTATCTTGACTCGTTAAATTTTTTTTTCTCATTTTGTTACAATTTTAAACAAACGTCTGAATAAGTCGCTCCAACCATACCAGATGCTATTCTGTCAATGTGTAAGTAATTTACACCTATAGGATCATAGAGGAACTGCAACATTTTGCCACCTCAATTGCAAAAATATAATAAAAATAAAAAAATAACGACTTTGGATACCGTGATACCAAAGAATTGTGATACATCACCGAAACCATTTAAATTTCTCCTTTCCTCCCTATCTCTCACAATTTATAAGAATTATGTGTTTTTAATTTGTTTTGGTGGAAATTACAGGGAAGATAACATATTAAAACAGACATGTTAATAGAAACCTGTGATTTGCCTTGGCGCGAAAGTAGGCTCTTTAGCTTGCTACTGAAATAGTTTTCTGTAAACTAACCAACTGTAGCTGGAAAACATTCCCTTTTCTCACTCCGTGTGTGTGTGTGTGTGTGTGTGTGTGTGTGTGTGTATGATAATCACCTTTACACTTCCTCGCCGAATTCACACAGCGGCCTCGGGCTGCCGCTCACCAGCCTCTGCCGGGCGATCCTCCAATCCCAAGGCTGCGTTTTCTCAGGAAGTTGTGGGGTCAGTGATTCCTTTAGGGAAGAGGAGCTACAGAGGAAATTGGCTCTCAGACGTTTTTTTTTTCCTTCACTTGAACAATCTCAGTCTGCTGTGAGAAGTCCTCTGAGTGTCAGGACACTTTGTTTTTAATGAGCGTTTAATTCTTCAGCATTAAGGTAAGAGACATTTTACGTGTTAAATAATAAGCCTTGTCTGTGTTCGGTAGGTTGTGTGCTGACTATTTAATTTCCAGTTCATTGTAAAATACAGTAATACAACCAGGCCAAACATCCAGTGTTTAATAAATGAAGTATTCGTTACACACGATGGAGCTCAGTGTAACAAATCTGTCCTGACTCACTGGACGCTCGTTCGGTAAGAGATAAGTAGCGGGGTGCCATTACTTGTTAATGCCTAAACAATGTGGGTGTCAGAACAGACTGCTGAGGTGGAGAGTTTAACACTACAGGCTGTGAGAAGAGCGATGAGTCAGCAATCTGCAGGAGCTCCAGTGACTACAGAATCAGACGCTGGGAAATCTCATTTATCTGATGTTGTGTTTCTGTGGAAAAGATTCGACACAGTGGGAGTGAGAAGTGTCTGAACATAGTCCCAGTGTTCCCAGTATGTGTTATGTTTGGACCTTGGGTCTCTATAACGTCAGTGCTCACCACGTTAGCTGTGGTTATGTAGCACAGATCATATTATTTCACCCCAATTGGGATTAAAAATGTGACATGTAATCACTTCGGTCCGACCTGGTTGTTATGTTGATTCAGTTTTGACAGAGATACATTTTTTAAAATACTAAATAGAACAGAACGGAATTAATTGTATTTTTAAACATCATATAATCGGAGTTCAACCCAAACTGGGACTTTTGATTAGTGCAGAATAATAGATCTGGGGATTATACTGTACAGTAATACAGTTATATAATAGAGCTGGGGATTATACTGTATTTTGTCATGATGGTAAAAATACAGTATAATCCCCATCTACACTAATAAATACACTTATCCCAGTGTGTCACTAGTGCTTGGATCCCATCAAGGTAGAAAGTTTTCTCAGTACGCCAGAGCCCCAATCAGACTGCCTGCTTCATTCACGTCTGAAACGCTGGCCTCCCAGGAACTCCCTTAATGGTACAAACATGTGGAACTGGCTTGGAGCAAGGTCTGGACTGGATGGGAGGATGTGGCAGTAACTCCCAGCTGAGTTTCTGTAACGTGCAAGTGGTGTTGGTGAATGATTGTGTGTAGACAGATGCGTCTTTTAGGCAAGTTGGCGACAAGTTCGATTCCATCGATTTTCAATGATCAAGCATTACACTCGGTGAACGACTGTGGTGGGCTTCGAGCCCCCTCGGCCAGGATCGTCATTCATGGGCGTACGACCTTGTTTAAAGTATTTGCACAATTCAAATGTTTACCGCGGCTAAGAGTCTCATCACAGACTTTTACACCTTCACCCACAGGAAATTTCAACACAAGTCCCTGTTTGACTCGAATTTCCTTCATCTTGATACATTCTCTATCTCAGAAAAGGACATTTATCATATTGCACAGTCCTACTAACGACTGCATGAATCATAACTTGTCAGAATCTCTTCAGATTTTCTCAGAATTTGCGATGTGATCGGTTTGAACCTTCATCATTCATCACAGCGCTTCAGAATTTTCTCAGAGGTTTAAACCTAAAGTAATTAACAGAGATGTGCTCAGCCCGAGTGGAATGTGAGAACACCTGAACACCACGCTTTCTCGTTCTGATGTAAAGATACGTGTGAGAAACCAGTAATCTCGGCTCGAAGACGAACCCTCGGGCCAGATTGCGAGCAAGCGTTCAAGCGTGGAAACAGAGCAGTGCTTGTGCCCAGCCTTAATGATTAACCCTCATGGTCAGGACACACTCCTAATCCTTACTAATAGCCAGTTATGCAGAGATGCTTCACCTCCTGCTTGTAGCAACATATAATGAGACGTTTTATTTTTATACATTTGTAATTATATCAAGCATTTAAGTTCATAACAGTGTTTTGTTCTCACAGTTTCTTGTCTAATAATCTTAACCAGTTGATAAAGGAGGTGTGGTTTTATTTGGACATGATGTCAGTGGAAAATCTCCAAAGCCATTATCGTAATACATTATCAGTTTTTTAAAACTTTTTTATGTTGTAATGTTGACTTTGCGGCAGGCATGCAACAGGTCACAGAACTCACGGGTTGGATCATATCATGTTTTAAGCTCAGGAATCAGATCGTTTTACAGATCAGCAAAAAAAAAAAAAAAAACAGACAAATGTAATTTAGGTTGTTTATTTACTTGTAGAAATGAAAGAACATTTAAGGTGTACCTGGAGAAGAAACAACTCATGGCGAAGAAACATGAAAATTGGTGCGATATTTGAAGAAGGTTAAAGTTTCTTAAAGAGAATCATTACTGGTGATGAGAAGTGGATTCATCACTACGAGCCTGAGAGTAAACGGCAGAGTATGGAACGGAAACATCCTCATTCGCCGACCGAGAAAGAGTTCAAAAGTCGACCGTCAGCTGGAAAATTCATCAATTCATACAGTTTTCTGGGATTCTCAAGGAGCAGTATTGGACAATTATCAGGAAAAAAGGTTCAACAATCAACAGTTCACGTTACAGTGAAACACTTATTGAAGAGCTGAAGACTGAACGTCGGATTAAACGCACAGGCCTTACTGTATATCCTAGGGCGTCGTGATCTCGCATGAAAAGGCAGGTCCACACACTTCTGCCCACACTGTCGACACTCTGCAAAAATTCGATTTTGACATGTTAAACCGTCCTCCCTATAGTCCTGATCCTGCTCTGTGGGACTTTCACCTGTTTGTATCCTAGAAAGCAGCCGTACAAGGATAAAAGAGTCACTTCTAATGATGAATTTTAGATGAAGACAGCGGTGCATTCGTGTCTCACAGATCAGCCTAAAACATTTTTAACGAGGGAATACGAAAGCTTGTTGACAGATGTGTACAGTGTGTTTCTATTGTGTGTCTGTGTGTGTGTGTGTGTGTGTGTGTGTGTGTGTGTGGTTTTTAGTAAATTAGTAGTGGCGTTAAGTGCATACCTGTTCCTCCCCCACCTGAAGGGTGCACTGTCGTGATCTTTCCTGCAGCTGAAGTGCTCTTCGTGTTGTCTGGTCTTAGCTTGTTGTTTCACACTGATTTTATTCACAAGAGCCCCGTCACTCAAAGTCCAGGCTTTAGATTTCACCTGAGGCTCCTGGCTTTCGCTGTGAACTCATTTATTTATTACGCTTAACTTGTTCGGTATTATCTTAAACGGACATTGTCTCACACGTTTTTTTTTTTTGTTTGTTTTTTTTCCCCTCCTATTTCAGGTGCCTGCTTTAACACGTTCCTGGAGGATGGCTGTCCCTGTCGTCATGCACCTTTTGCTTGCTTCCAGGCTTCTTCTCTCTCTAGTGAATTGTGACAGCATTAACTTCTATAATATCAGACCGCCTCTGGATGGTGAGTGCTCTCTCTCATCTCTCTCATCGTACATGTGGCAGTTCTTTATTAGTATTGAGCCAGTCCTGATCGAGCTCCTGCAGGTCAAAGAAAACCGCTATCAAGCTATAATCTATACCGCTTATCCTGGGTAGGGTTGTGGGAGACCTGGATGCCAGAGAACTTAGGGCACAAGGAGAGGTACATCCAGGATGGCGTACCAAACCACACACAAGTTAATTAAAATTTAACACAATTAAAATTTTATTAAAATTTGGTCAATAAAATTTTCCTCAAGTCGAGGTCCGTATTTCATGTTTTTGTTAAGATTTAGATCTATATATCTCTAAAAGAAAATAAGGCGGCATGGTGGCTTAGCGGTTAGCACTGTCACCTCGCACCTTCAGGTCCTGGGTTCGATTCCCACGTCCAGTCCGTGTGTACGTTCTCCCCTTGTTTGGTGGGTTTCCTCCGGGTTCTTTAGTTTCCTCCCACAGTCCAAAGGTTAGGCTAATTGGCGTTCCGAGATGGAGATGGATAAAAAATACGCAATTTTAAAATTTGCGTAGGATTTCAGTAATATTTCAGTAACTACGTTAAACATGTGGACAATTTGCACTTTGATTGCTTTTTATATTTCCATGTATTTGTTTAGAATGCAAATAATCTATAATCAGTCTTTAGTGAATCTTTATTTGCACTTCTAGGCTGTAAATGAGTGTGAAAGGACTCTGTTTGCTCTGTCATGCCGGGCTCTCAGTTCGGGTATTTTACACGTCCTCATCTCATATGTTTGCTCTAACAACCCGTGTTTTATCTCCTAGTGGCGCTTCACGTTAATGCTTTTTATTATCTCCACAATGTCAGAACATGTGGTTTTAAACTTCCCACAGGAACAATAAACATACAATGATCTGTTCATACATCTTTGAAGGTTCAGTTTTCAGAGTCATTTTCGATTTCGAAAAAGCGCTAGTTTACTTGTCTAGTAATTATTAAAATTTATCAGAAAATCATCAGGATTGATAAAAAATCACCGGATACAACTTTTACTCAATCCGGGTCCGGGCCGCGGTCCGCTATTTAGTGATGGCTGTGCGGCTACATGGAAACACTCATCATCTTTCAACGTATGTTTTTGGACTGTGGGAGGAAACCCACTAAGCACGGGGAGAACCTGTGACTGGAACCCTCAATCCTGGAAGTGCGAGGCGACAGTGCTAACCACTAAACCACCGGGCTGGCTCAAAGGAAACCTCCTGCACAAAGTTCAGTTTGAGATTTTATACTAATCAGCGAGATTCACAATTTCTATGATCATACTGAACGTCCTCAAGCTTCAAGAATTATGGATTTTGATTTAGGAGTGTGTCTAAAATCTTCAAATGGTTGTTTTTAGAAATTAAAATTGGAGATAATGTAATGTAATAATGTAATTATAGCATTTTAATATTTAGTATTTTCCCATTTCCCAACTTTTTCTTTTTTTTGTTTTCTTTTTTTTTTAGACCTGCACATTTCTAGTGCTTGTTCTTCACTATGTTTATATTTGACTGTCCCCAACACCCCCCACCCCCATTCTCCAATCCCATGCAGCGACTCCGTATCCCAAAAGCTTCAAGTGCTTCACATGCGAGCAAGCCTCGGATAACTACAGCTGTAACCGCTGGGCTGAAGACAAGTGGTGTCCTCAGAGTGAGTGCTTCGTGTCTTAAAAAATATCCTTTGCATTCCTGCACCTTGGAGGTGTTTATCAGAAAGAGATTTTTTTTTGTTTGTTTGTTGTTTATGTGAAATGAGCAATGAAGCTGTAAAATTACTGGCCAAAAAAAAAGTCACTCCAGGATTTCATTAAATCACCTTCAGCTTTGAAAAAAAATGCAGTGCTTTTGCAGAAGCGTTTCTTTTGCAGAAATAAGTTGTCTGCAAAAGAAACGTTTGCTTGGGGTAAATAATATAAAAGTAATATATTTATTGTTCCTGTGTTTACAGACACACAGTTCTGCATGACCGTACATCATTTCGGTCGACACGGGAAAACCAAGTTTGTAACGAAAAGATGCGCTTCGTTTGATGACTGTAACTTGACCGGATGTCGACACCATGGGAATGCACACCACGTGGTGAGCTCACACACTTCACATCTACGTGTATATATTATTATTTATGCGTGCGTTAATCCAAAGCACTCCTGTTATTAATTTGAGCATTAAGATTTCTCTTAATCATTACAATCATGCCTTGTATGCTGATCCTTGATTATCGACTTCTCTCAGGAGTGTGTGTCCTGCTGTGAGGGCATGGCATGTAACGTGGAGCTTCCCACTAATCACACCAACGCCGTGTTCATGAGGATTCAGGACTTCAACTCTGCCACAACACGAAGCTCCAGCATCAAGACTCAGGTGTTTCTGTTAACTACAGCTCTCATAGCGGCGTTACCTTTCTGACACTATCTATATATCCTACTGGATCATAGCTAAAGGGCTTCTGGGAGTCTACAAGAAAGCAAAAAGCCCTTCCTTCATCCTGAGTGACGGACGTATAAAAGCAGCCGATCATTACAGCGAAGCTGTCGGTGAACAAATCCGAACCGAGACCCCGCGGAATCAGAGACTTGACATGCCAGAGACATGCTAAACAGACTGGACAAAAGGCATCATTTAGCTCTGAGGGTGTTGCCATGCTTCATTAGGTTTGGATCGACCCTGTTCAACGACACACACAAGGCCGAGGGATTCTGGGATGGTGGGACGACCTCCGCTATTGGCTCGGAGCCCAGAGACTGTCCCAGAAAAATGCTAAGAAGAGGGAAACCGCTCTCTAAAGCAGAGCTTTCTGGAAGAGATCTGGCTTAGAGAAAGAGGACAAGTCACGCTTTACGTGTGATAAATAACGCTAGTTCTTAGAAGCAGGGAATCGTTGGACGATTTGAGGCAGTAATTTAAGAGTTTTTTATAGCTGTATTTATGAATAAAATATAAATAAATACACCATTAAAGAAACAAGTATTATTACAAGGGGGGTTCTAGTCGAACCTGGATGAAATTTGTTGTGAATGAACGTGTAAAACCGACATTTACAGAAGACTGTTGAGACTCTTAGATGAAGAAGGCCAATGGCGATCCCGGCTGAGGAGCCCACTGCAGATGTTCCTGTTAACATTCAGCGGGTGGAACACCTGATCCTTGAAAATCGATGGATAACTTGTCGACAACTTGCATTAGAGACGCAACTGTCTGTGGGAACTGTACACACAATCATGCACTTGAACATTACAGGAACTCAGCTTGGAGTTATTGCCACATCCCTACATCCCTGCCTCATACACATACTTTTCTGACCTTCCTTCAAGCCATTCCTACATGTTTGCGCCACCATTAAAGGAGTTCCTCGGAGGCCGGTGTTACAGACGTGAAGCATGCCGTCTGTCATGAAAGGAAACTTTTTTTCCTTGGTGGTATCCGAATACTAGTGAAACACTGGGATAATTAGTGTAGCAGGGGATTATATAGAGAAATAAAGTTTTTACTCTCAATTAAAAGTCCAAGTTTGACTTGAGCACTCTTCTTATAATATATACTATACATCCAAAAGGAATTAATTCAGAGCTGCTGTTAAGGTTCCACCTGCTTTCATAATGCATTTCTCTTATATTTCTATATAAATATTATTGTGATACAACAGTCTGTGCGATCTTTACTACATTGACCAAATAATTTGTCCCTGTTTAGAGTAAAACAGTAATATTTACACTATTTGTGATATGATTTTTTGTTTTCTGTCATAGAATTCATGTTAAATCACTGTTTGGGACAAGATTTGCCTTACCAGATTTTCTCTGCAATTTGTAAAAGTGTGAATTGAATGCATAAAAAAAAAAAAACAGGAAATGTTTAACCATGAGGGTATCTTGATAAAAGAATGGTGCAAAACCTAAAATAAAAATCTTTATTGTGTAAGAATTGTGAATCGTTGTGGTCGATATAGATACAGTACAGTATAGATGTAGATGAGCGAACTTGGTAAAGATGTTGGAATCTCATGAATGTGAATTGACACCAGACTTAAAATTATGTCTCTCACAAACACTCACACACACACACACACACTTTATGTCGAAGTTTATTCCAAAAACCAGTTTTCTTCTCCATTGAGCAAGTTTGATTTTATCTGCACTTTCTGACACTCTGAATCCGATTTCGTTATGAGCTTAGTGCTGGTTTTAAGTTTGAGTTAAGTTCGAGTTTTTATGAAACGAGGGGCTTCTTCTCCATAAACCTCCCTCCACATTAGCACAACTCCTTTAAGACTGATGCTGCTCAACACAAAGCCAAGTTCCATTTGTATCTTCTCTGTCTAGACTAATGATATTGGCTTTGTCTGACCAAACGTGACATGTGGCGTTTTCTTTATACAATGATGTGTGTGTGAGCCAGACGCTACTGATGGATGGCATTGAAGTGTGTCAGTTTGTATAGATTAGACGTACCCCCTGTTTTTTCAGTGAAAAGTGTTTGCTGAGCGTTAACATGTCAATGGAAGTTGAAGCCACTATTTAGCTGCATGAATGAATCTCAATGAACTTGAATGAACGTTAGAGGAACAACACCTTCAACCTTCAACTGTCCAGTACTGGTGATCCTGTTCTCAGTATGGCCTCAGACTCCTGTTTTTGGTTGACATGAGTGGACCCTGATGTGGCCTGTTGCTCTTGTAGCTCATCCACATCAAGGTGCAATGTGTTTTGCAATCTGCGATGCTTTTCTGTGTAACACGGTTGCAAAGAGTGACTACATGAATTACCATAGCCTCAAACATGCAAACCCAAACCTCTCTGCCTACGAATGAAATCTCAACAAATTGTAAGCTTCTCTATTTCTCAAAATACTCACAGACACTTTATACCTTATGTTTAACATGAACTTTAACTAAGTCACTCGACTTGTTTCTGCATGTCTTTGGAAATGGTTACACTAATGCAACACAAACAGGTTGTGTTGCAACCACTTTTTCCAAATCTAGATCTTGTCCGGCTCTGTAACCCGACCGGTTCGGCCTCGACTGCAGTGTCTCATTGTGGTTGTTTTCTGAAGGCTTGTAAGGCTTAACATAATGCACAGGGGGGGTCAGAGTTCATAGCATTAATTGGTAGCAGGCAGAGTCTCAAAGAGATCCTGCTTTCTTTGCTATACCATAAAGACCTGAGGCGTTCTTAGCAACGCAACCACGCAAACATTAATAATTAAGGTCAACCTCCTGATGGATTACAGATAGAATTGCTGAGTCATCACCCTTAACATTTATGGAGCTCTTAAACCTCAGAGTGCAAGGACGAGTGCAGACCCTTTTCTAGGAAAAGACGTCTAGCACTTAGAACCCTGCTGGAACAAAACACTTCAATCTGGGACTTGTTTTAAGAGTTGTTTTACTTGTTTTGTTTGTTTGGGGGAACATTTCAGATAGAACCATCATCATAAAGAAGTCTTGGAACTACTCAACTAAGCTCTTGTTTTTTTTTTTCTGAGAATTTAAAGATTAACAATTGGTTATGGATGTATTTGCTCTATCTTCAAGTTGATTCACGTCAACTGGGCTTCTTTTGTTGGTTTAAAACAACATTTTACTTAGTCACTGTTCCAAGTTATATGTTTCACTCATTGCAGTTCAATGGATGTTAACAATCTTTTTCTAAAGTCCATGAGCATGTTAAGTGTTTAAAGACATTTATACTTTTTTTTTTATTTTTATTTTTTTTTATTTCTGCATGTGTTTGTTTCCAATCTAAAGACTCATTCATTGCTAGGTTCAGGAAGTTGTCCAAGCTACAGTAAGAGCCAGTTCTTAGTTAAGTGTAGAAAGTTATCCAAGTTAAGAGTTAATTCCTAGCTAGGTTTTGGATCTTGGATTTGTTTAAGCTAAGAACTAATTACTAGCTATGAAATTGTTAAGTAACAACAACTTACTAAGTAACTAAGTTAATTTATGGCTAAGTTTGGGAAATTGTGACTGATTTGTTCTTTATCTTTATTGTTTTTTTATATTTTTGTTGTTATCTCTTTTTTTAGGAGTTGGTGTGGGAGCTAATTTTACACCTAAAATCATAAATAAGCAAAGCTTTTTAATACTGTACCAGTTAGCATTGTAGAAATACCGGCTCAGTAAAACCAAGGGTGTGTGTGTATGTGATGGGGGGGAAGAAATGTCAGATATTGGGTACTTTAACATCACATGTCAACGATTGGAATTGTACTTGGAAAAAGTATTTTAATTATATTAAAATATAATATTAATCTATACTTTTTATATATTTTTATAATATTATATTTATCATGTTTGCAATATACAGTATCTTTGTTGCCCCAGGTTAAACATTAACAATAAGCTTTGGTATTTTACAAATATTTTGTTATTTAACATTTGGAAAGAAAGAAAGAGAAAGAAAGGTTGATGTGATTTGCTGAATAAAATGGAAGTTTTATACTATATTTTTTTATTTGTTAATTTTTTAATAAATACAATATCTGAAATTAACTATGGGCTATGGGACGTGTGATCAAAGTTATCTGGTCCAGTCTGATTTTTAGCCATGTTAGCTCTAGTGAAAACTTTTGAAATAAGAGTTAATATTTGATATGGAGACATTAGTTTTTGGGTTCGCTGCGCCGTATACTTCATTCTGTCTTTTAGAAAGGTCTTTTAGACCTGTTGTCCTCCTTAGTAGACACTTTATAGCATCACCTAATAGTAGCAAAAGCGCAAAACACTAATTGGTAGAAACATAACAGGGTGTCAAACTCACTTCCTGTTTTGCGTATATTTTATACTTATCAGGTCCTACCAATCCCAAATATATAGGCTCAGCTCTTAAGAGGTTAATATGACTTGTACACCATCATGCTTTCATTAACTTTAACTTAACACATTCGTTGGGTATCTCCAGTGACGTGGTAGCGATGGGTTACAAACCAATCATCAGCCAGGCCTTGTATGATGTGAGCTGCTCTCCAACTGCAGTCGGTTTCCCGAATGATAAACTCATTAAGCGACCATCAAAGGTCCAGCAGGAAGGGTGAAATAAGACGGCACTTCTTTGAGCTTCAGATGGAGGTCGTCCCCTGTGGTGTTGGGTAAACGTTAAGATCAAAGCAGTTGCTTGTGATCTTACAAACAAGCGTGTGATCGTTCAGCGCATCCCACCGCAGGAGGAAACTCAGGAGCTGTGTGACCCGCACCTGATTGTGTACAGAAGTGACTGGATTCCTATTTACGTTGGAGAAAATGACAAAGAGAGTGATTGAGTGGTCTCATCAAACGGCTCAGCCGAACCTTAATAAACAGACCAAGCATGCAGATGCTACAGGTTTACTACACAGTGTTGAAATTAAAGGTACTGTATACAGTAGATTAGAATAGGTGAGGATTTGCAGTTGATTTTCAAACCATTAATGCGAGATAAACACAGCAGCATGTGTCCGAGATGGAAAAAGGAGAAAGAAAGAAAGAAAAGTTCATTGAATATAGTCAAATGTTATTAAACATTATAATCATCATCATCATAACGCATCATAATTGTCATTTTCTATTATTATGATTATGTATAATAATGTATTATTGTGTTTCTATTGTTGTTATTATTATTATTATTAGTTTTTGTCACTAATAGTGTACTTGACCACCACATCCTCTCAGAACAAATAATCCTCTTAATTATACTATTCCCTCTTCATTAAAAACAAATCTTTTCAACCAGCTCAAAGCTCAAGAAACAAAGCTCAAGCAATACACTTTATGAGATTCTTTGGGTCATGGTGCCTATAAATCTGCCAGTGTTTTATTTAGGAATAAACTAATAATAGCATGTTAAAGCGTACTAAATGCAGAATTTATTGAAGGTCTTTAAAAAAAATTTTTTAAAGTTTTTATATGGCTCTAATCTGCGGTTAGTGACACGTATACGCGAGTGGATCCTGTTTTCCTAAGAATGCATGTAATGCCTATCCGTGGACATGCAGGGAATGCACTTAGACCTTTTTTTGACTTTAATGGAGGGTAAGATCTGGTGTCCGTCTTGCTATCCTGAAAGGGCCTCTGTCCTCGTCCTTGTGCTCATCACTGTTAGTATTGTCTCTCCTGATGGACAGGCCTGGGGCTGATAATCTGGCTGACGACGACCCGTAATGCTCTGAGATGCTTTTCAGCAACCATAGATATAGATGTGGATTTTACACGTGGACTTTTACAACCGTAAAGGATGGTGGGTTGTCAGACAGATGGGTATAAGGAGCCGCTTTATCGTTTATAAAATTCTACAGGATTGTATGTGTAAATTTGTGATCAAGTTACTGACTCAGAGAAAAAAAATGCTTTTGATGCTGATTGAGTAGGTGATTTTTTTGAACTATGAAATAATATGTTAGATTTGTATTTAAACCTGTGGTTCAAGGTAACTAAATTTTTTTTGGGTTGTTGAATTCTGAAAGGTGAACTTTTGTATTGTATGTGCATAATGAAACACTTGAAAATAATCAATTCCAAAGTAGTGGAATGTGGCCGAAATCAAATTTGAGTTATTATTTAGTGATATACTTTTCTTTCATACTGGCAGAACAGGAGTTGGCCCTGATATTTAGCGTAATTAACAGGAGTACTTTTAAATTCTTGCCGTTACTATGTAGCCAAAAGGTAGTCAACAGTTCTGAGAAACTTGCAAGATTTACCTTATATGTCCAATTATTCCACTTATTACAATATCAGCTAACTTCCAGGGTTCCAGGATTGAATCCCAAATAGAGGTTAAATGCTAGTGTGCTATGTAGGGTGTAAAATCCCTTGTTCCATACACCAAGTTGTGCCCTTGATCAGGGGTTCGAGAGAGATTTGTGATTTGTGTTAGAAGCTAGTTAACGTTGTAGCTTGTGTTAGTTGTGTACAGAACAAAAAGAATGGTTCAGGTGTGATTCAAAAAGATTTTGGAGACAAAGTGATGTTTAAGATGATGTAATGTTATATATATATATATATATATATATATATATATAAAGATCCCAGTGCTGTTATGCTCCATTTTATTTGTCACACACACAGGCGATATGCAGTACGATATGCAGTTAAATGTATATGCGACCGCCGTGACCTTAAAAAAAAAATGGGAATAAAATAAGGAATAAAATATAGAAAAATCTTAGCTATGGATAATATAGCTATAGAGGATAAAACAAAATATAAAATATAAAAAACACTTAGCAGTGCAAATATGGGGGGGATAAAAACTGTACAAATATAGAAAATATAAAAGACTTTAGTGTGGAAAGGAAATAGAATTAAAAATAGAAATGTACGGTGAGTGTGCAAATATGCATGAATGTATAGATGCAATGTCCATAAATGTGCAATGAGCAAAAATGAAATAGAAATATGTGCAAATTTGCATGAATGTGCAGATGTGTAATGTCCATAAGTGTCCATAATGTCTATAAACGTCCTCTGGTCCGATCAGGTTTAACTGTTGTAAAAAGTTTTAATTCATGCTTGGTCCAAACAAGGCTACAGTATAACGCGGGAACTATGATATGTCATTTTTTGTTTGTTTTTTAAACATGGTGAGTACTCAGCAAACTTGCAGGATTAAATTCAAACTCAACTCATATAATTAGTCTCTGGGATATGATACTGTATTGAAGAAGACAAATCTCAGAGTAGCCGTGCTGATTAACTGAAGTAAGAGATGTTTATCTACGACTGCTGTGATTTTATTTATGTATTTTTTAAAGGTCTTAGCCTTAAATGTTAATAACAGTCCTATAACAATGACTAATGTAACTGTAATTCTAACTTAAGGCAACTTTGAAAGAAAATGTCTAAGGAAGGTGTTCCTGCCATTCAAAGTTTAGTTCAGTTGGTTGTTGAGAGATTTATATATAAATATGGCTATTATCTCTCTCTCTCTCTCTCTCTCTCTCTCTCTCTCTCTCTCTCTCTCTCACTCTGTCCTCGTCTTTGACTCCCTCTTCCTGTCTTTTTTCCTTGCCCCTGGTTCAAATTCTCATATTACTTCTCATCGCTTTATTATTTTAAGGCTGTAAATATGGGATGAAAGACTTGATTAAAAAATTTTAATCGGAACTCAGTAATGTATGAAACTTCTACATGGTCCTGATGCTACTTTTATGCAGGAGAGCAGATGTAAATCCAGATGTTTGTATTATAAAATTGAAGTATTTATTTTGCATGTTTATTTTGTATGTTTTATACATTTTAAGTGTCCTTAAATGTCCATTTGGACGCATTCTTAAATATAATTTTGTAGAGTGTATGATTAAAAAAAACATGCAAAATTTTTTTTGTAAAGAAAAATTATACACATTATTGCTTTTAGTGTTAGTATTAGTTATTAGTAGTAATCGTAGTACCTCTGAATTATTTACGAGAAATACACTGCGAGATATATTTTACTTAATATACTATTGTTTTTAAACTTTGAACTTTTACTTAATATTACACCCAAATTAGGCAGCATGGTGGTGTAGTGGTTTCCCCTGTGACCTCGCACCGCGGGTTCAAATCCCGCCTCGAGTCTTTGTGTGTGGAGGTTGGGTGTGCATGTTCAGTTTCCTCAGGGTGCTCTGCTTTCCTCCCACAGTCCAAAAACATGCAGATTAGCCTAATTCGTGTTTCCTAATTGTCTGTAGTGTGTCTGTGTGTATGTGTACCCGGTGATGGAGTGACACCCCGTCCCGAGTCCCCTATGACCTCCCGTGACCCTGTACAGCACAACTGAATGAATGAATGATTTACAGTCAAAGCATTTCTTTCCTTTTATTTAATTTTTAAACACAAATACAAGATTTACCAGCTACCTTCCTCACATCATTTCGTTTTCTCTCAGTCAAGAAAGCAGCAAAAAAAAAACATCTTGTCCAGAAAATGCATTACAGTTATACAGTAGGAAGGCAACAGATTATATCACTATATACGCAGTATATCGTATAAACTGATATTCATCCTGCCTATTAATATTAAACCAGAAGATACCAAACACAATAAAAATTCTGGCACCCTGGGGACAGTCAGCACATCCTCAAACACCACACACTCATACACACATATCCTGACTGAATGCACACACACTCCACATCGGTGCTTTGAAGTGCACGCTTCGACAGCCAGTGTTATGTGCTGCTGATGGATTGATGTGCTCTGTATGTAAATGTGAGCGGAGTGGATTTTTCCAGTGGAAGCCTTCTAAAAATACAGACACTGTTCAACACATCAAGGAAAATGTTGCTCATCGTTATGGCTGTGTGTTTTTATTTGAAAAACAGAAATATATGCTATTTTTAGTTATAAAGCAATGAAGAATGAAACGTAGGCTCGCATAAATATAATGAGGAATTGTTTTGAAGTGAACACCTGACCATCAAACCCTCTGTGTAAGTGGCGTTGGTCCTTGTCTTTCCTGATACAATATGCTTCAGTCTTTAATAGATTTTTGAATGTGGCTCTGGGGAATTGTTCGCATTCAGCTGGTGCAGTCAGTGTTCCAGTTCATCCCAAAGGTGTTCAGTGCGGTTGAGATCAGTCAGGGCTCTGTACAGGACACTCAAGTTCTTTTACACTTGTTTTTATGGAGATCGTTTATGCATGATGTTATGCTGGAACAGGGGTGAGCCACTCATTTCCAGGGAAGTGATACTGCACTGCTATAGCATCCATTCTATTCTACTGTACAATTGTGACGTTCGAACATTATGTAAACGGTTAGGAGAAGGTGTGATGGTCGGGTGTCCACATATTTTTGGCTTTCAGAAATCAGGATCAGAAAAAAAGTTCACAGTGTAAATGTGCCATCCATGTGCCATCCATCCATGTGCCATCCAGCCCATCTGGCGACGGATTTTCCTCACCCTGGAGTTATATCTATCAATTTCTATGGCAGTTACTTAAGGGGTAATGCTGAAAGATTGACACCTGATTGTCACTCACACACTACAGGCAATTTGGGAATGCCAGTTAGCCCAATCTGCATGTCTTTGGACTGTGGGTGAAAATCCACCAAGCACGGGGAGAACATGCAAACGCCATGCACAAAGACCCCGAGGTGGGAATTGAACCCTGGAGGCGCAAAGCAACAGGGCTAACCACTACGCATTTGGATTTCCACCGTGTCCACAAATTATCCGATATTTGATGGAAAGACAACCAAACAAAAGCAGTTTTGGGAGGCTGCTTGGAAGACGATCCATGTTTTTAATCCTTACTCATAATGAACAATAAGATACTATTTACTAGAGAAAAAAATCCATTCATGTAATTCATGTATCACCAAACAGATGAAAAAAATATGTTTAAAAAATGACGACATTTTATCTATGTTTGCATTTGAGGTGGTAAAGTGTTGTCATTCCTCTCCATTCCTACAGGTGGCACACTACAGCATCCTGTGTGGGAGGAGTGAATAATTTGCTCGTTTGAATTTTAACAAAATCTAAAATAATAATAATAATAATAATATAGAATTGGGATATTTCTAAAATCGTGACAACACAATCGCAATACAAGTCGAAAATACAAAGCGTAATACAAAGTGTGTCCTTGGTTATTCCCAACCCTACTACATAGCGTGTAATGTCCCTTAACTGACCTCTCGACAGAGATCTCACTGATCACTTATTTAAGATGAATAACTTGCATCGATTCCCGCCTCGGGTCTGTGTGTGTGTCGAGTTTTCCAGTTCTCCCTGTGTTTGGTGGGTTTCCTCCGGGAACTCTTGTTTCCTCCCACATGCAGATTAAATCCTTTATATCATACTGTATATCTATCTAACGGCCCCCAGAAGCCACCTACGAAAACCTCAGTCAATGGCGTGCGCTATTAAAGATACAAGATACACTATTTAATTCGCAGGTGCGCCACTCACGGTGAAATAAACCTTTAACAGCACATTCCTTACATATTTTACTGGAAGTATTAAAACCACAGACATTTTAATAGCTTAGGAAAATTTCTATTCAAAGTTATAATCATGTCATTTGAATGTTTTCCTGAAGTTACTAATCAAGCTACGGTTAAACTAATTAAATTGGTCTTGCGCTATCTAAGTGATAATCACGGTACGCAGTGATGTGCTCTCATTCTGTGCTTAAGATGCAGCATGATTTATCATTGTGTGTGTGTGGTCTTCTGGTTATAGATACAGTATACAGAGGTCCTGTACAGTAAATCTAGCCACAAAAGCAAACTAACTGTAAGCGAGTTGAAATCCTGTGAGGTACCCATTTTTTTTTTATCATTAATGTATTGAATATCAGCTTTTACTATTTAAAAAATCGTGTCATGTTAGTTATTTTCTGCAAACTGCAATTGCCGTGAAAAATAGTGAAAGATATAAAGAGCACCCTGTAGTGTAAAATGAGCTTACGATAATATAGATAACATTCTCCATTAACATTTTTCTTTTAGCGTTTGCCAGTGTCATATGAGTACTTGTAGCAGTTTTTTTTTTAAATTTATTAATTTAATATGAAGAAATGAAGGGTGGCTCCAGAATTCCACTTTTTGACTATTGTATTATATAAAAATGTAACCAAACCATGCTGAAAGGTTGGAACAGATGAGAGGGGAAATGAGGGTGCTGCTCTGGTTGTCACATTAAAAAAAAAAAAAAAAAAAAAAAAAAAAAATATATATATATATATATATATATATATAGTATCTTTAGGTACCTGTTACAGTAAAAACATTTGTTACAATTTCTCTACTTTAATCCACATCATTATATTTATTGTAAAATTAACATTATCTTAACTGAAAGTTAAAAGTGAAATAATTCAACACCATGTAATAAATTAAAACCTACACTAATTAAAAACCATTAAAAAAATCAAGTTATTACTTTTAAACTTTTAGGGGGGAAATGAAGTATTATAATAAACTATTGATAATATCAATAATGCTGCAGTATTTATACAGAATGCCACATGACCAGTGTAAATGTGAACCTGCTGATTCTGTATCTCTCTTTATAAGGATCTGGTTCGGGTTGAAGCGAAAACTCGAGCCGTGGGCGGGTCGGAGAAGAGTTCAGGTGCGCGTAACCGCGTCACCAGAGCGCGCACACAGGAAGCGGCGCGTGAACAAACCCGTGAGCGCGCGTCCACGCTAGGGAGCCTGTGACAGGCACAAAACACCGCGGAGCAGAAAGAGAGAGAGAGAGAGAGAGAGACGGAGAGGGAGAGATATGGGCGCTGGAGTGATCCCGGGGAGATCAGGAGGCAGTCAGAGCTGAGAGGGAGCGGAGACAGGGGCAGAGAGACGGGATTTGTCGGTGATTTGCGGTGAGTAGTGTGTATGTGTGTGTGTGTCTCCTCTCCGGTTGGGGTTGTGTTGGTACAGGAGCTGAGCAGCGGCGCGAAACAAAAACAAGTCGGTGCGACTCGTATAAAGTGAGTGGAGCAGACCGGAGCCGGTTGAGTTATTATTGTTTGCTTATATGTGGACAAAATTTAAGAAAAATATATTTTAAAATATTTCTTTTTTGAGAATGTGATGCCTAAAATGGTGAAATCATATAGAGGAGGTACAATAATTCAGTTAGGGAATTATTATTATTATTATTATTATTATTATTATTATTATTATCAACAACAAGAACAACAATAACAAAATATACAATGTTTTATAATCTGCATCACTATTTATTTATTTATCTATTTATTTATTATGTTGTTGATTATGGTAATAATAATAATAATAATAATAATAATAATATCCAATGGTTAATAATCTGCATCTTTTTATATTTATTAAAAAGATCTTGTTCTTGATAATAATATTCTTGTTGTTGATAATAATATTGATAGTAATAATTATAATATATACAATGCTTTATAATCTGCATCCCTATTTATTATTGTTATTATTAATATTATTATTATTATTATTATTATTGTTGTTGTTGTTGTTGTTGCTTTTAAAAACAATTCATAAATATATGAATATAAATGTATTAAATACAGTAAATATATAAAATAAATATTATTATCATTTGTACAATCTGGACCAATCTGGCATTGGTGGCCCAGTGGTAGTTTTCTCGCTTGTTAGACAGAAAACCCGGGTCCGATTCCCACCCAGTGCCCAAATCCCAGCTACTCGATGCCATGCCGGTCCCAGGCCCGGATAAAATGGGAGGGTTGCATCAGGAAAGGCATCCGACGTAAATCGTGTGCCATGTTTTGTGCGGATCAGATGGTCTGCTGTGGCGACCCCTTGACAAGAGCAGCCGAAAGACTAACAACAACATTGTTGTTGTTGTTGTTGATAATAATAATAATAATAATAATAATAATAATAATATATACAATACTTTATAATCTGCATCTCTTTATTTATTTATTGAACCATCTTTTATGATTTACCCTATAAAATGTCAGACGTGATCCACACGTGTGTTAAGTCGGAATGTGTTAAATCCATGCTATGCGTGGTTCGAATGGTCTGATTTCACGCTCGTGTCACGGTTCAATCAGACCCGAGTTGTGGTCAGACAGGAGTGTCGGTGCTCAGGGCGAGCGTGAACTTGAGCAGGTGCAGGCGTGAAATTCGTGCACACCAGAGTGAATGTGTGTTTATATGCAGGTGCACGAGTCTTTGTACTTAAGAAACTCTTTGTTGGAGTTTTTGATTTCTGAAATATTTGAAAATCTTTAAAACAGCAGGAATACATCTACATAAATAATGTGTATCTTTATGTAAATAATATAGTGTCTTTATGTATTAAAATGCTTATATAGATTTATACACACTCTAAGGTGTGATCCCTGCTTGCTCCCAGCATTCCCATGGATCCATTACGATCCTGATCAGGATGAAGCGCTTACAGAAGATGATAGAACAAGTGAAGTGTACAGTTTTATATTTATGGTTAACATTTAGGACCTAGTACTTGAAAATTATTCCTTTGTTCAGTTATAGTAAGGTACAATTTGTCTGCTGTCTTTGGTTGTAGTTAATTCAGTCAGTGTGTATTTCATTCTTGTGTGTCCGGTCTATGTTATTGGTATGCTACGTTGAGTCAGTATTTAAATAATACTGTTACTACAGTGAGGTCCTTTATGTGATTCATAGCATTATAACAGGACTACAGTACATATGAGTTTGAGCATTTTGCACATTTTACAATTGAATTCTTGTTTTGTTATTTATAAGAACATCCTCAGTGAAATCCATGCATTAATTTGAACTTCTACTGATTTGCCTTCTGTCATTGAACAAAGTAATCAAAATGTTAATAATAACTTGATACCAACTTGATGAATACTGAGCTCTTTGGGAAAAAAATTGCAATAATAATAATAATAATAATAATAATAACTTACAGTAGACAGGACACAACCTGACCACAGGCATCTGGCCTTATTTTTGAGGGAATCTGTATTTAGTTTTTCTTAACCCTTTCATGCATACCGTTCACATGTATGAAGAGTAAATCAAGGCATGTTTGTAGGAAAATATATAAGGTCCACATTCCCATTATTGACATTTAACAGATATCATAATTGTGATTTTGGTTGCTTCATTCTATTTGCTAACCTCCCATATATCATCCAACAAAAAAAGCGCAAATTACATAAAGAGAAAAAAGCAAGCAAACAAAAAAACATTGTGGCAGTGTGTGACATGCATCTGCCCAATTTTTTTTTTCCATCAAAGTTTCTGCGTTTTATTTAGGATATTTTTAGTAATTGACATTAGGTTAGTTTACAAGCGAATGTAAATTTTTGTTTATGTACACTCAGACAAATTATCAAGGCCTTATGTAGCTTTTAAATGTTAGCATAATTCCTGTTTTAATATTAATAAATTAATTTGTAAATGTACATAATTCTGTTTTTTTTTTCTGTAGCTCATGAAGCTACTGTTATAAAAATCGAAATTAGACCTGTGCAGTTATTTAATTGAAAAGGGCAATTTTATTAAATTAATATAGCCATATTCTGGAATTCATGCAGAGTTCGTCAGTCATTTAAATGTTGTGGTTTTTATTTTCAAACATCCTCTTCATGGGATCATTTGTGCCTTTATTTGCTGTTAGTCTAGATAAATACATTTAAATACAGTCGTACAAATGTACATTTGGTACATTTAATAGTTATAAATCGCAATATGTGCCCAAATAATCACAATGTGATTGTTTCGATCAAAATGTACAGAACTGATTATTTAGTTTAAGATTTATTTTTCTTCAACACACATTTAATTTGAGTGGAAATTCTGCTCTTAAATTTAATACATTGGTAGATTAATTTTTGTGTGTGAGTGTATTGGAAGATTTTTTTCTTGTATAATGTTTTATCGGTTTACTTTTTAATATACGCAGTATTTAGTCCCATATTTATTTACATGTTCAATACTTTTAAGTCTTAAAAACAGTCAATAGATAAAATAAAAATCAATAAAACACACACATCTTGGTAACAGTATAGGGTCAATCCACCACACACACATTATACAATTCCATATTTCTTAATCATTTACCTGCTTAAATTATTTACGCCTTATTAATTCTTGGTGAACATCATGATGATAGGTTACAGTATCACTTTTCTCATACTGTAAATATAAATCTAATGGATTTATATTAAGTGCTCAAGCACTTATTACATATTCTTTTATTTTCATTCTTATTACAATTATTATTATTATTTTTAAATTGTTTAAACAATACTCCATAGTCCATATCTTTAAACAGTTTCATTTAACTGTTGTGTGCATAAAAAAGCAAAGGTTTGATAAATTGTGAGACCTTAATATCATTATACAACTACTATATGTAATGTTATTAGTAATTTCCTGTAAAACCAGTGCAGTAATAATTCTACTGTAGCTGAGCGAGTGGCACACTGAGGCCGGATCGGTTGTTTTGCTCCATGGCTCTAGCAGACATCTGTTACTGTTAGAACTCGAGCCCGTCATGCTGAAACCCACAGTGCCTGACATGGTCTTACTTTGATATATGATCTGAGAGAAGTGCAGCGTCCCGAAGATCCTGGTCCTCCACTTCATGTCCAGGGTCTTCGTCTGACTGGACACGTCCGGGCATTAATAATGTCGTTCTAATGAAGTAATACACATCCAGTCTTATATTTTTGTGTGATGTCTGTTGTATTCAAAGCTCATCTGTGATTTTGCTAAAAAGAAAAGCAGCAGAGTCTTGTGAACAAAGGGTCCAAAGGAATCTTTTAGCGATGAAAAGACGGCTCACGGCTGTGAAAGAGCGTGGCAGCCCACACGAGACCCCGAAATCGTCAAGGAGTCCCTCGGGTCCTGTTTATCTGACGAAGGAAGCTGAATATTAGCAGAAACGAGCCAGGAATTAGTGTGTTTATTGGAGAAAGTTACAGAGAAAAGCGTAATGATAATAAACAATAGGTTTGGTGAGTATTGATATTAATAATATAAATAATGTCATATGTTATGACAACCTTCGATAACAAGCAGCAGATTAGATATCAGCACGTTTTTGGGCAGAATTTAATTCGGTCTTAAAGACCACATATGATGCAAAACTCACTTTTTATTCACTTTTAGACAAAAACAAGAAAAAAAAACAGTCCCTGCTTTTTGTCCTTCTTTATGTTTTTATATTGGTTTGGGTTTAAACAAGACAATTAGATTTTTTTTCTCCCCTATTGTGACCTCATATAAGAAGATCGCCTCCTCCAGCTTGTTGCTCAGCTCTGCTGTTCTCTGATGGGGCGTGGTATTTCAGCTCACGCATTAACACACACAGAGCCGTGTTAACTTGTAAAGAACTAGTAAAATATGGGACCTTTAAAGAATTGTAAATAGTTTTCGTTTTTTTCTGTTGTAAGCCTGTTGGTTTGCTGTGACAGGGTATATTGTAGAAGTATCATGTTTTTTGTTTTTTTGTTTTTTTTATCACATTGCCCTCCTTCCCAAGATATCAAGATAAAACAAGTGAACTCATTCTGTCACTGTCTGTCGAGCACTCTGAGAACCATTTTCATCCATCAGTCACTTTCCTGTTTTCGCATTTATGACTCGAATCGGTTGTTCAGATGCTCCCAGGTCTGTTTAGTTCTGTTATACCTTTTTCACTAAAACCCTGACATCTCGGCATCCATGAAAGCCGTGGAGCCACAGTCGTTAGCCGTTCAGTTGTTAATCATTTAGCAGCGAGACAGGAGCGGAGGTTTGACGGATCCTGCCAGTGTTTTGATGGATTAGGCCACTCCTGCCTGCCAGTGTACCCCATTAGCTCAGTCTTGAGAAATGAGCTGTCGGATGTGTGCGTCGAGACCCGATTCATGCATGGACACTTTCGATTATGGGCCTTTTGATGAAAGGCGGCGTCACGTGTTTGTGTTTGTATCGGACGACCTTAAGTGACATTAGCCGCCATAATACGAGCAGCTGCGTCCTCTGTTTTTCACCCAGATGGTTTTTAAGAGCGAGAGAAGGGTGTGATTTGGAACGGGCTAATGACAAGTTGAGGGATGCAATGAAGGTGTGCATGAGGGTGATTATGAGCCGTCAGTCTGCACGCTAGCGGTTAATGCTGTAGCCAACATTTTGTATCACTATAAAATGTTTTTTTTTTCTTTTTTCTTTGAAATGGGATCTCTAGGAAATGAAAGCATGGGCTTTGAAAGCATTTTTGCTGCCAGTTTTTGGTTCAGAAAAAATGTACCAGTACGACTTCTTTTTTTCTGGTTTTCCACTCAATAATATATAATATAATAACTGGACTACGAGGTGGAAAAATTCCAAACAATAGTGTATTTCGAGCCAATCGGCTCAAGCCGTGGCTCAAACTGGTAAGGCTCAAACTGTGGGTTACTGATTGTAAGGTTGGGGGTTTGAGCCCTGGCACTGCCAAGTTGCCACTGTTGAGCCCTTTGAGCTTCACGGTCTGCTCACTTACTCTCACTAATACAGATTGTGCAATTACTCACAGCTTCGGTTTCTTTGTCACTTTCATTCTGTTCGTTGCATAATTACTAAGTTCTTTGCACAATTAATTAATGAATACTATTTGCATTGTTGTCACTTTGCCACACATAAAATTGCACATCAAGGTTGCGATGCAATAAACCTCATTTCACGTCAGTCAATTACACTTTTTTTTCCCATGTGATTTATATGCTTTATTCAAATGCATTTTTAAAAATATATCTAGTAGTTTTTTGTTTTTAGCATTGCAATTGTAAGTTTTGATCAGTTCTCACATTACTCTGTGTATACTGACTATCTGTAAGAAATACAGTGTACAACCCTGTCTTTGTGTTACTGTCACTATTGCTGCTGGATATCTGGAATAAAGTATCTATCGATCTATCTATGATGAAGGGACTGATTATACTGAGCTTGAAAAACGCGTCTATATATTATTTCAATATTATTTCTGCTTGCTGTTTTTAGCCGCGTGTCCCCATTTTACTCCACATACTTGATTTGCATTTGCGGTGTCTCGTTTCTACTGGTCTACACACAGCAATGCTACCAGCATGACGGTTATGCGTGAAAGGGATGCTGCAGGTGTGAGGCATGCCCCTTCCTGAGATGTTGTATTTATGTTCTTGCAGGTGTGTGGTTCACTTTTGGCGTGCTCCGTGTCCGTGGCTCGAGTTACCCGCCTTACCGTGCTCGTCACTTCGCAGCTAATCTTTCTTTGACACAAGTGGCTGACGAATGTGACCTCTTTAAGTGCTCTTCTGAGTCAATGCCTGATGAGCTCCTTTTATTTTTGGTGTGGATTTAAGCTAATCTTTTGCCCCAAAGGAGCAGCAGTTTAGCTGTTTGGTTATCATATGCCAGACAAATACAGTATAATGGACTTTTTTTGTTGTTGGGAGATTTATGTCTTGGCGTCCCAATGGAATACAGTCAAAAGTGTCCATTCTCCAGTATTTCTAAATATGGCTACTACTTATCCTTTTTTTTTTTTTAAATTCCATTCTTTGTTGGATTAGATCTAGATTATGATGCTTAATTTTTTATTTGCACAGATGCTTGAGTGGCTTAAGGTCCGGAGTCAAAAACCTCAAACAGTTTCTTCAAACCACTGCTGAACGTTTTTTTGCATGATCATGCTGAAAGAGGCCACTGCTTTGCCATGAAGGACTGTACTTGGTCAGCAACTATGCTTATGTGTCAAATTAACATTCGTATGAATGTCAGGAACCAAGGTTTCCCAGCAGTACTCTACGCGGAGCATCACACAGACTCTGCCGGCTTGCCTTGTTCCCAAAGTGCATCTTTTCCCCAGATTAGCGACACACATACACAGCCATTCACATGATGTAAAAGAAAATGTCTTTCATCAGTCCACTACTCTGTGGTCCAGTTCTGGTGCTCACATGCCCAGTGTAGAAGCTTTTGGTGATGTTCACGGGTCAGCATGAGCACCCTGACAACAAACTGTGATACACTCTGTGTTCTGACATCTTCTTATCATAGCCAGCATTCAATTTTCCAGCAATTTGAGCTCAAGTAGCTCTGCCGTGGGACCAGTGGCAGTTGCCACTGGACTAACCTTCACTCTCCATGCACATCTGTGAGCCCTTATTACCCCTGACCTTGTTGCTTTTTCTCCTGTTGTCCTTCCTTGGATCACTTTTTGCTAACCCCTGTATACTGAGATACAAAAGAAATCCTGTTGTTTTGGAGATTCCCTCACCCAGTTGTCTAGGCATCTTGTTCAAATCCCACAGGACTTTACGCTTGCCCATTTCTCCTGCTTCTAACATATCAAGCTTGACAACTACAGCAAGTCTCCTACATATGAACGAGTTCGTAAGTCCAGTTTGTTCATAAATCCAGCAAACATTGTCTAGGTACTAGGAAACTAACGCAGTTGGCTATCCACAGTATAAAATTCACACGTTCCACGATGATCTTGTCTTTGGGCTTTAGAATTGTGGCGTAGTTGAACGATTACACCTCGCTTTTGTCTCCATCGTTATTGCTTGGCGCTTCTTACAATGCTAGTTACAATATCTTACATTTTTGTGCAATAGCAATAACAGCGTTTTAAACTGCAACATTATCTACTGCTATTTGTTTGGAAAAGTAACTATTGTATTGTTTTTCTTTGATCTTCGTATATTCTGCCACTTTACAGGTGCCACTGGTATGATGGCAGTAGTTTTAATGTTATGGCTGATCAATGTAAATGCTTTCTATGAGCAAATTTCAATCTTGTATTTGTTTAATAGTAATTATATCATGAGTAATGTTAGATAGATTTCCTTATATACTGTAGTTTATGTATTTTCCAGATGTTTTATGCCGTGTTTATACTGTATAATATAAAAAGAGCTCCATATCTGAGATATAATGGTGACTAAAATTCTTTTTTATTTGATCTAAATAATAATAATAATAATAATAATAATAATTACTCATAAATAATCTATATCTAAAATCTAAATTGTAAGCATATTTATTATGTTATGATTTTCCCTTTCTTTTAGTCGGACTTGCTTTGCGTGACCGTCTCAGTAGTGGCGACTCTCAGAAATGTATGAGTCTCATAAAATTCTCAGTGAGCACTCATCTGTCTCTCCACCAGAGCGACGTCTTCATCTGAGCCCTTTGTTCACCTCCAGCAAACTCCATCCAGAGACACATCTAATGACGCTTTTCCCTGCACCCGTTACACATCGCTCGCGAGCGCGCAGCAGAGCGTATAAAAGCGTCCCTCGCCATCATGCATTACTCATGCTCTTTTTGAATTATTTAGTGAAGTTTGTGCTTCGCATTAGCTGCATGACTGACCATCACAGGATCTCACTGCATGCCTACCTAGGGAGTGTGAGATTTTTTACTCATCACTTATCTGGTGAACTTGTCTTTCATTGCTTTGAAGATCTATGTTGTTTTCCAAATACCTAAAAAAAAAGGTTATAAAGGGGATTTGTGCAATGTGTGCCAGATACTCAGCAAAACACGGCTTCCATACACAAAGCAGGTCAGATATTGATGCTAATTAGCTCTTCTCAGGCCGCGGTGCCGTGTCTTGCTGAGCAGATGTATTCGATTTGTCTTTCCAAAGGCTCCTCCTGCACCCTGCAGTGAACCTGCTGCTGTTCTTCAGGACTATAGTCTGACTGTCAAAGAGCATTTTGGCTCAATAAGATTAGAGTCAATAATACTTATAATAATAGTCTTATATTTTACTTTATATTTTGTTTTGAGTTTTTTTTTGTGCATATTTACGTATACAGATACAGAAACCTAAGAAGTGATGTATAGGAATAGTGTGTTATCTACTTCTTTAGTTTTTTTTTTTTTCGGTCAATACAGAATACAGAATCTAATATGATCACGATTTAACATTTTCATGTTATTGGTAACTGTTTTTAATGCTCTAATTTTATTCTGTATGTGTATAATATATATATACCGTATACAGCCACTTCAAAAGGTACGCTTGTTTAACTGCTCATTAAAATATCTAGGAATAATAATATCAGGAACTCAATGCATTTAGGTCAAGATGATCTCCTAAAGTTCAAACCGAGCATCACAATAGAGAAGAAATGCGATTTTAGAGACCTTGAACATGGCATGGTTGTTGGTGCTGCACTGGCTGGTCAGAGAATTTCCTGAACTTTCTGCTTTTCACACACAGCCATTTCTAGCGTTTACAGAGATTGGTTTGAAGAAAGAGAAAATATCTAGTGAGCATCAGTTCTCCGGGTGGAAAGGTCTTGTTCATGCCACAGGTCAGTAGAGAACGGCCAGACGGGTTCAAGCTGATAGAAAAGCAACAGTTCATAGTCTTTTTGCACACACGCGCGGGTGCGTTACAATAAGAATAATAACAATAATAAATTCGGAGAACTACTAC
>JAQQZS010000035.1:4872358-4885553 GCA_030068045.1 Platyallabes tihoni
CAACAGAGTGAACAGTCCATTGTTGGGATGGCTGAGGTCCTTCACGATCTTCCTGGCCTTGGTCCAGCACCGCTTGGGGTAGATTGAGTGTAGGTCAGGGAGCTAATTTTCACAGTTATGGAGGAATCTCTTTCAAACCGACATGCCTAGCATGATGGATAATACTGGTTTCCGTTCTCCTAAAATATTTTAAAGCAGCCATGCTCATCTTTTATGCATAGTTTTCCATTGTGTGAACAACTTTCGTGTGTGCCAAGTGCTCGAGAAGAGGATTAGGAAATTATCCAGCTGAACTGCAGCACTTCAAAAGCATCGTGCAGGACCAGAGCATGTGCTCACAGGATTTTGGTTAGCTGATTTGTGATTCTGATCTTAACTGACTGCTTGTTTTTTTTTTTTTTAGTCTAAGTGCCCGGAGGAGCAGTTCAACACCATGTGGCATGAGGATAGTCTAAAGGAATGCATTGTTTTCTCTAGTTGATCTCTCAGGGATCAGTTTAGATGTGCTCAGTCAGCAACATTTGCCAGTCTAAAAAGGAGACTTTCTGATGTTACCATAAAATAAAGAAATGCAGGGGTAAATTAATACTTAAATGACTCTTGAATTTGCTTGTTTATTAGAATTATTTTGTTATTGCTAAGCATTTGGTCCTTACTCTTTTCTTAGAACCTCATACTGATTTATCTCACTGGTCCTTATTTCACTTTATTCCCAGTTCTGGTCCATCACTCTGTGACCTAAACTCAGAATTACAAGTTCAGTTTCTTGCTACTTCTGATCCTACAGTGCCTGATTTTCATACTTGTTAAGTAAAAAAAAAACAAAAAAAAAAACACTTCCATTCAGAGCCTGTAGCAAACTGGAAAAGAGCCACATCAGGCAGGGTGGCGGTAGCTCACACAACACTCGTCCCACCCTTCTTACAGCTCTCTTACCCTAGCAAAATCTGGTCTAACGGGTTTGAGAATCACAAGAGAGGATTTGCATTTCGTTTTTTCCCTCCAGAGGGATGCCCCGCCATTCACAGGCCACTTCACAGGCCGATGTATCACGTTGCCAGCCGAAGCTAGTCGTCCCCACCTGGCAGGAGCTCGGAAAGAAACCCCACAGGCCTTTGACCCCGCCGGGAACCGCGAGAATCCAGCGCCCCTCCAGGTCCAAGTCAGCTCCTGACCTGGAGTAATGAGATGACATGGACTACGTCCAACAATATGGCCGGGTGTTCTGCTCCTGACTGAAAGGAAGTTAGGGTTTCAGAGCAGCTCCGGCTTGACGCTCTGATCGAAATCAAAAGGTGCGCCTCAAGGAACTAGGGCGCTTGTACTAGGGTTCCTCGGAAAATTTGAAACTGGAAGACGTGTCCTTGTTTTTTTAGGACAAATGTCTTATAAGGCACGACTGTATGCTGTTGGAATTCTAACACTCCATCAGATGTTTGTAGGACTATTATTGCCCATAGATAGATAAATAAATAGATCGATGGCACGGTGGCTGAGTGGTTAGCACTGTGGCTCGCACCTTCAGGATCCTGGTTCCAGTCCTGCATCGAGTCTGTGTGTGTAGAGTTTGCATGTTTTTCCCAGTGCTTAGTGGGTTGACTCCCACAGTCTAAAGACATGCACTAAAGACGGTAGTACAAATTTGTACCATTTTCAGTATAAAATATGTATAATCGCCTAAAACTCTGATTCTTTTTAGATCCCTTTAACTGTTATAAAATGGTTGAAAAACCAGTGGAAATGGCTTATTTCCTCTTCATCAGGAAAAGTCAGGTTTCAATCTATATTAATTCTTGCAGTCCTGTAAATGAGCAAAACATGCTGTTCGTGTTTGGGAATCTCTCCATAAAGTGGTGCTTGTTTCCATCCTCATGTGTTTGATTAGCCATGCGAGTTGGATAAGTGTATTCAGGTGCTTAGATTTCCTGTAAAAGTAAAAAAAAATAAAAAATCAACCCCCAAATTAAGCTGGCATCCTAATCGAATTCATGCTAGCTGTGGAGGCCAGGAGTGACCATTGTATTTATTCCCATTTTTAATGACCTCCGGTCAGCATCCACACACCACAGGTAATTTGGGAACACCAATTAGCCTAACCTGAGGAAACCCACCAATCACAGAAAGAACGTGCAAACTCCTTGCACACAGACCCGAGGTGGGTCTCGAACCCTGATCCTGTAGGTTCGAGACGGCAATGCTACCCACTACGCCACCGTGTCGCCATACAGTACCGTTATATACGTCTCGAAATAATTCTTATAATAATATTAAAATAAAAAAAAAATCTGTATAAAATTAACAGATGTTCCACAACATTAAACGCGATTTTTAAATGTCAAGAGGGGTTCAAGTCAAACCGGGACTTGTGGTGAATTTTCCATGTAGTTTCATCCCTCCACTCGTATGTGTGCTCCATGTTAAATTCCACTTCCTGGTTCGAACAGTTGCTACAGTGGAGTTCGGGACATGGTAATGGTAATTTTAAAAAGTAATTATATATACATTTTGATTTAAAATCAGATGAAAAAATAAAAGACAACCCAATTCTCAAAAACACAAAACAGGACAGAACAAATCAATGTTCTATAAAGCCACAGTGACTTCTCCGAGGTCTCTGACGAGCATTCAAGTCAAACCGGAAATTGTGGAAAAAAAAGGTTGAAGCACTAGTGAAACTGGGATAAATGCATTTGTGTAGCAGGGGATTATATAGAGAAAGAGGGAGTTTTGACTCTCATAGCTGTATTCTGTCATTCCGCACAATCAAAAGTCCCGCTTTGACTTGAACACTCCTTGCAATAAAAGCATGATGTCCTCTTCTTCCAGCTGTTTGTGGGTTGCTGTTGTGTAAGGGCAGTAAAACATTTGGGGATGCGCTGTTATAATCAGGAAAGTAATCCAGTTTAAAGTGGCAACAGCTGAGGTATCCATGCAGCACATTGCACACACACACACGCGCACAGCCACACCTTGAATCTGTGAAGCCGCATTGTATGAACGGCAGAGAATAACGACCAACAGAAAGCCCTCTCGGGATTCATCTCGTTGCTTATTAGCATTTGTTTCTTTAAACACCTCTTTTAGCAAGAAACTGACCAGACTTGAGTTGTAGCATTAACTCAATAGAAGCATTTCGAATAAATGTTAAACAGGTGATGGAATGCAAGTAAGTACCTGAAACTCCCAGCAGACACACACACACACACACACACACACACACACACAAGCCTGAATGACACGAGTTGTGGTGTGGAATGTTTGCCTGATTTATCTGCTGATCCCTCTGTACAAAAGAGCAATTTCTTTCACCTCCGCACAAGCTAGCCGGAGCTCCTCTTGTAACCGATGACAGGTGTTTCTCAGAGCGGACGGACAGGTAAAGCTTAACAGCCATTGACGGTTTTCAGCGGTGCTAAGTGTTTCTTTCAGAAATGAATGCGCAGAAAATTAGCATCGCTTGCCGTCTTATCTGTGAGGAGCTACACAGATTTTAGACCTCAGGCTGTGTTAGCATTAACACTTTCTTGTCCTCATACCGTCGCTACATCTAAAAGCAGCATGTACATGTCTTTTAAAGGATTAGTGTTGTCAAGTATTCTGGTGCTGTTTCCATCCCGAGGTTCAAAATATTACTTACATTATAACAGTTTTCCCTCACCAGCCACTGTAAAAAAAAAAAAAAAACTTTTTTACTTCTTCTATCCTGAAGGATTGTTGGAGACCATATTGACTGCTACAATGTGCTAACACTGGAGATTCTTTCCATTAATATTAGCTAAAAACTCATCGACCAGGTTATGTGCCTGCCGTAATTATGTTTTAATTTGTTCATGAGGCTCGAGTTATGTGCATTTTCAGTTGCTGTAGAAATTATGGCATATTGGAACAAGACGCATTGATTGTTACAACTGTTCACTAATTTGACTGGTCTAATGGCATTCCAAGGGCGCCAATATTTATTATAACCATGCTTGGACGTTTAACTGCGTGGTTTCATCACTCCACTCGTATGTGTCCTCCAGGTAAAATTTCACTTCCTAGTTCATATGGTTGCTACAGTAGTGTTAGAGAAATCTTCAGCAGACATGTTTTTGAAATAAGTCATTTTTTAAAAATTTAAATTAATATGAATTGATCCATCGAATTAAAATTAGATGGAGATGAATAAATAAAAAATAACCCAGTATCAGCAGTAACACAGAAGTACAAATCAATGTGAGCTAGCTAGTCAATGTTCAATAATGCGAGTTTGGCTTTTTTATGTATCTTCAGTATAATTGCACTCATGCAGTGTTGTTACTACAGTGGAACTTCGGATTACGAGCATAATGCGTTCCGGAAGTGGGCTCATATTCCAAAGCACTCGTAAACCAAATTTAATTTTCCCATAAGAAATAATGGAAACTCAAATTATTCGTTCTACAGCCCAAAAAAATTAATACATAAAAATAAGTAATATAAAATATAAAGTAAAAATAAAACAAATTAACCTGCACTTTACCTTTAAAAAAAAGTAAAAATAAATCCTCACAGATAAGTGTTTCCGCTTATGCGCACAGGCACTGTGTGTGTGTGTGTGTGTGTGTGTGTGTGTGTGTGTGTGTGTAATGTGCGTGCACTAGTGATGCGCGGGTCGGGTATTTTTCCAACCCGCGGGTCCCGCTTTTATTAAATTATTTGGCCCGCCCCAGCCCGCCCCGCACCACTGGGGTCCACGGGTTAACAGACGACCCGCGCATCACTAGCGTGCACACACATTAACGGAGAGACTGTTTTATCGGAAAAATTAGCAAGGAACATCACTAATCACACTCACGTGAGCGCATACTAACGGAATAACTGCTGTAAAGTAAAAAAAAACAAAACAAATGAGCCTGCACTTTACCTTTGAAAAGAATTGCGACAGAGCAGAGTTTGTGTGTAAGGCTGTGTGAGTGTGTGTCTGTATGTGTGTGGGAAGCCGAGAGGAGGATGGGGTGGGAGGGGGGCTGTAAAGGCGAGAGAGTGTGTGTGTGTGTGTGTGTGTGTGTGTGTTGGTGTGAGTGAAAAAGCACGGTGTCAAATTACACGTGTGCGCACACTCGACAGGCTGATACATAGAGGGAGAGAAAAAATGGATTTTTACCCTCTAATGAGACTTGCTTTTGGCTTTATACGCGCGCACACACGTGTGTTATAATAAATAATACACGCGCGCTGTACACACATGCTTACAAACACAAAATAAAATATGTTTCACACACACACACACACACGTGGTCACAGTGTTGTAGTAAACAGTACACTCGTGCAAGGATGTTGATTATACCAGTGAGGGGAGATGATTACCTACAATTCTGCAACGCAAGAGTGAGAAAAACCATTGGCTCAGTTGTGATCACGTGACGCTCGGTGTCAAAACAAAAAGCGCACACGTGATACATGATACTTAGTACTCGTAAACCAAGACAATGCTCATTTTTCAAATAAAAATGTATTAAAAATCTTTGCTTGTCTTGCGGAACACTCGTAAACCATGTTACTCGTAATCCGAGGTTCCACTGTATACTATATATACTGTATTATTATATATATATATATTACTGTACTATATATACTGTATTATTATATACTGTATATATACACTATATTCATAGTATACTAGTATACGATAAATATTTGATTATATAAACTTTTGACGACAGGTCTGAGCTTCAGTAGTGTTGTGGTATAAACAATAGACAACATTCGGTTCTGAAAAAATTAGTCCAATGCAGAGGTGCCAAAATGTGCAATTCTCCAAAAGTGAATCGATCACTATAGAGCCCCATATTAAAATGTCCAAATTTACAACAGAAATTAACATCTTTGCAACCCGGTACAAAAAAAGCTTTTAGTCTCCATAGCTAGATTTTCCATTCATGACAACTGTAAAGAGGGTGAATTTTTATGTAACTCATCAATTAAAATGACATTATGTTATAAATCTATGCATAATTAGGGGATGTCTATTTTTTTTTCCTTTTGAGTTTCCTTTTTTTTTTTCCTGTGTCAAACCGCTAGCTGTCTGCTGTGCTAACCAGCTAACTGGAATTGTTGTAGTTTAACTTAACAAAAATAAATGTAGGAGTTGACACAGTAGGGTATGGATGATGAAATTCGGTCAAATGCAAAATAACCTTAGCATATAGGTTATGCTAACCTCTCAGGATTTGTTGGATGTTATCCATCCACCCACTTTTCAAACCCTTGATGGGGTCCAAACCATTGCACGGCATAAGCACACACACTCACATACTCAGTAATACACAGTAGGCAATTTGGATATGCTTGGATATGGCAATCAGCCTGCACACCACGTTCCTGAAAATGAAGATCCCAGTGGAACCCCACCAACCATGTAAACTGTGTGCACATAGACAAGAGTTTTGCAACAAAAAACAAACCCAACACCCAATAATAATCCAAAAGAATGAATCTCTATGGTTAATCCAAAAGGCTAGTCCAAAGGAATGAAATGAATTTCCTGTATTTTGTTGTACTTAAGCTCAGAACCGCCCCTCGGTCCCTCCCAAGCCTTAGCTCTTGTTGCACGTCCGCTCTCGACTACTGAGACAATGCGGTACAGCACTCCGTAGCCATTTTGGAGCGCATTGGGTTTCCTAAAAATGATGCTTATCACTGTCTGAGCTCCAAAGCAGCTTTTGGAAAGGGACCAAACTGCAGGGTGCATGTTTCTTATTTCAGACTGCTGGGAGAAGAAAGAGACTGAGCAGCAGTCTAGGTATGGTTTTGTCTTCCCCATGGTTTTTATCTGTTGACACGTAATGAAGTAATGGTCAAATTGGAAATCAATGACCAGGTGAAAAAGGTTTACTATTTATTGTATGTGGAACAATGGTTTAATGTATTGCACAGCCTTTATTAGTCATTCAGTTAAATTGAGTAACTCAGAATTTACTGCTAACAAATACAACCTTCAGGCTTTCCATGCACCTGTGTGACAGAATAAGAAAACGAAAAAAGGTTTGATGGCGGAGGTTGCAGTCTTTCGAGCACAATAAGCAATTGACCACAGACAACAGTACATGGGTTTGGTTTCAGCACCACAGGTGTGTGTGTGTGTGTGTGTGTGTGTGTGTGTGTGTGTGTGTGTAGTAGCTGAAGATGCATCACTGGAAACGTTATCTCCTGTAAAGGAGTCTAACTTTACTCAGCTCGGTCTTCTAGTGTCATTTACTCAAGTCATTTGTTTGAGGATAACATCAGTACCAACACAGCAGGTGCATTAGCTGACAAAAGACTTCTCGAGAAACAAGCACATAGGTAGATTATATAGAAGCAGAATAAAAACCTTTTATAAAAAACGTGTACGTAAGTACAATTATGTGATGCGCATTTTATATTTGAACACAGAATGCTCTTTTTCCTGAAAATATACATAACATAACAAGATTGTTCCCGTGATGCACTATATGGACGAAAGTATTTGGCCAAACCTGCAATGACGTATGATGTATTTGGATGTATCCAAATACATACTTCAGTATGGTGTCTGTCCCCCTTTGGCAGATGTAAAAGCTTCCACTCTTCTTGGATGGCTGTCTACAAGATTTTGGGGTGTTTCTGTGGGAATTCGTGCCCATTCATTCTGTAGAGCATTTAGCGCAATCTCGATGGGGTTGAGTTCGGGGTTCTGTGTTAAATTCTTCCTCACCGAATTCATCAAACCATGTATTTATAGTCCTTGCTTTGTGCATTGGGACACAGTAATGTTGGAATAGGAAAGGGCCTTCCCTAAACTGTTGCCACAAAGAAACATATCACTGTCCAAGATGTCTTGGTATGCTGAAGCATTAAGATTGCCCTTTAGTTGGGATAAGGGGTTTGATTGAAACACCTGAATTCAATAATTAACAGGTTTGGCCAAAAAAAAGTGTATGTTTATATGTATGTAAACATAAGCTGAGTTTATACCCATAGATTCTATAAGAACTGGACAAACCCAAATAGGGACATTTATGGAGACCAAAACCTTTTTTTGTACCAGACTGTATACATGATTATTTCTATTGTAAAGTTGGGTATTTTAACGTAGGGGTCTACAGGGATTGACTTATTTTTTTAAGCCTAGTGGTCGTTCAATCAACTGCACGTTTTGCATTTCTGCATTAGACTAATTTCTCAGAACCAGAGATTGCCCCTTGATCAGCACATGTCCAAGTCCTGCAGAGTCCTGTCTCTTATAGGTGTGTGTTTGAAACATGGGAGGTTTGGAGCTTTCTGAAAGAAACATGACTCTAATAACTTAGGATGATCCACAGTTAGTCGTCCAGGCTTAAAACAGACACGTTTAGTCTACTAATTGATGCGTAGAGCTGTGGAATGTAGCTGAAGCATTAACCTTTCACAGTGGATTAAAAGCACAGAGTATGAGGGCAGAAAGTGGACAAGAAGGCTTAAGTGACCAGAATTGTTCAACATAGTTCACACAGGTAGACACTTTCTTTCCAAGGATTAGTGAGGAATATATTAGGTATATATTAATTAATTATGTAAGGTATATATTAATACACAGTCTATAATGATTTGCATTATTGTCTTTTTTTTTGCTAGTGCTATAATTCTACTATATACAGAAAATGCAAAAAAAAATGCAGGACCAGAGCTAAAAATCTATTTTATAGATTTGAATTAATATCTTATTTAACAGCATTTATTTCCATTATAATTTCTCCTGCATTTTGGATGTTCCTTTATTTCAACGGTTCACTCATGAGCTCTCGTGAACTGATAATATTTTAAAATTATATACAGTATATATACATATATATGGACTGTTTAAGGTTCTGCCACAGGTTTTAAGTCTGGAGATGACTGGGAAAGCTCCAAAATTGCTGGTGTGTTTGCATCATTGCTCTGCTGCATAACCGAAGTGTGCTTGAGCTTGAGATCATGAACTGGTAGCTGGACATCCTCCTTCAGGATTTTCTGGTTGAGCGCAAAATTCATGGTTATGCAATTATGACAAGTCTTCCAGGTCTTGAAGCACCAAAGCAGCCTGAGACCATCACACTACCACCACCATGTTTGACTGTTGGTATGATGTTCTTTTTGTGGAATGTTCTGTTTTAAGCAAGATGTAAAGGTTTAAACAAAAGTTTAATTTTTGTCTTATTAGTCCACAGAATATTTGCCCAAAAGTTTTGGGGATGATCGAGATGTTTTTTGCCAAATGTGAGACGAGCCTTTGTGTTCTTTTTGGGCATTCTCTTTTTTTGGAGACTCTTTATTATTGTTGCCTTAACTGAGGCAAGTGAGGCCTGCCCGTTGTTCTGAATTCTTTATGAGCTCACGGATGTGTCATTGTTGTGCTCTTGGAGTAATTTTATAGGTCTCTACTCATAGGATGGTTCACCACTCTTCCAAATTTTCTCCATTTGTGGATAATGGCTCTAACTATGGTTTGCTGGGAGTCCCAAAGCCTTAGAAATGGCTTGGTGACCCTTTCCAGACTGATGCATGTCAATTACTTTTTTAATTTTATTTATTTATTTATTTATTTTTTAGATCTTCACCTTGTCAGCCAGGTTCTATTGAAGTGATTTCTTGATTCAACAAGTCTGGCAGTAATCAGGCTTGGGTTGGCAAGTGAAATTTAATTGGCTTTCCAAAAATCACAGTTCATTCATGATTTAGCAAGGGGGCAATTACATTTTCACATAGGGCAAGGTTTGGAAAGCTTTTTTCTTTTAATAAATAAAATTATCATTTAAAAACAGCATTTTATTTTTATTTACTCTGGTTATCTTTTGTTTATTTTTTATTATTTTTGTTTGATGATATCAATCCTTTAACTGTGAAAAATATGCAAAAACAAAAAAAAATCAGTAAGGAAATACTTTTTCACAGCATTATATGGGTGTGATTTTGGGGATTAAGTGTAGCTCGTAGACTTTATTTTTAATGTTTTTAAATATGTCATTGCTAATCATGTGAAGTTATGTAAACGCTTAAGAGTGTATGATTGACCTGCAGGACATGATGGGAAAAGAAACAGCTAGAGCTATAATTCACTTAAACACAAAGCCCTTCACTCTGTTGCACTCACATCATCGCCAATGAAGTGCGGAAATGTTTTGATTCAGTACAACGCAAATGAAACCGGGTTGTCACTCATTTCCCTTGACTCAGTGCAAGCACTTAGTGTAGTTTTCCAGTTAGGGAATAAAAGCCAGATAGCAAAGTAAAAATAGTACTTTAAACAGTCAAATAAATACACTCCAGGAAGCTTGTGCAAAAGAATGTAGTGATTATTTGACGTTGTGTTGGAATACAGCCCATCTCCAGCCCATTTGCTTTGTCCTGGTTGATGCATTATGGTCCAGCGAGTCATATGTTCAGTCTGTTTATACGTGTACGGAAGGATCACGGTGCTTAAGACATAAAAAAGAAAGCAGGAAGTGATTAGCCTAAGCTGAGCCGCACAGATGCACAATCTGTCCCGGATTACTTTTAAGAAAAGCTGAAAGACTTCCTTTGTAGTCCTCTTCTAGGTTTGTTTTTGAATCTCCGAAATAATTTTTCGGTTATAAAATCAAATTTAGCAAAATCTTTTTTCCCGTCATGACAGGACCCTTCTGTTTGTTTTTACATCAGTTATACTTATTGAGATATTTCTTTAATAATGCATTCGTAAAAAGAAGAAAAAAAAACATGGGAATCACATTTCAACTCATCACCTCATTACCACAAAGTATTGTAATGTCACGTTGACGCTCTTGTTTGCACATCTGCACGTGCACTTTATGTTGTCTCTTTTGTATAAAAACGTAAATAGTTGTCTGTTAACTTAAAATGTCAATCTGTCTTGTCTCAGCTAGCCGGCTAATTAGGTTTCTTAGTTAGCTAGTTAGTTTCTGTTAATTACTGTTGTATGTAGCACCTTGGTTCTGGAGGAACGTTGTTTCGTTTCACTGTGTACTGAACTGTATATGGTTGAAGTGACAATAAAAGCCTACTTGACTTGACTTGACTCGACCAGGGATCAGCCGATACGATATAATCACGATACCTGGGTACCAATTCGATCTGTTTTCTGATTGTTTATCACATGATATTATATTGTATTTCATGAATATCCCAATTTAATATAAATTTTTTAGCAGATTTTGTTACAATTCTTAATAAACTGCCAGTGGGTGAAAATTTTAGAGCACCTGTAGGAATATAGCGGAACTGCAGCATGGTACCACCTCAGATGCACTCTCTCACTTATTGTCTATACTGCTTTAACCTAGGTTTTCTTTTTGTTTTTTGAAATGGTCGCAGGAGGCCTTTTAATTAGGAATGCCAATTAACCTAACCTATTAACCTAAAATAAATAAATGAATAAAGATTTTGGAGTCAATATTTAAATTTCCACATGGCAGAATCGCGGTATGTACCCGAAACGATTTTTCCCCCCCATCCCTTTTCTACAAGAAAGACATAGCACGTAAATCTTATTCTGAATTTTCAGCCAAAGTGTAAGAATTTTTAATCTATGTCTAACACAAATTTTCCAGACATAAACTCCAGACATATATATATATATATATATACAGTATATGGTTTATTCTGGGTTGTTCTCTGCTAGACTTCTTAAATATAAGCAAGTGTCAGTATGTAATTCCACTGTTTTGAGATTTATTTAAATCTCCACAGCTCAAACCAAACCCAAAAACAGTATGAACAATAAAGACCTCGGTGATGTGTGAGGATCAGGAGACTGGCAGACTGCTGACAGTGACACTGATATAATGAGACGTAATTGCTGTAACAAAAGCACGACTCAGTTAGTGCAGGTTTTTACTGAGACACTGTGCTTGCTTCCATTACCTGAGTACACTGGGCCGAGTTAGACATTCACTGGTTGGGAGGCCTGAAGATAAGAGAGAGCTTAGTCGCTTAATAAGGGCTTATGTTGAGTGAGTGAGTGAAACGAAAAACATGTGGTCATGTGCGAAACAGTCATGTGCACCAAAATGAGTGAAAGATCTGGAATTTTGTGAGTCATGTTCCTCTGGTATTGTCTGTCTATTTAAAAACAGTTCAACTTAACAAGTCTGCAACTTTTATATCAAAAGTTTTCTATCCTTGATTTTGTTCGTGACTTTTTCACAGGTATCTTTTGGGATTCGGCCCAACGCGGATCTGCATGTGTGAGCGTACACTCAGCGATGGAACCCTGGCCGGTCGTGGCCTGGTTCTTAATGCTGACTTTCATCGCTGACTGGCTCAAGACTGTGCGGTCAAGAGACTTTACGAAAAAGGATATTATCTTCCTTCATCCTTCTAGTAAGTATTGAAAACTCATAGTAGTATTCAGTTATAGATGTTAATATAGATATGTGTCTCCAGATTACAGTTGATATCCATAGACAGAGATGATTAGAAAATTTTATGAGAGAAATTTTACTTTACCTGCTGTTTAGTTTCCAACTACAACATCTGTGTACATAAATCCATGGAGCACATAAAGGGAAAATATGTAGAGAGAAAAGAAATGTCTGAAAAAATTAATAAATAAAAAGAAATAAACGTATTAATTTGATTGGATAAATTTTTTGCAAGATCATGCAAAAAACATCATAATTTCGCAATTGCTAGACAAGCTGGAAGCTTTGACATTTCAAAATAATTCTGATAATTTAATAAAAATCTTAATTAAAAATGACGTTAATCAAAAATGTGTATAAATGTGTTTTAGAACTACACTTTTCCTAAGTTTTAATAATTAATAAATATTAATTGTATGATAGGCCAATCTCCATTAAACTGTGCAAAGAATATGTGGAATCAAGTTATGCGTTCATGCTCTAGAATTGGCGTTCATAATACGTTCATTGAGGATGTAATTAATCACGGATGAGACTAAATTCTTACGCCTGATCATGACACAGGAGATGGGATTAATGGGAAAAAGACGAGAAATACTGTACCATACATAGCAAAGTTACACTAGCAAAATCATCACCATTAACAACATTTTAAATAGGAAGTATGATATGATTTAAAAAAAAATAATACACCAGTTTAGTCTGACACTGAGATTTAATAATTAGGAAATATTGTGCTTGGTCTTTTGGCTGCTCCCAGCAAGGGGTCGCCACAGCGGAATATCCAGTCCGCACTACAACTTGGCACAGGTTTTACGCCGGATGCCCTTCCTGAC
>JAQQZS010000035.1:4888110-4898884 GCA_030068045.1 Platyallabes tihoni
CTCATGCATGTTGTTTTAGTCAAGACCTTTATAATTATTCTACCATCATCACTCAGCGAAGTTTGGCCCATAATCTATTAACTACTAATACCCCTATCTCACCTACGCAGTTTCGCGCTGTGGCCGTAAGTACGGTTCATCGTGATTCACCGCCAGTTTTGGCGCTGTGATTAGGTTTCCATCTTTCTGCGCATCTGTCCTCACATAGGTGAGATAGGGGTATAACAGCAGGAATAACAGACGGGGGCAGGGTATCGGGGCGGGGGTTGTAGGACGACTTTCACACACAAATGTACACACTAACGGATTAGGAATAACTGCTGTCTGGCTCACGGATTGCAGAAATTGTCTGAATAACGGATTATATTTTTGAAAAAGTAACTGAGTACTTAAGTAGCGAACATAACGCGTTGGATTACTCGTTACCTCAAAAAAGTAATCCGAGTACTCTAACGCAATACACCCAACACTGGCTGTGACAAAATCTGGCTGGACAGACATACAGACGGACACACAGACGTACAACCAGACAGAAAGTTTTCTCAGACTGATTTCTGGTCCTCCAGTATATGAAACGTTAAGGATATTAATGAAAGAGCGAGTTCTGACCGATATACAAACAAAAGCTTTATTTTAGTTATATAGATTACATTATCCAACAATTCTGAGACTTTGCAATAATCTCTATTGACTTTAATAATAAAAGGTCTGACCAGTCTATATCATAACTCTGTGTAGTGATAGTCAGTGCTAATCCTGTCTGATGCTCAGCTGATGCTGGTTACCTCTAACATACAGTATTAATTTAATCACAATAACCTTAAGACTCCTAATTGAACAGATTACAGATTCTAAGCCTAATTTGTAACACACGGCCCACACAGATGGATTTGTCTGAGCTCTGGATTATACAAACATCATTTTGCCTGACCAGTGCATTTTCCTGACGTGTTTGTTTCTTTGCCAGTGACTCAGCGAGCCTCTGATCTGTGGCCAAGTACAGACTCCAACATCAACTGTGTTAAAACACACGAGCCAGATCTCTGTCGCTTTGTGCATGATCAGGCTCTCTAAAGGTGATTGCTTTGTTTTTCATCAGGATGGTGTTAGGATTTGCACTTGGAGATCTGTCAGATCCTGATTACCATGGCGGTTATGTGAGCACTACAGAACTTATTGTGTCATGTATGCTTGCTGCCAAACACTCCTTCGTTTGGCTTGTGAAGAATGTTCCAGTGTTGACTGATTCAGGAGCACCAGTGTTAATAAGATCACAAAAGTAATTGCAATAGTAAGGCTCAGAGCCAGTTTAAAATATCTTTTATAATCATTGCTGAAGAGTATTAAGCCAGATCTCCCAAGACAAGTGCAGTAGTATGTCTGCTTTCCAGAGCTGTGCTATTTAATCAATTGTTTGTCCGTCGTGTCAATGAACTGAATCGTCAGGCCAGTTTTCAAATCAGAATCGATTAACTAAAACAATTATTTGGGTAAACTTAGAAACATTAAAGAGAACCAGGTGCAGTTCATGTCTGGTGCTAGTGCCGGTTCAATAGAGAACCTCTTAAGAACTGGCATTATTTTTTCCTGGGCTTGAGAGTCACATCATTACGTCACTGTATACGTCCGTATATATATATCTCTACTTTCCCAGGAATGCTAGCGACATTGTTGGCGGCAATAAAAAAAAAAGGAAGTTATCATTACTAGAAAGCATTTGAGCTGCCCATTGCATATTGAGTCAATTATTTTTTTGTTTTTAAACGTGACGGTCACAAACGTTTTTGGATAGTCGTGATAATCCCACCCCCCAGCCCCTGACGCAAGCAGTTATTTTATTATAGTTCAGCAAAGTGTTGGTGCCACCATGGAATAGGCTTTTCTCTCTGAAGGCCAGTGCTTTGGCTGTGTGTAAACAAAGGACTGGTTCGAAATTCCACACCGGCTGGTGGAAAAGGGGTATTAATGGTAATAATCGATGAGTTCCTTAAAAATATACTAGTTTATTTTTTATTTTTTTGCAAAAAATAAAAACGGCTTTCATCTTCCTCAAATACTCACATTTTGTGAGAGTATTGCTTCTTCTTCGTCTACTTTTCATTGAGTTTATGGGAGGTTGATGCAACGTATGTATGATTGCTCCAAGTCATGGCATTTAAACAGTCACCACCACAAGTTACGTATTTTATAAATACCTTTTATTTTTATTTTTTTTATACTTCAAAACCTTTTAGAAAAAAAATCAGATAAACGTACTTACAGACAGAAAATCCCAATACCCTAAAATGGGACTGAATTGAACTGACAGTGTATATATGAGTTTAAAGGATATATATACATATATTGTAGCTAGAGATATCCATGTCCGCTCTATGAGGCCGTTAGTTCGTGTGTGAGATATAGAGTAAGTAGAAAGTAGTTCATGCGCACCTTCACAATGTTCACAGCTAATGCTGAGGAACGAGCTGTACACATTGTTTAGCCGATGGCTGATGTGACCGCAGATCTTTAAATGTTTCAACACACCAGATGGAACTCTGAATGGACTTTTAGTTTTTTTTTTCCATTGAGATCATTTAGGAAATACGATCACTTCCTCTTCTTCTAACTGACACTTTCATACCAAGTTTTTTGACTATTGACAAAATACGGAAGCCTGTGTATTTTGCTAATTTTGTTTAATGATATAAGCATTTCTGTTCTTTTCCAGTCATTCCTAAGCTGTGATTTATAAATGGGGTCGTGAGAGAAAAACTCAATGTTCTCTTTTATTGTAATTTATTTTCCATAATAATAAAAGCAATATATCTGACTGTGAAGTTGTTACTCTTGATTATTATTATTATTATTTTTTTTTTACTATCTGACTTTAAACTTCGTGTTTAAGTAGTCTCCGTTCATGATTGGTTTCCAATCACATTTCTTCCACAAAGCTAACGATATTGATAATGTGTTGATAGATTCTTAACCTCATTCCAGTAATTTAAACTCTCCTTAGTTGTTTTCTTAGCTTGATGCAGCCTAATAATTTGAATAAAAAAGGCTTTTTTTTAAAGTATTATTATTTTTTATTTTGCCAAGACAGTGTATTAAAATGCAAGTGCATATTTTTTTTGTTATAATTATATATATATATATATTTTTGAATAGCTGAAAATAATTAAATAGATTTTAGTCTAGAACCTAAATTAAATAAGTTTTTTTTTTTTTTTTTTTGCTCACAGCTACTCCATATCCAGGAGGATTCAAGTGTTTTACATGTGAAGACGCAGTTGACAATTATGAGTGTAATCGCTGGGCACTGGATCTGTATTGCCCAAAAGGTACTGTAAGACCAACCGGCTCCAGCTGTCCCATAAAGTCTAGTTTGAATTATTACATTTTGTGCATTCTTTAGGATAATCTCTGTGTAGATATGATACTGTATGTTGGTCATGTTGTAAATCTGAATGATCCCTCATGACCAGCGCGTCTAGTCAGAACCATGGCTTTATCTTGTGCATTAGACAGTGTATATCCAAGTAATCATGAAGTACAGTGTATACAGTAAATATACACTTCTTCTTCTTTCTCGAATTTATGACTTGGTTGGTTTTCGACGGTCTTGGTTCCAGAGAAAGCAGAAGATTCATAACACACTGTTCATGACTTTATCTCATCGTCCATCTTTTTTATTGCACCGTCTTTCTTGTTTTAAATGATTCTCAACATTCTCATGAATCTTGAAATATGGCTGATCTTTAATAGAAATGCTGAAAATGTTGTTATTTTTGTGCATAATGTTGTGTTTTTTTTCCTCTCTCATTATAGAGACTAAATATTGTTATACAAATCATAAGCTGGACTGGAGCGGAAACACGTTGTCCGTAACTAAACGCTGTGTCTCACTGGAGGACTGTCTCATTACAGGCTGCACTGACATGGACCCTGAGGGATTTACGGTATGTCCCTGTAAACATTTTGATTTTATTTTATTTAAGAATCCAAACTTTGGCACTGTGGCCTTGCATTTCTAGAGTCCGGGTTTGATTCCCACATGGAGTTTGTATGTTCTCCCTGTGCTTGGTGGGTTTCCTTCGGGTACTCTGGTTTCCTCCCACCGTCCATGCCGGTTGGGTTCACTCCAATTAGTGTGTGAATGTTGACCAGATGTCCTACCACAGTCTCTAGTATTTACTACAGTGTTTTCTAGATGGACGGATGGATGGACTAAAGGATAGACGTCTGCACCATGTCCATTACCGGAGCGTGAAGGACACAGTGCAGTTCTCGACCACTTTACGCTAATCTTTAACTCTTTGCTGAGTGATTTCACTCCAGAAAAGCGAGATGTTTGTTAAACTATCTGCCCACAGCATACACCCTGCTTAATCTATGCTGAAAGCTTCGCTTCTCCCAGTCACCATCACTCATTGTGTAGCTTATCTCTCTGCACTTACTGCAGCCCAGGAGGATTGAACAAAGAAAAGGAAAATGACAGAACAGTAGATAGACCAGGTATTTCCCCAAATTTTAAAGTGGTAAATTAGCCAGTTGAAGGTCAGCGTTGAGTGGCTTTTCGATTCATTACTAAGGATCTCAGTACTAACAAGACATCAGGCAGTTAAAACGTGGCATTTACTTTGTATATAATGATGTTCAACCAAAGAAACATGTAAGAAAAACACAGTACACATGTAAGAGCTGTGAATCACAGGTATCGTAGACAAGTCGATTTGATTCAAATTGATTTTTGTACATTGTGATTTTTACACTGTGATTACGCTGTGATTTTACTATCACTATTGTTTTTTTGTCTGATTTTGTCACAAACAGCTATATTTCTAGCTGTTTTTAGGGAATCAAAAACTACTAAAAGTATTGAATATGCATTAAAAAAAACGTCTCGCTTTTTAATGTCTTGACTCATACAAAGCAAGCCCCTTTGTTTTGTTTTTTTTTCTCTACACCACACTCCAGATCAGTAGGGGGAGGTATTGCATCAGCCACGCATTAAAACAAAAAGAAGAAGAAGGAGCAATACCGACTTATTTGTGGAAAGTGGGAGCAGTTTCTATTTTATGCAAAAACTAAAAGTTTTTTTTTTTTTAGAACTGTCATTTAGATCATTTGAAGTTTTACTGAAATAATTTAAAAAGTGTGATTCTATTAAAAGTTAAAAACTGACACATCGATTTATTTGATTGGATCCAATCCATCAATAAAAGAGCACCGCTCCTATCGTCCAACAACTCCATGATAGCGTCACCAAAATAATTTGAGAAAAATTATTTTAAAAATAATAACAGCTGCTTTCAAAAGAAATGTTTTACTTGTTTGTTTCTTCTAAAATCTTAAGAGCTGGTTAACATTACTGTTACTGTTTTGGGGAAATAAATCTCCATCAGGCTAAACCTTTAATGTTCCCTCTATTTAGGAAAGCAATTAATTTATGTCTCTTTTTATGCCACTTTGAACAGATATTAGAACAGCTTACATGTTAGTTCCGTATCTTGGTAAGAAAACAGAAATACTGATATTTGTATTGTAATGTAAATTGTCTTCTTAATAAACCTGAGCTATTTTGTTACAGCAGGTGAGTAGAGCTGTACAGTTAAATATCATTAATGCCTCTGAATCAATCTTTTCTTAGTTTGACTCTGTGGCTCAGTTTTTGATTCAGAATCAATTTACACATTTTATATTGTTTAAGTAAATTTGCACATTAAATGGTGTAAAGTTCATAAATTCATTGAAAATCATGTAGGAAGGTTTAAAAAAAACTTTAATCTTCTGCAAATACTTGTGTTTTATGATAGTATCACTTCTTCTGTTTAAGTATATGGGCAGTTGGTGAAATATTGCTAGTTACTTGACAGGGGTTTGGAGCAGAATTTTGGCGGGAAAAAAAAGACCAAGTTGCTCAGCATTTTAATGCTTATTAGATTCTTGGAAACTTGTAAGTAACATAGCAGCTTGAGACAAATCAGACAATAAACATTTAGTGTTACTGAAATGAATCGATCCTCATATTGATTCAAGGGTCTACCTACAGTATGACTCGCATCTCTACTGTGGACTCACCAGTGTTCTGAGAAAGATTAGATTATTAGATCTCGATTAGATTATTACTTTATTTAATTTTTAAGATCACTGTACATTCGCCGGCCAATTCATTAGGTACACCTGTCCAATTGCTTTAACACAAACATCTAATACGCCTTTAAGTGGCAGAAACTCAATGTATTTAGGCATGTAGACATGGTCAAGACCATCCGCTGAAGTCCAAACTGAGTATCAAAATGGGGAAGAAAGGTGATTTTAAGGGACTATGAATGTTATTTCCTGAAATAGCAGCTCTTCACACATAAGCATCGCTAGGGGTTACAGAACATGATCTAAAAAAGAGAAAATATCCGGCGAGTGTCAGTTCTCTGGACAACCATGTCTTGATGATGTCGGAGGAGAATGGCCAGACTGATTCGAGCCGATTGAAAGGCAACATTAACTCTAAAATCTCATTACAAGCAAGATATGCTGAAGAGCATCTCTGAAAACACAACCTTGAAGCAGATGGGCTACAGTAGCAGAAGACCACATCGGGTGCCAATCCTGTCAGCTAGGAACAAGAAACTGAGGCCACAATTCACATGGGTTCACCAAAATTGGACAAGAGAAGAATGGAAAAACATTGCCTGGTCTCTTGAAATCTCAATTTCTGCTGCAACATTCAGATGGTCGGGTCAGAATCTGGAATAAACAACATAAAAGCATGGATCCATCCTGCCTTGTATCAGTGGTTCAAGCTGGTGGTGTAATCGTGTAGGGGAGATTTTCTTGGCATGGTTTGGGCCCATTATTACCAAATGAGCATCGTTTAAATGCCACAGCCTGCATGAGTATTGCTGCTGACCGTGTCCATTTCTTTTGACCACAGGATAGCACGGTATGTCAGAACGCTAAAATCATCTCAAACTGAATTAGTGAACATGAAAAAGAGGGCTCTGTATGTAATGGCCTTCACAGTCACCAGATCTTAATCCAGTAGAGCATGTGGAGGAATAGGAGATTCGTATTATGGATGTGCAGCCGACAATAAGTTATTATTAAGGCAGTTCTGAAGGCAAAAGTGATCTTTTTTTTTAAGCTCATTTACAGTTTGGAGGAATTCAGGTAGTCTTTTGCTCTTGAAGCTGACCTTTAAAACCGAACCTAATATTCATTTTTTTAAATTGAAAAAAGCTAGCGCATAACCTTTTGAAAAAAACCTTCCCTATGCTTGTTTATTTCTTAAATCTGTTTTCTCTTGCCTAATTCCTCTGTACAGGTGTGTGTTTCATGTTGTGAGGGAAACATCTGTAACATGCCCCTCCCTCGGAATGAAACGGACGCCATCTTCGCCACCATGTCACCCCTGAACGGCAGTGATCACGCTGTTCTGGATCACACGCTGCTCCTTTCCTTTATCCTCATCCTCTTCCTCAGCCATGGCTGATCCTTTCATGTGCACCGCTTCTTAACGCAAGACTAGCGCATCTGGATCTAAACTTCAGATATAACAATAAGACATCTGTTAAGTTGCTGTAATGTCACACACGCTACTCATGATTGACGATGTGGCAGCATGGATAAATGTCGGGCGTCATGGAGATCCTCAAGGAATATATAAGCACTAGTCATTTAACAGCTTCAATGCATGTTATGTTTCTGATAACAAATCACAATGGGTTCTTTTCAAGCTGAAGAATAACATGAGGTTAAGAAACAGAGGAACGAACAGTGGTTTTATGCATTAACACTAGCAATAAAAAAACAAAAACGATTTCTAAGATCAAACTGCTGCAAATGAAGTGTAATGTTTGCATTAATTTTTCATTGTTTTATCAGCTGTTCAACTGCTGTATTTTACTTCCTTTGCTGTACAAGTATCATGTGTGTGTGTGTATATATAAGAAATAATTTTTGTATCAAAGTAAACTTTTTAAAAGGACGTCCCTTATTCTAAAAATAAAGCTCAGGCTTCATGATCTTCTTAATCACATTCTATCACTTTAAAGATGTGGAGGAAAGCGGAAAAGTATCCTGAGATCGCATTTTTTACGGTTTAATGGAAACCTAACATTTTGTGCCATGAAATATGATTTTATGTACATTTATGGCAGGATGGAAGCACAATATATACAATATACACTATATATATATATATATATATATATACACAGTATATATATATATATATATATACACACACACACACACACACACACACACACATAATATAATATACTATATACACTAAAGCACAATATATAGTATATAGAAGATTACAACAGTGGTCTGAAATGAAATGAGGAGTGTAGTGCATGGTATGTTAAAAAAAACCACAAACGTTTTTTGTTCAGTGATGATTTTAAACGTTAACGATCTGCAGTTATTTATCATTTTGCTCTCACATGATTTTTTTTTTATTATTCTAAAGCACTTACAACTTGTACATATGCACGTGTAAGCCATGAGATACGCATCCACAACTGTATAGTCTTTGTGCCGATTTTTTTGCAACTGTTTGTTAAGCCACTGGTGGCTCATGTGGTGTAAATATGGTGTATGTATGCGGACCTTTTACCTTTTGTGTCTGGCAATTTTTTATCCATGTTATACATTCTCCTGAAGGCTATTAATGTTACTGTGACATGCTACTAGTTCATCGCTTTGTCTGTGAAGTAGTCATTTAAAAAAAAAAAAAAAAACGACCCTGAAGTGTTTGCAACTTCCAGTGTTAGTCTTATTATTCTTTTTGGATTTGTTTAACTGCCCAGGACTGAAAGAATTGATTTCCTTTCAGAATATAGAGGCCAAGCTTGAAGTCTTTTCTTTTTTTCTTCTTCTTTTCTCCATAAACTGCAATGAAAAGGGCATTCTAACGGAATAATAAAAGGGCTAACTCAGTCCCTCGTGTCTCCAGTGTCGCTGGAGACAGTACAGTAGAAGAAGACCGTGCTAGTTCCACATGAGTGAGCCTAACAGAAAAACACTCCAGGACCCAAATATTGTGCATGAAATATTGTCACGTTCTATGTGCTAGGTTATATGCCAAGTTTGTAACTTTTTAAAAAATATTTTGCTTGTCTTTTTTGTAAATGATTGTATATACTTTTGAATATATAAAAAAAAGAAAAATAATTCTTAAGTTGTCGTTATTTCATTGCTGATGCTAAAAATGTTAAAAAAAAAGGAAAAAGAACAAATAAGAATTAAGCTTTAATCAGAATCATTGGAAAAGCTACACTATATGGGGAAACAAAATTTTCCTTCTCGGAAGGCTGTCCGCAAGATTTTGGAGTGTTTCTGTGGGAATTCGTGTCCATTCACTCTGTAAATTGTTTATGAGTTCAGGCACTGATGTTGGACGAGAAGGTCTGACTTGCAATCTCCGTTCCAGTTCATCCCAAAGGTGCTCGATGGGGTTGAGGTCATAGGGCTCTGTGTTGGGGCCAGTCAAGTTTTTCCACACCGAACTCATCAAACCATTACTTTTGTCCATATACCTGATCAGTCGGGTCTCGTTGTCCTCCATCATAATGAAGCCTTTTCTGCTTCCTATTCAGTCTTTCTGTCCACATACAGTACTAATATTTTTCTCATCTACACATTATGGAGTGAATACATTTGTCTTCAGATTTTCTAGCTCTGAAAAGCCCTCCCTTTTACTGGTGCTAAGATTAGGTCAGCTATTTTGACCTAGACTGAGATATACGTAGGAAAAAAACCAGCAGTGTGTTAGTTTAGCAGTCTGCGTCTGCGTTATCTCTTAGACCTTTTTGCGGGAAAGAAAACATAGTTGCCCAGATTTGTCCCGACCTCTCTTCCTGCTCTGGGTTTGCAGGACAACAATTATGATGAAGCCTAAGAGCAGAGTGTGTGTGCTGAAATCAATCAAGCTGACGTTTTACTCATAGCACCACACATTCGACTTAAGAAATCTTTAATGTTATTAGATCCAGATCTTGTTTTTTTTTTTTTTTTTTTTTGTCTTTTACAAATAATACAATTTTAAGTATGTTTGGGGCAAAAGGGAAAACGAGCCACCGGCAAACTTTCAGGTTGTCCTTGCAGACAATAAGTCAAATTGTGAACTAATGTTTGTCCTGGAAGATTTACAAGGAAGATTTTTTAATTGCTTAAAAATGGCCAGTGGTGGATCATGACCCCTGCCTAAAGTCTGGGATCAAAGGTGAGACCCTAATGCCATTTGTGATATCAGGTTAAAATATGAAGTCTACTTAGTTCAGTCATGGGGTGTCCTGTTACGATCTAACTGAGACTCTGAGCCTGGGTGTTCACCAGCTCCTAATACCACTGTTAAACAAAACAACAAAAATAAAAGGAGAGAGAAAGAGCTGATGCACTGGAAGAACAACTTACAAACCAACAGATCATATGTGAACTTGTAACCTAACCATTGTACCTTAAATAAACTTGTTGTAATAACCTTTTCACCTTAAAACTGATGACAGTGCCTGATCTACATCTACTTGCATCACCATCACCAACCCTAATCCTGTTTCTTAAGTAGCGGTTTCCTGACAGTTGAAAGTCAAATTTCCTTGCTTTCCAGTCGAGCAGTAACATGATTTTAATGATCTTGACCTGCTGCATGGCAGGACTTCAGGTACCCCATCTGGAGTCCAAAGAATGACCCTTATTGTCTGGTGCTGTGGTTGTGTATCCTGTTCGTTATGTCCATGCTGAGGTTTTAAGTGCTGCAGCACAGTTTGAAGAGAGATTGACCAAA